>LR738714.1:503857207-503915984 GCA_902687465.1 Secale cereale
CCCCGGCGCGGCCAGGAGGGGGGCCGCACCACCAGGGCGCCTAGAACCCTGGTGGCCCCCCTCCGGCCCTACTTCGACCGTGTGGAAGCTTCCGGAACGCTGATTTTTATATAATTTTTCCGGGATTTTTCTGGCAGTTTACGTGATGGGAAAACCTGAAATACAAAAACAGCAGAAAACAGAAACTGGCACTGGGGTGCACTGAGTTAATAGGTTAGTCCAAATATGATCAAAAGTGTATGGAAGTGTATAAATATCATAGCAATATTACCCAAAAGAGGCATGGAGCAAGCAGAAATTATAGATACATTTTGGACGTATCAACATCCCCAAGCTTAATTCCTGCTCGTCCTCGAGTAGGTAAATGATAACAAGAATAATTTATGTGGTGACATGCTATTAACCATATAAGGACTTTCATAGTCACATGACAAAAGCTTACTGAGACAATGAATCTGTAGTAATTAAGTTGCCTCATGAGAAAATCACAAATAACTGAAAGTTTTACAATATGACACTGAAACATCAAGTGATTTGTAATGAGCATGGTGTGCAAATATGATAAAGTGGTATCTCGCTTGCCCCCTTTAGTGAAGCAAAACATAAATGCAGGGGCACCTCCAAGGTTTAAGTGATGACTAGATACAATGATTTCAGAATAAACGATATCACAATCATGCAAAAGACAAAGCTACTTTGGGACAATGCACATTACACTCAGAATGACAATCATGCTCTCAATAGTTGGTGCTTTAAAGAAGGTGGAGACTCTCGAACCGTGGCTTTTGTTGGCAAAGTTGAAAACCCGTAGTCGGAAACAAAAACAAAACATGTACCAGAGCTCTTGGTTTTAAAAACAGAGGTAATAATTTTTTTTGATTATGCATGTTCCGTCAATGAATGCTAGCAGACAACTCAATCACTTCTTGAGATGGACAAGTTTCGAGGAACGGTCCCGAATGAGGACGATCACATCCTCTTAATCTCCTTTGTTTATCACTACCAAAGTTTTCTGATTTCTCATGAACAAAGCGTGAAGGAGGGTTTGTTTGTTATATTATTTTTGAGCCGGGCACACTCTTTGCCAGTTCCTTCTCGTATTATGGGTTTGCACATTAGACATGCAATCCCGGGGTGAAGCTTGTCCAACTTAAAAAGATCATGAATTAACTACTACTTCCTCATGAACTAAAACAGAGCCACAAAATAGGAATGCTTTTTTTTGAATAATTTTGAGATGGTACATGAAAGTCTTCGTTAGGAATGGCAGGTAAATACCATGTATAGGAAGGTATGGTGGACTCATATGGCATAACTGGTTTAAAGGAATTTGGATGCACAAGCAGTCAGTCCGCCTAGTACAGGCGAAGGTTAGCAAAAGACTGGGAGCGACCAACTAAGAGAGCAATGATGGTCATAATCATGCAGAGCGACAAAGCAACATTGAATCAGGCATGGAAGTTATATCGCTACTCAGAAACTAAAGATCATCAAGGCTTGACAGACTTTCTTTACAGTCTTAAATATGCGTGAGCATACGCCAAGTCAATCAAAATAAATTCTTTGAAGGAAGATATCACTAAACCATACCACATCATAGGCAAACAAATCATGTTGGTACTCCAATAACACATTGGGAACCCCCCAGCTATTTGAGACTAACCATAAGAAAACATGAACTACTAAGCACCATTATGCACGTAGCATTTTTATCATAGACATATCAACCAATGCAACAGAAGCAAACTCTCTTAATAAGATAAGCATGATAAATAAAGAGAGTTCCAGCAACCAACTAAACAAAAGCTCTTCAAAAAGAAAAGCGTGAAAGCTAAGAGCTAAGCATGACAGTAGCTATTGAAAGACCAAGAACATACACAGCAAAGATAAACATGAAAATTCTATGTTGTGTTCTAGGTTGAAGTGGAGCGTGTTTCTCTCCCACACAAAGAAAGATGAGTTCCAACTCGTTATGAAAAGCAAGCAAAGCTAAATAAAACTAAAAAGGAAACTAAAAGCAAGACGCTCCAAGCATAGCACATAACACATGAAGTGATAAAAATATAGCGGAATGAAAGACGAACTGATAATTGTTGATGGATAAGGGGATGCACGGGGGCATCCCCAAGCTTAGACGCTTGAGTCTTCTTGAATATTTCTTGGGGGTGCATGGGGGCATCCCCAAGCTTGAGCGTTTGACACTCCTGAATCTTTTTATCATCTTCCCTCGCACACTTGAAAACTCCCTTCATACATAACTCATCATAATCTGATTAGCGAGGTTAGTACCCATAATAAAATAATTGTTCCTTGCTGGAAATAAGGATATTCTTGAAGGTCTACTGTTTCTCAAGATTGCCAAAAGGTTTTTGCAAAGAAAAAGCAAGCTCAATGTTTGCAAAATGAAGAAAAGGCAAAACAGGACAGAATCTGTGAAAAACAGAACAGCAAGTAGTAAATGATTTTTTCGGGGTACTTCTGTAACTCTAATCAAAAAACTCAGAACAGACGCCCGAAAGACAATTGTATAGAGCACGTTGTCGAAAACATTCAGACCAAAAAGATGATCTGGTGATTTTATACGAATTTTTCTATCCAAGGACAGAATCTGTTTCCTGGACAGCACATCACAACTTTTGAACTTTCTTGCAATCAGAGGCTACACTTGGCACAAAGTTATAAAGTAAATATACAATGATGATGCTACTGTAGTAACAACATCAAGACACAACAAAATCAAAATAAAATTGTATTCATGTGGGCTGCCTCCCAAAAGCGCTTTCTTTTATGCCTTTAAGCTAGGCATAATGCAAAGAGATCAAGTTTTATCAAGAGTAAAAGAATAGCTAGCCCGTATAACGGACTCAAAAGGTAACTTAATCTTCTTTCGAGGGAAGTGTTCCATCCCTTTCTTGTGAGGAAATTGGAATCTTATATTCCCCTCTTTCATGTCAATGATAGCACCAACGGTGCGTAGAAAAGGACGTCCCAAAATAATTGGACAAGAAGGTTCACATTCAATATCCATAATAGTAAAATCAACGGGAACGTAATTGTCATTGACAATGATAAGAACATCGTCGATCCTCCCCAAAGGTTTCTTTATGGAAGAATCAACAAGACGAACACCAAAAGAACAAGAATCAAAAGGTTTCAATTTAAGCATATCATATATTCTTTTGGGCATAATGAAGGTACTAGCTCCAACATCACATAATGCATAGCAAGAGAAGTTATTCAACTTAATTTTAATCATAGGATCCCAACCATCTTCTAGCTTTCTAGGTATGGAGGTTTCTACTCTAAGTTTCTCCTCCCTAGCTTTGATGAGAGCATTAGTGATATGCTCTGTGAAGGCAAGGTTAAGCGTGCTAGTGCGTGGATCTCTTGACATCTTGTGAAGGAAATCAATAACTTCGGTAAGAGTGCAATTATCAAAATCAAGGTCACTACTATCAAGTAAAGTGGTAGTGGTGTCCTTTAGGTTCACTTGTTTGGTAGTTTCTATGGTCATAGCATCACCGTTAATAGGTCCAATGGGACCAGGAGTGCATTGGGTTCTAAGAGTTTGGATATCCTCAACAACTTGGATAGTAGCAACAGTGTGGTGGGTAGGAAGGCTCTTAATTATATCTTCTTCCTCCCTTTCTCTAGCCCATCTCTCTTTAAGTTTAGCCAACATCCTAATGTTTTCATTAATTTGCACTTGAATAGCATTCATAGGAGTGACCTTCCTCTCCTCAAGAGGAGAAGTTCTAATTTTAAGCAATTCTACCTCATGGGCTAAATTGTCTACCTTCGAAGAGAGATCATCTAGTTTGTTTAGTTTTTCTTCTACACTCTTATTAAAGGCTTTTTGGGTAGTGATGAAATATTTAAGCATAATCTCTAGTTCAGTAGTGGAGTTCTTGGTGCTAGGATAAGCATTGTTGTTCCCATAGGAATTAGAGGGGAACGGTCTAGGATTGCTACCAAAATTACTCCTATAAGCATTGTTATTGAAATTGTTTCTAGAGATAAAGTTCACATCTACTTGTTCTTGAGCAATCAAAGAATTTAAGGGAACATCATGAGGATCAACAAAAGATTGCTTTGAAAGTAGAGACATGATCAAGTCAACTTTTTCATTTAGGGAGGAAATCTCCTCGATAGAGTTTACCTTCCTACCTGTTGGAGCGCGTTCGGTGTGCCATTGAGAATAATTGGTCATCATCTCATCGAGAAGCTTCGTGGCAGCACCAAGTGTAGTTGACATAAAGGTTCCTCCTGCGGCCGAATCTAACAAGTTCCGCGAGGTAAAGTTCAAGCCTGCATAAAAAGTTTGGATAACCATCCAAGTAGTCAAACCATGAGTAGGGCAGTTCTTGACAAGAGATTTCATGCGTTCCCAAGCTTGGGCAACGTGTTCATTATCCAATTGTTTAAAATTCATTATGTTACTTCTTAGTTGGATAATTTTAGCAGGTGGATAGTATTTTCCAATAAAAGCATATTTGCACTTGTCCCATGAATCTATGTTATTTCTAGGCAAAGATTGAAACCAAATTTTAGCTCCGCCTCTCAAGGAGAAAGGAAAAAGCTTAAGCTTAACAATATTACCATCTATTTCTTGGTACTTTTGCATATCACAAAGTTCAACAAAGTTGTTCAAGTGTAAAGCAGCATCATCTCCAGCACCGGAGAATTGATCTTTCATAACTAGGTTCAGTAAAGCAGGTTTAATTTCATAAGAAGGTGCTGAAGTGGCAGGTTTAGTGATAGGTGTGCAGATAAAGTCATCATTGTTATGACTAGTGAAGTCACACAACTTGGTGTTCTCGGTGGAACCCATAGCAGCAAGCAAGCAAGATAACTTTTTTTGTGATTTTCGATAAAAGATACTAAAGCAAAAAAACTGAAAGGTAAACTAACAAGACTAAAAAGCAAAGGTAAAAGATAGCGTGCAACTCCCCTATATTGAAGAGTGGAGTCCCCGGCAATGGCGCCAGAAAACTTTGCTTGATGGCTTCTCGCCCCTCGTTGGTTATCCCAAGTGGAAGGTTTGAGATGCAGTGTAGCGGAAGTTTTCCCTTGGCAAAGATACCAAGGATCGATTTCCCCTAAGACTCCTAGTTTCAACAAGAAGGTGTCAACTGCTAACGGCACCAGATATTAGCAATCAACTTGGACCTGCACACAGATACAAATAACTTTGCTCCCAATGAGTACAGAGAGGTTGTCAATCCCTCCGGCCTTCTCGTTTACAAAGGATCAAACGCAAGAGATAATAGTGATAGGTATTGCAGCAACTGATAAGTAAAAGCGGAAAGTAAATAGCGGATATGATCAGTGATGGTAATATGGACCGGGGTCCCATGATGTTCACTAGTGATGTCTCTCTCCCAAAAGACGATAAAACAACTATGTGAGCTAAACGAATTACAGCTGGGCAATTGACAGAATTATGTGCGCAAACCAATGCTAACTATGTTGCAAGAAAGGTAGAGGTTCAAAGCATGGGCGGTACGCCAAGGCAAGTAGACCGAAATCCATCTGCATCTACTACTAATCATCCACCTTGAGATATCTATCCAGAACATCTCGCCGGTATTAAGTTGCGAGTCCCACCCATAGTGTAAACTCAAAGCAACAGACAACTGCATTAAAAGAACTTTGCATAAAGTAAACAATCCTTGCACCCACGGGCACAAGCACCGTTGTTTTCCCCCTTGTGGCAACAGCACATCCCCTAGACTCATGTTTCTGTCACTCAAGCTAGTCATCGAGGGGCATGAACCCACAATCGAGCATAACGTTCCCTCTTGGAGTCACTACCTACTACTTGGCAAAAGCAATAAATAGCAACGTAGAACATGCAAGAATTACTTACGAACATAAATATAAAATAGGTAAATCAAATATATTACTCAAACACAATCTGAACATAATCTCACAATCCATCGGATCCCAGCGAACTCAACATAGTAACAGCATAAGGATTACATATGTGCCTCGATCATGTAGGGCAGCTCACGAGGTCTAATTAGTGAAGCACAAGAAGGGGAGGAAAACATCACATAGCTACTGGTCATGGACCCATGGTCCAAGGGAGACTACTCACAACTCATCCGGGAGGCGTCCATGGTGGTGGAGAGGCTCCCGGTGGTGATCCTCCCCTCCGGCAGGGTGCCGGGAAGAGTTCTCCTGGTGCTGCCGATCTTGGAAGCGCGGCGGCGGCGGAACAGAGATGAGATCGCGAAAAAGGGTTCCGTCCTCGAGGGTTTCGGGACACGTGTTAAATATATGCCAAAGGGGGGCATCAGCGGAGGCCTGGGGGGCCCAGGCGCCCCCCCGGCGCGGCCAGGAGGGGGGCCGCGCCACCAGGGCGCCTGGAGCCCTGGTGGCCCCCCTCCGGCCCTACTTCGACCGTGTGGAAGCTTTCGGAACGCTGATTTTTTATATAATTTTTCCGGGATTTTTCTGGCAGTTTACGTGATGGGAAAACCTGAAATACAAAAACAGCAGAAAACAGAAACTGGCACTGGGGTGCACTGAGTTAATAGGTTAGTCCAAATGTGATCAAAAGTGTATGGAAGTGTATAAATATCATAGAAATATTACCCAAAAGAGGCATGGAGCAAGCAGAAATTATAGATACGTTTTAGACGTATCAACGCTGTATTAAGTAGATCCTTAACCCTGCGTGCCTCCAACGCCACAGGCGATGTCCCCTCAATGGGTAAAGCGGCCAAGCGTGAAGCAGCAGCAACGATGTTGTCGAAGGGATTTGAATAGTGACCTGGAGGGGTAGGAACATGAGGCGTAGACGTGACCCGCCGATCTTGCTCCGCAGTAGGCTGCTGAACCGGCTCATCCCTTGCTGGGGGCGCCCTCCGGTTTAGAGCCGGGTCATTGCTGGTCCCCGCTCCGGGTGTTCTGAAAAGATCTGTCGCCTCGTAAACCGACGGTAGACGAGATTGGTATTTCCGACTCCTTACTCCCTGTGCAGAGGCCTGCTCCATCCTTAGATGAAAAGCCTGATCATTCAATTCTGCCTGCCTTATTGCTATCATAGCCTTCTCTGTTTTCAGATCTTCTCTTGCTTGATCAATCCGGCCCTTTAGCTGAAGGAGCTCTGCATCATGTTGCGCCTTGTCTGCTGGAGCTACCTCTGCCATGGCTCGGGTTGTGAACTCCTCGACTAAGGTGGATAGAACGTCAGTGGGTGAGAGGGCCTGGCCACTCCCCCCTGCACCAGCTTCTGCTGTCGCCCCGATCACCGTGGACTGCGGCGTAGATTGTGAACCGGCCATAAAGACAGCCACCCGGTTTGGCGGGTCAAAGGGGCCCGGAATACTGTCTTCGTCGGACTCACCCTCAGACCGGCCGTCCCGCAACTGATACAAAGATTCAGTCTCTCCGGATGAAGATTCGTCGTCGGAGTAGACAACTGTCTCGCCACCGGACTCCGATCCATCCTCGGCTTGGACCCCGTGAACTGCCCCGACGAAGACGTGTTTCACGGCAGGCTAAATCCGGGTCGATCTCGCACACTGAGCCGGCTCGATGATGTTGGGGAAGACATCCGGCTCAGGTCCCGGTTCGCCGATCTTGTCGATGAAGACGTGGAGGCCATCGAAGGGAACCCGGTACCCGTATTCGATTGAATCGGCCTCCGGTCCCCAACCTGCGTCGTCGATGTAGATCCGGCCACGGCGACTTTTGGTCATCCGGCCGACTGCGTAGCCCTTGAGCCCTTCAAAGCTGCCCTTCAAGAACTCGAAACCATCGTGCGGAGGCCCCACGGTGGGCGTCAACTGTCGTGGAATTAACACGGCAGATGTCCGGTTTAACGGACTTGATAATGGAACCATCGCATGGGTTAGCTTGAAGGGGTTAAAAGCACACAAAGGACACAGAGGGTTTATACTAGTTTGGCCCCTTCGATGAAGGTAAAAGCCTACGTCTAGTTCGGTTTGGTATTGCTTGGGCGTCGATGAACAGGGAGCAGATCGCTTGCCTGTGTCTTGATGGGTTGTTTCTTGCTTGTCCTGAACCGTCGCCTGATGGCTTCTCGCCCCTCGTTGTTACCCCAAGTGGAAGGTTTGAGATGCAGTGTAGCGGAAGTTTTCCCTTGGCAATACCAAGGATCGATTTCCCTGAGACTCCCAGTTTCAACAAGAAGGTGTCAACTGCTAATGGCGCCAGATATTAGCAATCAACGTGGACCTGCACACAGATACAAATAACTTTGCTCCCAACGAGTACAGAGAGGTTGTCAATCCCTCTGGCCTTGTAGTTTACAAAGGATCAACGCAAGTGATAATAGTGATAGATGTAATTGCAATAGTAAGTAAAAGCGGCAAGGTAAATAGCGGATGTGATCAATGATGGTAATATGGACCGGAGTCTCAAGATGTTCACTAGTGATGTCTCTCCCAAAAGACGATAAAACTGCTATGTGAGGTAAACGAATTACAGCTGGGCAATTGACAGGACCATGTGCGCAAACCAATGCTGACTAAGTTGCAAGAAAGGTAGAGGTTCAAAGCATGGGCGGTACGCTGAGGTAAGTAGACCGAAATCCATCTGCATCTACTACTAATCATCCACCTTGAGATATCTATCCAGAACATCTTGCTGGTATTAAGTTGCGAGTCCCACCCATAGTGTAAACTCAAAGCAACAGACAACTGCATTAAAAGAACTTTGCGTAAAGTAAACAATCCTTGCACCAGCGGGCACAAGCACCGTTGTTTTCCTCCTTGTGGCAACAACACATCCCCTATACTCATGTTTCTGTCACTCAAACTAGTCATCGAGGGGCGTGAACCCACAATCAAGCATAACGTTCCCTCTTGGAGTCACTACCTACTACTTGGCCAAAGCAATAAATAACAACGGGGAACATGCAAGAATTACTTACGAACATAAATATAAAAGAGCTGAATCAAATATATTACTCAAACACAATCTGAACATAATCTCATAATCCATCGGATCCCAACAAACTCATCATAGCAACAGCATAAGGATTACATATGTGCCTCGATCATGTAGGGCAGCTCACGAGGACTAATTAGTGAAGCACAAGAACGGGAGGAGAACATCACATAGCTACTGGTCATGGACCCATGGTCCAAGGGAGACTACTCACAACTCATCCGGGAGGCGTCCATGGTGGTGGAGAAGCTCCCGGTGGTGATCCTCCCCTCCGGCAGGGTGCCGGGAAGAGTTCTCCTGGTGCTCCCGATCTTGGAAGCGGCGGCGGCGGCGGAACAGAGATGATATCGCGAAAAAGAGTTCCCGTCTCGAGGGTTTCGGGAGACGCTTTAAATATATGCCAAAGGGGGCCATCAGACGAGGCTCGAGGGGCCCAGGCGCCCCCCGGCGCGGCCCAGGGGGGGGCGCCACCAGGGCGCCTGGGTCCCTGGTGGCCCCCCTCCGGTTGTGCTTCGGGTGCCTGGTAGCTTCTGGAACGCTGATTTTTTATATAATTTTTCTGGATTTTTTCTGGCAGTTCTCGTAATGTGAAAACCTGAAATACAAAAACAGCCGAAAATAGAAACTGGCACTGGGGTGCACTGAGTTAATAGGTTAGTCCAAATATGATCGAAAGTGTATGGAAGTGTATAAATAACATAGAAATATCACCCAAAAGAGGCATGGAGCAAGCAGAAATTATAGATACGTTTTGGACGTATCAACATCCCCAAGCTTAATACCTGCTCGTCCTCGAGTAGGTAAATGATAACAAGAATAATTTCTGTGGTGACATGCTATTAACCATATAGGACTTTTTCATAGTCATATGACAAAAGCTTACTGAGACAATGAATCTATAGTAATTAAATTGCCTCATGAGAAAATCACAAAGAACTGAAAGTTTTACAATATGATATTGAAACATCAAATAGATTTGTAATGAACATGGTGTGCAAATATGATAAAGTGATATCTCGCTTGCCCCCTTTAGTGAAGCAAAACATAAATGCAGGGGCACCTCCAAGGTTTAAGTGATGACTAGATACAATGATTTCAGAATAAACGATATCACAATCATGCAAAAGACAATGCTACTTTGGGACAATGCACATTACACTCAGAATGACAATCATGTTCTCAGTAGTTGGTGCTTTAAAAGACGGTGGAGACTGTCGAACCGTGGCTTTTGTTGGCAAGGTTGAAAACCCGTAGTCGGAAACAAAGACAAAACATGTACGAGAGCTCTTGGTTTTAAAACAGAGGTAATAATTTTTTTTAGATCATGCATGTTTCGTCAACGAATGCTAGCAGACAACTCAATCACTTCTTGAGATGGACAAGTTTCGAGGAACGGCTCCCGAATGAGGACGATCACATCCTCTTAATCCTTTGTTTATCACTGCCAAAGTTTTCTGATTTCTCATGAACAAAGTGTGAATGAGGGTTTGTTTGTTATATTATCTTTTTGAGCCGGGCGCACTCAATGCCAGTTCCTTCTCGTATTATGGGTTTGCACATTACACATGCAATCCCGGGGTGAAGCTTGTCCAACTTAAAAAGATCATGAATTAACCACTACTTCCTCATGAACTTACAACAAAGGCACTAAATAGGAATGCTTTTCTTTGGATAATTTCGAGATGGTACATGCAAGTCTCCGTTAGGAATGGCAGGTAAATACCATGTAGGAAGGTATGGTGGACTCATATGGCATAACTGGTATAAAGGAATGTGGATGCACAAGCAGTTAGTCCACTTAGTACAGGCGAAGGTTAGCAAAAGATTGGGAGCGACCAACTAAGAGAGCAATGACGGTCATAATCATGCAGAGCGACAAAGCAACATTGAATCAGGCATGGAAGTTATATCGCTACACAGAAACAAAAGATCATCAACGCTTGACAGACTTTCTTTACAGTCTTAAATATGCGTGAGCATACGCCAAGTCAATCAAAATAAATTCTCGAAGGAAGATATTACTAAATCATACCACATCATAGGCAAACAAATCATGTTGGTACTCCAATAACACATTGGGAACCCCCCCCCCCCAGCTATTTGAGACTAACCATAAGAAAACATGAACTACTAAGCGCCATTATGCACGTAGCATCTTTATCATAGACATATCAACCAATGCAACGGAAGCAAACTCTCTTAATAAGATAAGCATGATAACTAAAGAGAGTTCAAGCAACCAACTAAACAAAAGCTCTTTAAAAAGATAAGCATGAAAGTTAAGAGCTAAGCATGATAGTAGCTATTAAAAGACAAAGAACACACACAGCAAAGATAAACATGAAAATTCTATGTTATGTTCTAGGTAGAAGTGGAGCGTGTTTCTCTCCCACATAAAGAAAGCTGAGTTCCGACTCGTTATGAAAAGCTAAAAGAAAACTAAAAAGGAAACTAAAAGCAAGACGCTCCAAGCATAGCACATAACACATGATGTGATTAAAATATAGTGGAACGAAAGACGAACTGATAATGTTGATGGAGAAGGGGATGCACGGGGGCATCCCCAAGCTTAGACGCTTGAGTCTCCTTGAATATTTCTTGAGGGTGCACGGGGGCATCCCCAAGCTTGAGCGTTTTGACACTCCTGGATCTTTTTATCATCTTCCCTCGCACACTTGAAAACTCCCTTCATACATAACTCATCATAATCTGATTAGCGAGGTTAGTACCCATAATAAAATAATTGTTCCTTGCTGGAAATAAAGATATTCTTGAAGTTCTACTGTTTGTCAAGATTGCCAAAAGGTTTTTGCAAAGAAAAAGCAAGCTCTAGGTTTGCAAAAATGAAGGAAAGGCAAAACAGGACAGAATCTGTGAAAAACAGAACAGCGGTAGTAAATGATTTTTCCGGGGCACTTCTGCAACTCTAATCAAAAAACACAAAACAGAAGCACGAAAGACAATTATATAGAGCACGCTGTCGAAAAAATTCAGACCAAAAAGATGATCTGGTGATTTTATACGAATTTTTCTATCCAAGGACAGAATCTGTTTCCTGGACAGCACGTCACAACTTTTGAACTTTCTTGCAATCAGAGGCTATAATAGGCACAAAATTGAAAAGCAAAGATACAATGATGATGCTACAGTAGTAACAACATCAAGACACAACAAAAGCAAAATAAAATTTATTCATTGGGCTGCCTCCCAAAAGCGCTTTCTTTTATGCCTTTAAGCTAGGCATAATGCATAGAGGAATCAATAACCATCATAATAATCGGAGCTATAGATTGCTTCAAATGGTTCCTCAACAAGTTCACTCTTGTTCCTTCTAGGAAAGGGGTACACACCTTTTGCCTTCCCGCGCAAGCGGATTTGTCCCTTACCTATATCAATGAAGCCTTTAACTGCTCGGAGGAAGTCCCTTCCAAGCACTATATTTCCTTGGTTTGGCTCCATGATGAAGAAATCAATCATTGCAATCCGTTTAAGGAATTTAACTGGCACGTCTTTTATTCTTCCCTGGATTTCAGAAATATCTCCATTAGTGTGTTCATGATAAGATGGTAATCTATCCATGTTAAATTTTAAAGAATCGTGAACAATTTTTGGCATAGTAGAAACCATAGATCCAATATCACAATAAGCAAGGAAGTCTTGATTAGAGATGCTAATCCTAACAATAGGCTCCCAATCATTGTCTACTTCCAAAATGTCTTTCTTATTGGGTTTGGGTTTCTCTACCTTCATCAAGTCTAGAGCATCCATTCTCTTCTCAATAGTAGCAAGTCTATCTATGACAGTATCAAAGTTATGATCATAAACAAAGTAACTAGATAGACCATGTATAATTTCAAGAGCTCTAGCTTCATCACACTCTAGGAAGTCTCCCTCGGCTATAATATCAAGAGAGTGTTTACACCATTTAAAAAGACCATGGTAAAAATTTCTAAGCACATTTTTTATAGGTATCCAAGGCATAATTCTCCTATGTGCATCAGAAATTCTGTCCTATGCCTTCTTCATATTTTCTCCATCCCTTTGATGGAAATCTAGAACTTCTGATTCCCTCAAAGCACCAAATCCTAACATGTTTGGCTAAACAGAAAGGACTACTAACAGAAAAACAAATAAATTTTTTTTGTAATTTTTGATAAAGGATACTAAAGCAAAACTGAAAGGTAAACTAACAAGACTAAAAACAAAGGTAAAAGATAGCGTGCAACTCCCCTATCCTGAAGAGTGGAGTCCCCGGCAACGGCGCCAGAAAACTTTGCTTGATGGCTTCTCGCCCCTCGTTGGTTACCCCAAGTGGAAGGTTTGAGATGCAGTGTAGCGGAAGTTTTCCCTTGGCAATACCAAGGATCGATTTCCCTGAGACTCCCAGTTTCAACAAGAAGGTGTCAACTGCTAACGGCGCCAGATATTAGCAATCAACGTGGACCTGCACACAGATACAAATAACTTTGCTCCCAGCGAGTACAGAGAGGTTGTCAATCCCTCCGGCCTTGTAGTTTACAAAGGATCAAACGCAAGTGATAATAGTGATAGATGTAATTGCAATAGTAAGTAAAAGCGGAAAGGTAAATAGCGGATGTGATCAATGATGGTAATATGGACCAGAGTCTCATGATGTTCACTAGTGATGTCTCTCTCCCAAAATACGATAAAACTGCTATGTGAGGTAAACGAATTACAGCTGGGCAATTGACAGGACCATGTGCGCAAACCAATGCTGACTAAGTTGCAAGAAAGGTAGAGGTTCAAAGCATGGGCGGTACGCCGAGGTAAGTAGACCGAAATCCATCTGCATCTACTACTAATCATCCACCTTGAGATATCTATCCAGAACATCTCGCTGGTATTAAGTTGCGAGTCCCACCCATAGTGTAAACTCAAAGCAACAGACAACTGCATTAAAAGAACTTTGCGTAAAGTAAACAATCCTTGCACCCGCGGGCACAAGCACCGTTGTTTTCCCCCTTGTGGCAACAACACATCCCCTAGACTCATGTTTCTGTCACTCAAACTAGTCATCGAGGGGCAAGAACCCACAATCAAGCATAACGTTCCCTCTTGGAGTCACTACCTACTACTTGGCCAAAGCAATAAATAACAACGGGGAACATGCAAGAATTACTTACGAACGTAAATATAAAAGAGGTGAATCAAATATATTACTCAAACACAATCTGAACATAATCTCATAATCCATCGGATCCCAGTAAACTCATCATAGCAACAGCATAAGGATTACATATGTGCCTCGATCATGTAGGGCAGCTCACGAGGACTAATTAGTGAAGCACAAGAACGGGAGGAGAACATCACATAGCTACTGGTCATGGACCCATGGTCCAAGGGAGACTACTCACAACTCATCCGGGAGGCGTCCATGGTGGTGGAGAAGCTCCCGGTGGTGATCCTCCCCTCCGGCAGGGTGCCGGGAAGAGTTCTCCTGGTGCTCCCGATCTTGGAAGCGGCAGCGGCGGCGGAACAGAGATGAGATCGCGAAAAAGAGTTCCCGTCTCAAGGGTTTCGGGAGACGCTTTAAATATATGCCAAAGGGGGCATCAGACGAGGCTCGGGGGGCCCAGGCGCCTCCCCCCCCCCCCCCCGGCGCGGCCCAGGGGGGCGCGCCACCAGGGCGCCTGGGGCCCTGGTGGCCCCCCTCCGGCTGTGCTTCGGGTGCCTGGTAGCTTCTGGAACGCTGATTTTTTATATAATTTTTCTGGATTTTTTCTGGCGGTTCTCTTAATGTGAAAACCTGAAATACAAAAACAGCCGAAAACAGAAACTGGCACTGGGGTGCACTGAGTTAATAGGTTAGTTCAAATACGATCAAAAGTGTATGGAAGTGTATAAATAACATAGCAATATCACCCAAAAGTGGCATGGAGCAAGCAGAAATTATAGATACGTTTTGGACGTATCATGGCCGGATCGTCCCTTTATATAGAGGTGACGCCCGGTCCGGTTTACAGAGTCCCGAGGCCGGCTCATACTTGTGTCCGCCTCGGTCTCTTCTTTTTCTTCCTTATATCTCAAGTTACATGATCAAGCGGTTTACAAACCGTAACTCTATACATGGGCCCTAAGATCTCATGGGCCGTAGCTTCTACTAAATATTATAATGATACAATGATATTACCGCAATCCGGTTTACACTAGCCGGTTCATACCTACTAGTAATATCCCTGACACTAGGTGAACCAGATATTAGATAGAGATACTATTCATTGCTTCCTCGATATGTGCCCCACAACTAATTTAGAACTCAAGTTTGAACATTAATTTGGACCCGACTTGGAGTCCAAGAGGTGAACAGGACGATAAAGTAGCAGGTAACTTTAAGCAATGCATAACATAAGCAGAATCAAAAGAGTGCAACCTCTCTTGTGGACCCGTGTACTCCTCAGGTTCATCTGCTGAGTCGATGATGGTGATGCCGTTGCGGTGGGTGCCGGCGAAAGGGAAGGAGATCTGAGGCGGCAAAAGACGGTCAGGAGTCGTGATGTCTGGTTTGGTGGATGTTTCTGTCGATGGAGCACCTCAAGTGAGGTGGACGTCCTCGCGGCAGGAGCAGGACAAACCACACAAAGTTCGCATCGACACCTACCTGTAACTGAAGTAATTCTAAGGGCTCATTTGGCTTGCATGATTCTAAAAACGCAGGGATAGGAAAAACACTGGTATAGGATAGGAATGCACAGGGTAAACAGAGCATTTGTAAACACAGGATTTCTGTCAACTTGGGTGTTTGGTTTACAGGAATTGGAAGAGCAGAGGAATGCAAAGAAACATGGCCGAAATAAAGTGAAACCATATGAAAGCGTGTACAGTTAGAATGTTATTCTTCCACTAATGCACTTGGTCTTGTTTTCATGCATAGGTTTTTGAAAAGTAGGTCTAGGTGGATGTTTTGCTTCATTCCTTTCAACAAAATGCATGAATAATTGAATAGTAGAGTGCCATTGGAAAATTCCCTATTGCTATGTTTTTCCTTCGAACCAAAATAGCCCTAATGGATCGACATGAATGTATAGTAATAAGTGATGCAACAAGTGTACAACCTCTTTGCCGTAGCCTTGTCGACCTCATCGTCATTGGGTTGGTCACTGAAGCAGTTGAGGCAGAGGTGGTTGTCGGAGGTGTGGAGGAAGATCTGACGAATCTGTAGACGGCGTCTAGGGCACTCCTCTGTTGTGATGGTTCGTTCAATCGTTGGAGCAGCCATGGTGAGCCGTAAGACGTCAAGGCTGAAGCAGCACAAGACAGACATCGTGAATCTCAAGTGGGATTCTAATAGCATCTCCAATAGATGATGTAAAATAGATGTAAATTTTACATCACCAAAAACCACCTGACTACAACAGATGAGGTAAAAACTGTTGACTCTGAACTTAACTGTCAAAACTGAAATTTACTGTGGAATCTGAATGTTACTATCGAAACTGAACGGTTACTATCGAAACTGAACGCAATGGTAGCAGAGAGGAACTTGACATGTAGTTGATGGAGGGCTTGCATCATCTTCAACCTGCACCCCCCTAAGCCGCCAGCCACCACCGGCCAAACCGCCAGCCCCAGCGCCGCCTGGCCACCCCGAAACAACTCCCCACTGCCGGTCCGCCGCCACCTTGGGCAGCCCTATAGGCCCCCCGCCCCCACCCTGAACCCTAAGATAGATAGTGGGGTACCTATCCGGCGAGCCCCCGTCCCCGCTGCGGGTGGTTCTTCTGTAACTCCGGCGAGCCCCCACCCCCTGAAAATCGACTGACCCAATAGTTGATTCAGTCAACTGAAGTGTAGCTAAATCAGAGCAGAGCAGCAGCACGAGCGAGGGGGAGAGCAGCAGCAGCAGGAGCAGCGCGAGCGAGCGAGAGCCGGAGCAGTAGCAGCAGCGCGAGCGAGAGCCAGAGCGGTAGCAGCTGGGCGAGCGAGCGATAGCCAGAGCAATAGCAGCAGCGGGAGCGAGCGAGCGAAAGCCAGAGCAGCAACAGCTGGGCGAGCGAGCGATCGAGCAAGAGCCGGAGCAGTAGCAGCAGCGCGAGCGAGCGAGCGAGAGCCGGAGCAGTAGCAGCTGGGCAAGTGAGCGATCGAGCGAGAGCCGGAGCGGCAGCAGCAGCGCGAGCGAGCGAGCGAGAGCCAGAGCATCAGCAGTTGATCCGGCTGGTATGGACGCTGCCGCCGAAGGGGTCTCGCAGTGGGGGAGAGACGCCGTGGAGATGTCACCCGCGGCGCTGGCTTCAAGGTAGCCTCTCCATGGGGGTGCGGGATGGACCACCGTCGGCGCCGGGAGGTCGAGCTAAGGAGAAGGTGCGATGCGATGAGTGTACAACCTCTTTGGTGGCGCCGAGCAGGCCTCAGCTTCGTCCGAGGAGTCGGTGAGGATGTTGCGGTTCCGATGGAGCAGGTTAAGGCGGCGCTGTGGGGATGGAGCAGCCGCGATAGACGAGGCGATTGTCGGAGCACCTCCTTGGAGGTGGAGGACGGGGCGGCTGAACCAGCAGGATGATGAGATGGACGACGGATCCTCATCCAGGGAGGTGGACGAGGGATGTCGAGCTGTTGCGGTGGACGACGTCGTTGGGGAAGAGGCTCCGGCTGGGCAGCGGTGAGGTGGAGGATGGAGGAGGGTGGGGTTTCGCGGCTGGAGCGAAGAGGTTATGGCGGCCTGGGATTTTGAATGACAAAAGGAGGTGATGGAGACGCGCTTGTCCAAAATGTAGGGTGTGTTACAAAAGTACCCCCCCCCACCGATTTGAACTAGCGGCCCTTTCGGCTCAGGGTTAGAAGGAGGATTTCGCGTGTCGGGGTTTGGCAGCTGGAGGGAGTTTTCGGGCGCGTTGTAATTTCGGGATAGCAAGGCGCGGGTTGTGAAGGCGCCAGTTTTGGGAGCACGATATCTGAATTTTCGGGATATAACAAGGCGCGCGTTGAATTTTAGGGACAAGCCTAACGTGTAATATTGTACTTGTACGTACCAAATCAATTCGCACTTCCCTCAACCAAAAAGAAAACGAAAAAATAAAACTATTCACACCACACAAAGAGAGAGTCTTGCCCTGTTTTACTATAAAAATGCTATTTAAAGCTACTCATACCAACAATTTAGTGCAATTAAATGCTATTCGGTAGTATGAATCCATGTCATGTCCAATTAAATTTTTTCGCTTGCTGTATAATGCATGTAACCTACTCATACCAACATTTTAGTGCATTCCAAATGTCTATACTACCGCTGCAATTCGAACTGAATTTGAATTCGTTTCTCTATTTCAATAACAATCTACAATCATGATTGTTGCCAACTTCAACCATCATTCGTGTATTACCTTAATAACACACCACATGATTACTATAGAGATAGATATGAACTATGTTTACTACATGAACTCGAATTCTATTTTTTGAATACACTTGATGTTGATTCCAAATAATAGTACATTTGATGTACTAACTATATATTCATAATCTAAACCATGTTCCATACGTGTACACCGTGTTTATCACACATAGTATAGTGCCCCACCCCCTACATTATGACAAGTATTTAGACCTGAGCTGCAAAAGCCACACATTAGCCCAAATTATGATCAATGTTCTATATGTTATATGTAGTACTAGCAAGATGCCCATGCGTTCCACAGAACATCAACATGATCAAGGGGAGGCCTAATTTGCAAATATGGAGAGGGGTGTGGGTAAATTTTTTCAAAATTGCCATAGTTTCCTTCCTATCCGTCAGATATAAATCGGACGGCCTATATTGCAAGATGGCACCATCATCAACAACTCCTTTTTTATAAGAGTAGAGATAAAATATATTATATGTAGTATAACATGTTCATAACCACACCATGTGTATCACCATTATTTATATTCACACATGCGTCGGTTTAAAACACTATGATAAATTCTTCAAATATCCGAATTCGCTTTTTATAATGAAGTATGATCTCTATTCGTCTTTTACACCCACACAATCCTCTTATCTTTGTAGCTAGCTAGCGCTAACTTTCTCTCGTGCATGTAGACGCCCGCATCCCTCTCACCCTCCCTCAGCATTCTCTATCTCCATCGTGCAAATTCGTCTTTTCACTTTAGGTCGTTCACCCACGGTGTGTGTAGGCCCCCCAGCTCCTTCTTTACGACACATATTGGTCGATATGCCTCTCTAGCCAGGTGTGCCTAGCACAAAACACAAGCTTCCCCTCTTCACTTATCACCGTCCATGCCTCACTCCCACCACTCTCTTCATCGATCTCATACTCGCACACACCTCCCCCCTCGATATAGTATGACTCTCGCACCACCTCCTAGATGCATCCCTCTCTCTCTATCCTTCTCCTCGTGCCTCATTTGCTTCTAACACACACATGCATGTATACCGATCGATCTCCCAACATATACCTAGGTCGACTTTAACTATCCCCCCCCAATCGATCGACGTACCTCACAAGTTATGTCTCTCCTTTCTCTGAAAAGGACGATTGATCTTCCTATGTAGTTATGTCTGCTTACCACAGCCATATCGCCCCCCTCATCATTTGTGCATGCCTCCTGACCCATCTCTCACACGCACGTGCACAGACAGGAAGCCATCCCCTCTCTTATTGATATTGCAGGCGTGCCCTCCGGTTGTCTAGCAAGCCTATCCCACCATTTGATAGAAGCAACTCCACTACCACCCCCCCTCCAACACTCTAGCTCTGTCTCTCTCCCAACCTTATTCCTCTCCTACACATATGCATGGATGCCGATCGATCTCCCTTAATACATGAGGTAGATCAATCTCCCTTAATACATGAGGTAGGCCTCTATCCTCTCAACACATATACCAGCCATTGTACCTCTATAGTTAATTAGGCCTCCCTCCCCCCACCACACACTGATAGTCGAGCGCTGTAGGTAGGTATCCATGCCACATAGACAAACTGCACCTGTCCCCTCTCACGTTCCAGTAGGCCAGCCACTCTATATCTTTCACGTGGGCACACACAAATTCGATGTCACTCTTTATCAATCACGCGCGCGCACACACACACACACATCATCCCTCTCTTTGATTCTCTAGACACCTCAAGCCGATGATACCTCCACTCTCTTCTCGTGGATCGCCCCCTCTATATATATGATATATCCAGGACTCTATTTCACACATATTGCATATGTTACATTTTTTGATTGACCCCACCCCCCAAAAAAACTCTCACGAACCCACAAACTATATCTCTCTATGTTTGTATCTCTCTCACACAACCCCACGTAGGTGGTGTACGTATACAAGAAGACAATAGGTGCACCGTGCACGTACTCATGCTTCGTGCCCAGCCACACCCGCCGGGGTACACGGTGGAGCTCATTTCTATACAAAATGGCAGCCCACGTGCTAATTTGAACACGTGTAGCAGTTGTTTACCAACGGAGGTCATGTACCACGCGTGCACGAAACAAAGTTCGACTTGATGCGTTGGCGCGTTATTTTTAAATAAAGTTATATCGCTCAATGGCACGTACACATAATATAAAATGATTTTTATGGAGAAAAAGGTAGTCCGCTCCACTATATACAATGGCGCCTATCTGTCTGGTTTGTCTCTCTTCAGAGTATCTCACACAAGGCTGCGGTGGCCTCTCTCTCTCTCACTGTTGGTCACTGATCCGGCCGCATCCCATCCGCCGGCGGAAAGGGAGGACGTGTATCGTTTCTCCGTTCTACGGCGCCGAGGCAGCACATCCCGATCTGCGGTACACGCCGTTCTCTCTGACCAAGCTCCAGAGTGGTAGGGCCTACGGCACCTGCTCGCTGTCGCAGTATGGGTAGATTCCTCCAGCCGCTCCTCACCTAGTTACATCCCAACGACCTCCAGGTATCCCCTCCGGCCTTGCTCCACTACCCGTCTTCCAACGTCACTGCATGTGGATCTTCCATAGTTCTTTGCCCAAAACGTAGCTCGTCCGGCGTACTTTCCATATTGCAATCTCGTCCTCACACCATTTTAGACAAACACAACCATGTTGTTATCTTCCCTTAGGACAAGGAATATGCTTCTTTTTTGTTGTCGCATGTGTCATCAACTGTTATTGGCCAGTAATTGTTTCCTTTCCACCTCTTTTTTGCAAACAGGGCTATCCATTTCACCTCGTTGCTATTGCGACCTTTTGGTGAACTGCACAAATCACTTTTTTCATAAGAGTGTTTTGTGCAGTTCTACCAAAATGTCACACGGGCAACGTCTCTACATTTCAGTGCGACTGCACAAAGGGAGATTGGTTTTGCTCTATCCTCCTCATCCAACTCCGAGCCTAATCTTCTCCAACTAGTTAGTCTTAAGAGAGAGTGCAAAGGTGACTGGCTTATATTTGTGTGTTTATTGTTTCATCAGCAGTCCTCTATTATCGTAATCACACTTAATATCTTTGGAATAGGGACGTTCAGCTCTATTTTAGTGGAACTGCACAAAATGATCGGAATGTTGCATGCTCCAGATAGCTACTTTTTTTCCCAACATGCCTTGTTGATTTAGACAGAGCTGGGGGGACGTTGCTGCCAATGAAAGCATGGATCAATTTTAATTTAATACCTTCTCACAACTTTTTCTTTAGTTGTGATGTAAATATTAGCTCTGATTAGCAAGGAAGTTAGTTTTTTATTGTTTCTGAAAGAGCATCGATGGCAAGACACATGAAACAAAAGCTGAAAGCTCACACCATTGTACAATTTCATGTCGCTAGAAAATTATTTGTATAGTACGTCAATTATGTAAACAAATGTTGGAAGCTTGATAGCATTGCCAGAAGCCTCTTCGGCATCCGGGTCCATGTGCCATGCACAAAATTATACTCCTTCGTTCCTAAATATTTGTCTTTTTACAAATTTCAAATGGGCATATTTTAGAGTGTAGATTCACTCATTTTGCTTCGTATGTGTACTCCCTCCGTTCCTAAATATTTGTCTTTCTAGAGATTTCAACAAGTGACTACATATGGAGCAAAATGAGTGAATCTACACTCTAAAATATGTCTATATACATCCATATGTAGTAGTCCATTTGAATCTCTAAAAAAACAAATATTTGAGTAGTTACTCGTTGAAATCTCTAGAAAGACAAATACTCCGGAGTATATTTAAGAACCGAGGGGGTAGTGCATAGCCACATGGGAGACTCAGACCGGTCGTTGCGCCGCATTAATAGTGAGCAATGAGTAGTCAAATCATAAGCCCCACCTTTCCCACTGTAAGTTGCTCGGAAGAAGAAACCATCAATACGCTCTTCTTTGAATCCGCTCATACTACTCCATCCATCACTGTTTATAAAGCGTGCTTCAGAAAAAGAGAAAATCTATGGGACCAAGGCGACTAGCGATCGGCCTGAAAAATAGCATTGGTAGTTATAGTACTGCGTCTATTACTAGAGGAAATAATGCGTACACACATGCATGCAGTGCTTCCACCCCGGGTACACACATGCATGCACTTACTCCACCCCGTAGTACTACATCGAGAGAAAATTGCGGTTACCACGCCCTAATTAATTGAGCATTAAACCAAATGCGTCTAAAGATTCTCTGGTGGTGGAAATGCATTGAGAGAAATGCATCATAATGAAGCACACCCTGTAAACTGTTTCGGAGGGAGGAGTAGTATGTAAGTGCAAAACCAAGTACGCGTATGACCAGTCGGTCAACGCACCTCCTCTTGGCATATCACTGACATGTGGGACCGGAGTGTGAGCAAACCGATCTCAATTGACGGCAAAATGGCCAACCCGCCGTTCCTTGAGAGAGACGAGGAGCGAGAACACACAGACGGACTCGCACGGAGGCCAAGATATATTCGAGCATGGTTGATCGATATCATCATTACATGTTGGGCTGCCGTTTTCCGCCCTTCTCGAGAATAAATGTGTACTTTATCAGAGTTAAGAAAAATAAGAGTACATAGGCTCCACCATGCGGTTCTAGTAGTAGTACTACTCGTACTACTAAACCTTGCGCTTGGTTCTTTGCCTCTTCGTGAAGTCGAACAATGATGGTACTCCGCATGTTCGGTACTACAGTGTATGCCTCTGGCAATCTGACACCGAATGAACTGATGCATGTCCACCGCCTGGGCGATGGTACGTTGTATTAGTCAAAAGGCGTAAGCGAGCTTCACTTTGTCCTGCAAGCTTCTCCTTGTTCTGCGAGTTGACGGGACACACCAACAAGTAGTGCTAGTCCATACCCCTGCTAGGCTTCTCGCCCCTCGTTGGTTACCCCAAGTGGAAGGTGTGATATGTAGTGTTGCGGAAGTTTTTCCCTTGGCAAAGATACCAAGGATCGAATCCCCAGAGACTCCTAGGTTCAACAAGAAGGTGTCAACTGCTACGGCGCCAGATATTAGCAATCAACGTGGACCTGCACACAGATACAAATAACTTTGCTCCCAACGAGTACAGAGAGGTTGTCAATCCCTCCGGCCTCGTCGTTTACAAAGGATCAAACGCAAGTGATAGTAGTGATAGATATAATTGCAATAGTAAATAATAGCGAAAAGTAAATAGCGGATGTGATCAATGATGGTAATATGGACCGGAGTCTCATGATGTTCACAGTGATGTCTCTCCCCCAAAAGACGACAAAACAGCTATGTGAGGTAAACGAATTACAGCTGCGCAATTGACAGGACCATGTGCGCAAACCAATGCTGACTACATTGCAAGAAAGGTTGAGGTTCAAAGCATGGGCGGTACGCCAAAGTAAGTAGACCAAAATCCATCAATATCTACTACTAATCATCCACCTTGAGATATCTATCCAGAACATCTCGCTGGTATTAAGTTGCGAGTCCCACCCATAGTGTAAACTCAATGCAACAGACAACTGCATTAAAAGAACTTTGCGTAAAGTAAACAATCCTTGCACCCGCGGGCACAAGCACCGTTGTTTTCCCCCTTGTGGCAACATCACATCCCCTAGACTCATGTTTCTGTCACTCAAACTAGTCATCGAGGGGCATGAACCCACAATCAAGCATAACGTTCCCTCTTGGAGTCACTACCTACTACTTGGCCAAAGCAATAAATAACAACGGAGAACATGCAAGAATTACTTACGAACATAAATATAAAAGAGGAAGCTCAAATATATTACTCAAGCACAATGTGAACATAATCTCATAATCCATCGGATCCCAACAAACTCATCATAGCAACAGCATAAGGATTACATATGTGCCTCGATCATGTAGGGAAGCTCACGAGGACTAATTAGTGAAGCACAAGAACGGGAGGAGAACATCACATAGCTACTGGTCATGGACTCATGGTCCAAGTGAGAATACTCACAACTCATCCGGGAGGCGTCCATGGTGGTGGAGAGGCTCCCGATGGTGATCCTCCCCTCCGGCAGGGTGCCGGGAAGAGTTCTCCTGGTGCTCCCGATCTTGGAAGCGGTGGCGGCGGCAGAACAGAGATGAGATCGCGAAAAAGAGTTCCTCCCTCGAGGGTTTCGGGAGACACTTTAAATATATGCCAAAGGGGGGCATCGGAGGAGCCTCGGGGGGCCCAGGCGCCCCCCCGGTGCGGCCCAGGGGGGCGCGCCGCCAGGGCGCCTGGAGCCCTGGTGCCCCCCCCACCCCCCGGCTGTCCTTCGGGCGCACGGTAGTTTCTAGAACGCTGATTTTTTATATAATTTTTCTGGATTTTTCCTGGCAGTTCTCGTAATGTGAAAACCTGAAATACAAAAATAGCCGAAAACAGAAACTGGCACTGGGGTGCACTGAGTTAATAGGTTAGTCCAAATATGATCAAAAGTGTATGGAAGTGTATAAATAACATAGCAATATCACCCAAAAGAGGCATGGAGCAAGCAGAAATTATAGATACGTTTTGGACGTATCAACATCCCCAAGCTTAATTCCTGCTCGTCCTCGAGTAGGTAAATGATAACAAGAATAATTTCTGTGGTGACATGCTATTAACCATATAGGACTTTTTCATAGTCATATGACAAAAGCTTACTGAGATAATGAATCTATAATAATTAAGTTGCCTCATGAGAAAATTACAAAGAACTGAAAGTTTTACAATATGACATTGAAACATCAAATAGATTTGTAATGAACATGATGTGCAAATATGATAAAGTGATATCTCGCTTGCCCCCTTTAGTGAAGCAAAACATAAATGCAGGGGCACCTCCAAGGTTTAAGTGATGACTAGATACAATGATTTCAAAATAAACGATATCACAATCATGCAAAAGACAATGCTACTTTGGGACAATGCACATTACACTCAGAATGACAATCATGATCTCAGTAGTTGGTGCTTTTAAAAGAAGGTGGAGACTCTCGAACCGTGGCTTTTGTTGGCAAGGTTGAAAACCCGTAGTCGGTAACAAAGACAAAACATGTACCAGAGCTCTTGGTTTTAAAATAGAGGTAATAATTACTATTGTTCTTTCTTAGATCATGCATGTTTCGTCAACGAATGCTAGCAGACAACTCAATCACTTTTCGAGATGGACAAGTTTCGAGGAAGGGCTCCCGAATGAGGACGATCACATCCTCTTAATCTCCTTTGTTTATCACTGCCAAAGTTTTCTGATTTCTCATGAACAAAGCGTGAAGGAGGGTTTGTTTGTTATATTATCTTTTTGAGCCGGGCGCACTCAATGCCAGTTCCTTCTCGTGTTATGGGTTTGCACATTATACATGCAATCCCGGGGTGAAGCTTGTCCAACTTAATAAGATCATGAATTAACCACTACTTCCTCATGAACTTACAACAGAGGCACAAAATAGGAATGCTTTTCTTTGAATAATTTCGAGATGGCACATGCAAGTCTCCGTTAGGAATGGCAGGTAAATACCATGTAGGAAGGTATGGTGGACACATATGGCATAACTGGATTAAAGGAATGTGGATGCACAAGCAGTCAGTCCGCTTAGTACAGGCAAAGGTTAGCAAAAGACTGGGAGCGACCAACTAAGAGAGCAATGACGGTCATAATCATGCAGAGCGACAAAGCAACATTGAATCGGGCATGGAAGTTATATCGCTACTCAAAAACAAAAGATCATCAAGGCTTGACAGACTTTCTTTACAGTCTTAAATATGCGTCAGCATACGCCAAGTCAATCAAAATAAATTCTTGAAGGAAGATATTACTAAACCATACCACATCATAGGCAAACAAATCATGTTGGTACTCCAATAACACATTGGGAACCTCCCAGCTATTTGAGATTAACCATAAGAAAACCTGAACTACTAAGCGCCATTATGCACGTAGCATCTTTATCATAGACATATCAACCAATGCAACGGAAGCAAACTCTCTTAATAAGGTGAGCATGGTAATTAAAGAGAGTTCAAGCAACCAACTAAACAAAAGCTCTTTGAAAAGATAAGCATGAAAGCTAAGAGCTGAACATGATAGTAGCTATTAAAAGACAAAGAACACACACAGCAAGGATAGACATGAAAATTCTATGTTATGTTCTAGATAGAAGTGGAGTGTGTTTCTCTCCCACATAAAGAAAGCTGAGTTCCGACTCGTTATGAAAAGCTAAAGAAAACTAAAAACAAGACGCTCCAAGCATAGCACATAACACATGAAGTGATTAAAATATAGTGGAACGAAAGACGAACTGATAATGTTGATGGAGAAGGGGATGCACGGGGGCATCCCCAAGCTTAGACGCTTGAGTCTCCTTGAATATTTCGTGGGGGTGCACGGGGGCATCCCCAAGCTTGAGCGCTTGACACTCCTGAATATTTTTATCATCTTCCCTCGCACACTTGAAAACTCCCTTCATACATAACTCATCATAATCTGATTACCGAGGTTAGTACCCATAATAAAATAATTGTACCTTGCTGGAAATAAAGATATTCCTGAAGTTCTACTGTTTCTCAAGAATGCCAAAAGGTTTTTGCAAAGAAAAAGCAAGCTCTAGATTTGCAAAATGAAGGAAAGGCAAAACAGGACAGAATCTGTGAAAAACAGAACAGCAGGTAGTAAATGATTTGTTCGGGGCACTTATGCAACTGTAATAAAAAAACTCAGAACAGACGCATGAAAGACAATTATATAGAGCACGCTGTCGAAAAAATTTAGACCAAAAAGATGGTCTGGTGATTTTATACGAATTTTTCTATCCAAGGACAGAATCTGTTTCCTGGACAGCACCTCACAACTTTTGAACTTTCTAGCAATCAGAGGCTACACTTGGCACAAAATTGAAAAGCAAAGATACAATGATGATGCTACTGTAGTAAACAACATCAAGACACAACAAAAGCAAAAAATAAAAATTTATTCATGTGGGCTGCCTCCCAAAAGCGCTTTCTTTTATGCCTTTAAGCTAGGCATAATGCATAGAGAGGAATCAATAACCATCGTAATAATCGGAGCTATAAATTGCTTCAAATGGTTCCTCAACAAGTTCATTCTTGTTCCTTCTAGGAAAGGGGTACACACCTTTTGCCTTCACGCGTAAGCGGATTTGTCCCTTACCTATATCGATGAAGCCTTTAACTGCTCGGAGGAAGTCCCTTCCAAGCACTATATTTCCTTGATTTGGCTCCATGATGAAGAAATCAACCATTGCAATCCCTTTAAGGAATTTAACTGGCACGTCTTTTATTCTTCCTTGGATTTCAGAAATATCTCCATTAGCGTGTTCATGATAAGATGGTAATCTATCCATGTTAAATTTTAAAGAATCATGAACAATTTTTGGCATAGTAGAAACCATAGATCCAATATCACAATAAGCAAGGAAGCCTTGATTAGAGATGCTAATCCTAACAAAAGGCTCCCAATCATTGTCTATTTCCAAAATGTCTTTCTTATTGGGTTTAGGTTTCTCTACCCTCATCAAGTCTAGAGCATCCATTCTCTTTTCAATAGTAGATAGACCATGTATAATTTCAAGAGCTCTAGCTTCATCACACTCTAGGAAATCTCCCTCGGCTATAATATCAAGAGAGTGTTTACACCATTTAAAAAGACCATGGTAAAAATTTCTAAGCACATTTTTTATAGGTATCCAAGGCATAATCCTTCTATGTGCATCAGAAATTATGTCCCATGCCTTCTTCATATTTTCTCCATCCCTTTCATGGAAATCTAGAACTTCTGATTCCCTCAAAGCACCGAATCCAAACATGTTTAGCTTAAACAGAAAGGACTACTAACAGAAAAGCAAAAATAAATTTTTTTGTAATTTTTGATAAAGGATACTAAAGCAAAAACTGAAAGGTAAACTAACAAGACTAAAAAGCAAAGGTAAAAGATAGCATGCAACTCCCCTATCCTGAAGAGTGGAGTCCCCGGCAACGGCGCTAGAAAAACTCTTGCTAGGCTTCTCGCCCCTCGTTGGTTACCCCAAGTGGAAGGTGTGAGATGTAGTGTTGCGGAAGTTTTTCCCTTGGCAAAGATACCAAGGATCGAATCCCCAGAGACTCCTAGGTTCAACAAGAAGGTGTCAACTGCTATGGCGCCAGATATTAGCAATCAACGTGGACCTGCACACAGATACAAATAACTTTGCTCCCAACGAGTACAGAGAGGTTGTCAATCCCTCCGGCCTTGTCGTTTACAAAGGATCAAACGCAAGTGATAGTAGTGATAGATATAATTGCAATAGTAAATAATAGCGAAAAGTAAATAGCGGATGTGATCAATGATGGTAATATGGACCGGAGTCTCACGATGTTCACTAGTGTTGTCTCTCTCCCAAAAGACGGTAAAACAGCTATGTGAGGTAAACGAATTACAGCTAGGCAATTGACAGGACCATGTGCGCAAACCAATGCTGACTACATTGCAAGAAAGGTTGAGGTTCAAAGCATGGGCGGTACGCCAAAGTAAGTAGACCGAAATCCATCAATATCTACTACTAATCATCCACCTTGAGATATCTATCAAGAACATCTCGCTGGTATTAAGTTGCGAGTCCCACCCATAGTGTAAACTCAATGCAACAGACAACTGCATTAAAAGAACTTTGCGTAAAGTAAACAATCCTTGCACCCGTGGGCACAAGCACCGTTGTTTTCCCCCTTGTGGCAACAGCACATCCCCTAGACTCATGTTTCTGTCACTCAAACTAGTCATCGAGGGGCATGAACCCACAATCAAGCATAACGTTCCCTCTTGGAGTCACTACCTACTACTTGGCCAAAGCAATAAATAACAACGGAGAACATGCAAGAATTACTTACGAACATAAATATAAAAGAGGTAGATCAAATATATTACTCAAGCACAATCTGAACATAATCTCATAATCCATCGGATCCTAGCAAACTCATCATAGCAACAGCATAAGGATTACATATGTGCCTCGATCATGTAGGGCAGCTCACGAGGACTAATTAGTGAAGCACAAGAACGGGAGAAGAACATCACATAGCTATTGGTCATGGACTCATGGTCCAAGGGAGACTACTCACAACTCATCCGGGAGGCGTCCATGGTGGTGGAGAGGCTCCCGGTGGTGATCCTCCCCTCCGGCAGGGTGCCGGGAAGAGTTCTCCTGGTGCTCCCGATCTTGGAAGCGGCGGCGGCGGCGGAACAGAGATGAGATCGCGAAAAAGAGTTCCTCCCTCGAGGGTTTCGGGAGACGCTTTAAATATATGCCAAAGGGGGGCATCGGAGGAGCCTCGGGGGGCCCAGGCGCCCCCCGGCGCGGCCCAGGGGGGGCGCGCCGCCAGGGCGCCTGGAGCCCTGGTGCCCCCCCCCCCCGGCTGTCCTTCGAGCGCACGGTAGTTTCTGGAACGCTGATTTTTTATATAATTTTTCTGGATTTTTCCTGACAGTTCTCGTAATGTGAAAACCTGAAATACAAAAACAGCCGAAAACAGAAACTGGCACTGGGGTGCACTGAGTTAATAGGTTAGTCCAAATATGATCAAAAGTGTATGGAAGTGTATAAATGACATAGCAATATCACCCAAAAGAGGCATGGAGCAAGCAGAAATTATAGATACGTTTTGGACGTATCAACCCCCTCCTTTCTAGTTAATATGGCTTAATAATTTTTTGCGGGTAAATGAGAGAGCTTTATTCATATAAAAGCATTCTTAAGACGATCAGCCAAGACACTGGTCACTAGGAAGCGAGGTACCCCGCAAAAAAAGAAGTAGGAAGCGAGGTGTTTCATCAAGCCAGCTCTCGGCCACATTCAAAGTGCAGCATGCACGGTTCGCACAAAGATGCGCCGCAAGGTTTGCTGACCTTTTTACATGCTGAATAACCAAAAAAAGAGGAAACATTACCGAGCGCTCCTATTTGTAACAGGATATGAGCCAGAATTAAGCAAGAATTGTGGCGAGTGTTCCATGCAATCAACTTGCATTATCACATGCGAGAACCATCGAAGAGAACCAAATGTGTTGAAGATTTTTTATCACATTTAAAAAATATAATAAGAGTGCAGACGCTCCTTCATCAAGTTCCTATTAATAGTATAGTACCTCTATAGACTATAGTAGTAGTACTAGTACTAGTAAACTTTGCGCTTGGCCGTTCGCCTCTTCGGGAAGTCCAACAATAATAGTACTAGTATAATGTATGCTTCTGGCAATCTGACACCGAATTAACTGTTGCACGTCCACCGCCTGAGCGAAGGACAGCTTGCATTAGTCAAAAGTTTCTCCTTGTCATGCGAGTCACCGCGCGCAAGCTTCTCCTGTCCTGCAAGCTTCTCCTCATTCGGCAAGTTGACGGGACACAGCAAAGTAACGCTAGTCCATATTGCCTCCTCTCCGGTTAATATGGCTTAATTTAAAACGAGATAAATACACTATCTGACACTATATATTTGTAAAAATACGGTCAATGGAATTCATAATACGATCATTGCGCTCAATATATACATATTCCGGTGTTTATGCAGTCACTATCTCACCCTGGCTGAGTATGTGTGTGTGCATGCACGTGTAGGTTGAGCACTTGAGCATGACCGTGTGTGTTCCATCATGTGCTCGGACATGCATGCATTAGGGCATCCCGCGCGTTTTTGCGTCCATGTGTACGTGTGACTATTGCATACACGTAGGGGGAGTATTTGTAGGGGCCACTAAAGGAGCAGTCAAATCACACAGTAAGTTAGTCGGAAGAAGCAACCATCATTTCACTCTTCAATGACATGTACGCAATATAAAATGGTTGATATGGAGAGAAAAAGAAAACCACTATATATACACTAGCAGGAGTCTAAGCTACAAGCCTTCTTGCTTGGGTTGCTCTCTTTGCAAGCATAGAACGATGGTGGCCACACCGCTGGTCACATATCCGACCTGATCCCGCAGCTGGGGGAAGGGAACAATGTTCTGCGTAGACGCGGTCGACATGGGCGAGGGAGAAAATCCACAGTCGGTGCGTCCCAATCGGGGATCACCGCGGTATGGGCCGATGCCGCGTCCCAACCGCCCTTCTAGCTACAGCCTGACATCCCAGGTAGTCTATCTTCCTTTTGGAGCCAGCTTGCTCCACTGCCGCAGCTCCCCACGTAGCTCCATCTCCATGTCAGTCTTTCTCTACTTCTACCGACTTCTACTTGTGATGAGTTTATGTCTCATGAACTAGTGCCAGTACTATTATTCAAATCACACTTCTTCAATATCTTTGCCATCAGGGATGCTCAGCTCGATTTTAGTGGAACTGCACAAAAGCATCGTATGATCCGAGGGTGCCAGCCGTCTTTCCTTCGACAGGTTCTACCTGGCGAGGAAATTAAATCTTGTTTAGGGTTTAGGGTTTAAGTCGTAGTGACCCCATCAGTAGTTTTTCTTTCGTACACGCTCTCACGACTTTTGTCTTTAGTTGTGAAGTAAATATTGGCTATGATATGTGAATCATTGAGATGCATCGGCATGCGTGTTAGTTTTCCTTTGTATTTGATGGAATGCTGTAACGGGGCAACCTTGGAGTAGGAATGAAAATAGAGTGGAAAGTTTCCGTTTTTCCGGGGAAAAATGGAAACGGAGAGAAACCAACGTTTCGTTTCGTTGGATGGCGCCATCGAGGAAAACCAATGTTTAAATCACATCTGTCGCATTCGTCTCTCACCCTCCTCCGTGGCTCGACCCCACACGGTCGCTCGGCATGCCATTCACCGCAAACCGAGTATACGATAACTTTCTCGCCTGCTTGTTGATGGATCGCGCCATGGAGTACTAGTACTACTGGAAGAGATTAACGAGTTGGGGGAGAACAGCTAGCTGTAGCACGGACTCCCAAGAACTTTTTACATGCATGTTGTGGCCGGCTATTGCGACCTTTGAACGCGGAGAAGTCGCGTGCACCAGGAAGCGGCGCGGGCGACACTCTCTCGGCCGGCGCACCGCTTCAATGCTGGCGCCAGTAAGAGGTCGCGTCCGAACTAGACGGGCATGAATACGACACTGACCGTTTTGGGCGGGAAGCACGCGCGGGTGATGAAAAGGGTTCGGGTTGGTCAGGAGCGGCCATGGCAGCGGTCCGGACGCCCGCAAACAAGAGATGTTGTACGTTAATATTGCTAGTTGGACAAATATGATTGGAGATGGAGATGGAAATGGAATTTTACGTAAACACGGATATGCATGTCTATGTCTATGTGTGTGTGCGCGACGACTCTCGCGACCTGGAAGCGGGGGCGTGTTTTTGATCGAGTTTTATTTCTTGGTACGTTAAAAAATTGTCTGCCAGTTTTCGTTTCCTTTTCCGGGAATGCGCGTATTCTATTTAAAACCACTGCTATGGAGAGATTGTTTTACTCGATTATAGCCTCTTGTTTGATAGAGTTTCTTGCGTCTCGCTCTCTCACCCTCTCCATATCAAAACAAGATGATAGTGTCTACACTATCTCTCTCCTCACCAGTGGTCACAGATACGGCCGAATCCCGTCCGCTGCACGAGGTGAGGAGGTGCAGCGTTGACGTTGTCGCCACCGGCGATGGAGGAAGCCTATGCGCATCGTCCTCTCGGAGCCGATGCTGGCGCGGACGAAGGTCCTCCACGCCCTTGTTCGCTGCCATCATGTGGGCAGATCCTGCCCGCGCGCCTAAGCGACATCTCGCTCACCTGAGGTATAACTTCTTATACTGGTCCAGCTCCCCAGGTCGCTGCATGCGGGTTTTCTTCTATGCGACTACTCCCCAGCTCCCCATGTATAGTAGCTAGGGTTAGTCGGCTGGTCCAACATCACCTATTATTATAGAGGAAATGCCACTCTAAAAGTTGTCCTGATTTATGCCTCGGTGGAGGTATACATGTTGTTTCGAAAAAAGTACGTGGTGGTTGTGCGGTCATTGTCCATATGCTTCTATTGCTGCTGCTAATCTAATACTATCACTGGTTAAATGAAGAAATGCTTTTTTTCTCGGGTATCCTGGTTTAGTTCCCATCAAGATAATCATGATGCTTCTGTTTTTTGGTGTACTTTTCATAATTCTTATTGACAATTGAGATGTCATTGTTAATCTTGTAAAACAAAGTAACAACACTATATCCATTTTTTATATTTTTGGAAACAGCGATGCATATCTCCATACCCGGGCATGTCTTCCTCAACTTTAGTGGAACTACACAAAATTGGATGGCCATTGTTGTTCCGCCTCACTGTCCTTTGTCACGTGGTTCTTCCTTCCTCGAGCTTGACTACTGAGAAGAAACAGACCACAATGAGAATTTGTCGAACTTCATAGGTGCCTCACCCAAACTTGATGCCAAATGGATGATGCATCACCACGATGACCTATCGATGCTCATGGTTGCGCCTCATGGTTGCGTTGGCTGGTGAAGCTGATCGATTTTCAATGAAAAACAAGCTATCTTCCATCAGTGCTCTTTGCTTGTTACCCACAGAGATAATATCCTTCCTCAGTTCACCTTGGTTGCGTTGGAGACACAGTCGTCTTTCACGTTCGTGCTATTTTATCACACAATTGGCTATGAACCAAATGTTTCCTCGAAGAAGGATAAATATTGGTACTAATAGCATAAGTTTTGTAATGATTTCTAAGCTTTCTCACAACTTTGTCTCCAGCTCCCCTGTAATTTTATTTGTCCAGCTATTAACTTTGATTAAACAAATGGTGTGGACTAAAAATCCGGATGGACGTAGTAGCCCTCCATTTTTATTTACTCGCATATTAGATTTGACTGAAGTCAAACTTTGTAAAGTTTGACCAAGTTTAGGCCGAACACAACAAACCATAATTATTAGAGTGGGAAAATTGTACATACTCTCAAACCTTTCTGATAATTGAAATTAAAATTCTTTATTTGTACACACTCTCACACGTTTCCGATAATTTGGCGCATGTGTGGTTGTTCACTTAAGGGAGGGTAGTGTACCGCACGTGAAGGACATGAAGTGCGACCAGGACGCGTGGATCGTTAGTTTATCGGAAGTACGTAGTAGTTTTCTTCACTGGTACATTAAATAAGGAGTTTTGTTTCGTACTTACACAATTTAAAATGATTGTTATGGAGAGAATAAGAAAACCACTCCACTATATATTAGTCGTATACACGAGTACTATATGGACGCAACTTCATTGACTTTAGTGCACCTGCCTTTGGGTTTATGACAGGTGGGCCCAAAATGTGGCTGGCCCACCTGTCATACAGCCAAAAGCAGGTGCAGTGAAGGCACCGGAGCTCAGTTCGTACTACAGTATATATATAAGCGGGAGCCTCAGCGCTTGTTCACTAGGGTTTGCACTCTCCACACGCTAGAGGCTCATCGTTCCTTTGCTAGGGTTTGCTATATTCACTGTCTCTCACCCTCTTCACCAGCTCTAAACAATACTGCGTTGTGGCCTCTGTCTCTCTCACCCCCCCCCCTCACAGCTGGCAAGGAGGCGTCCGGATCCCGCTGCACCGGGAAGGGGAGGAGGTGCAGCATTCACTATCGCCTTCGGCGAGGGAGGCAATCCACTCCCGGCTGCGCTTTTCTCTTTCACCTAGTGCCTGTGCGGGAGGGCCACCGACCCCTTCTTCCTCGCTGTCGTACGTAGTGTGGGCAGATCTGACCTCCTGCCGCACGCCTTGCCACATCCGGACGACCCTAAGGTATAAGTTTCTTTGAAACCGTCACTGGTCTAGTTGCATGCTGATTTTTTTTATTCTGTAGTCGAATCTACGTCTTGGTTGAAAGTGGAAAGAAGGGTGTGGTGGGGTGGAGCATGAACCTAGGACGTGGTTCAATGAGGAAAGGAGGGAGGGAAAGTAGTATAGACTAGCTATCCAGCCGCTTTGTTGGTCGAAAAGGGAAAAAGGGGGTAACCCAGTACACACATCTGTAAGGAACCAAACTCTTTGTTGAAAAGGGAAAGAAACTGGGGGGGTTGGGTAGTTTGTGCAGGACTAGATTTGCTGCCCTCACATCGGAAAAAGTTTCAAAGAGAACAAATATGGGACCAACATAGATATGCTGCTTGGCTACATACTCTGCATCACCCATTTATATGTGTGGACGCACATGGTGCTGGCACATCCCATGTCCCATCCACATGATCGTGCAGTGTGTTTTGAGATGTTGTGCTACTTGTATTGGTACTTTTTTAAATAAACAATGCATCACCACCTTTATAAGTAGATGGAAGCACATGTTGTTGTTGCGCCCACTCTCCCCTGGAACTGTTTATGTTTTTTGTTAATCTAATGCCGCTGGTAAAATTAAGCAATGCCACTCTCAGAATTAACTAGTGAATCTTATTTCAAAACTGCAACACTTGTTAGGGATTGGCGGGATTACCATTTTTGTGGCCGCGTGTTTCATCCTCCTTTATTGGCCAGTAATTGATTCCTTTTTTGCCTCTGTTAAAACGAGGATATCTATTCAACTTGTTGCTATTGCGACATTTTGCTTCGCTTAATTTTGGTGGAACTGCACAAAATGAGACCGGATTTCCATATATGTGTTGAGATCTGTTTAAGGTCTTCCTCACGAGTTATTTCAAATCTTGGTCTTGAAAGGTCAGTACTGACTTTCCTCAGAATTAACTAGTGAATCTTAGTTCAAAACTGCAACACTTGTTAGGGATCGGCGGGAGTACCATTTCTGTTAGGGATCGGCCGGAGTACATGTTTAAGAAATGTATTGTTCAAATAGTGTCTCTGTTATTGTATATCAGTTACAGTGTTTTACAAATGGTACTATCCTGCTTTGTAGTTCTTTCTACATGTTTAACCAAGGTATTGTTAAGATAATGTCTCCGTTAAAATGAATCAGTCGCATTGTTTTCGGAATGATACTTTTCTGCTTTGCCGTTCTTTATACATGTTGAAACAAGGCATTGTTAAGATAATGTCTCAGTTAATATGAATGAATCACACTGATTGAGAATTGCTACTCTCCTGCTTTGTTTCCCATTAAGATAAGGTAGATCAGTAGATGTTTTTCTTCTGGGAGTACAAGTCATCAACCGTTATTTCTCAGTAATTGTTTCCCTTATACCTTTTGTTGCTTACAAGGATATCAAAATTAAAGCTCGGTTTTATTCCGACTTTGATTTTAGAAGAACTGCACAAAAGGAGCCATTGTGTCTAAGGCAAATTGCTGCATTAGTGGGTCCAGTTGGTCTTACCACTTTGCAGAAAGAAGCAGTCACTGTTTGCGCTACATTACACATGGAATGATCGAGAAGCTTTACAGAGTATTACTAGACGCTGGTGACATCACTAGTCTGCAGAGATCATAGGAAACTCTACAACATGTGGAGTGCACTGGGCAAAAAGTGCCCAAACAAGTACAGGAAGCCAGGACGGGACTCCAAATCTGTCAATGCCATTCTTAGCAACAATGATGGGGCATCTGGGTATGGTAATCTATTTATCATACTTTCAGTTTGTTAGTCCACCGATTGGTGGGTTGACACTGGGGCCAATATTCATGTGTGTGCTGATGTGTCTTTGTTTTCTGGCAGTATATAATTACAAAATCCACAGGGATGCTCAGCTTGATTTTAGTGGAACTGCACAAAATGTTCAGATGGTTCGTGTCCTCCATAATAATACTTCATCATGCACAATACATCGAATGGTTCTCTAATCATTCATCGTCACCTTGAGCCGCCGTACTATCAGATGACAAACTGATGACAAACCCTGTCCGTTCCACAAACATAGGCATTACATATTTTGAATGGGAAAAGCTTGTCAAAGTTGACATTAGTTTAATATATTGGAATTGGAAAACCTTGTGAATTTTTGCTCATTGATGTTAGCCAGAAGACATGCATTTCATATTTTTGAGTGGGACGCCCTTTGCTGTGAGCAACATCGATCATTTTTTCCTATTCATGTCTGCAGTTCAGAAGTAAATATTTAATCTGCTGAGATGCATAGTCACATGAATGTTGACTTATCTAAGATATTTTAAGAGTTTGTTCTGAATATTGTCTATGTAGTGCTAGGCCTTGTGTTTGATTGCAAAGTTGAGCTTGGAATGTTGTGGCATGCGGCATCACGAGCTGTTCACCGTGCCTCCTGAGAATAATGCTTCGTATTGTTTTGCATGCCGATCTAATGCGAGTGATTTGCTTGTTAGGAAGGTCATCCTCTTCTGTTGTTTCCATGCTTAAGAAGTTCATCGTCTTATGTTTCATTCATAGCCTATACGACAAGTCGGGTAGGTTAGAAGTGAAACCATATGATCTTCTGATCAACTCATCATCTTAGGCCGTGATTGGATCGTCGTTTTCCAACCAAAACCGCTTGTAAAACTGACGCTTGTAAATGAAAGCAGATGGTCTCGGGCGAAGCACTTGGTTGGTTGATTTCGACTAGTAAAATATACACCGGTCTCTCAAATTACACGCGTAACCCACCGGCTTTACTTACAGACCTCGGGCCCTCGGTTTCATTACCTCTGTATTTTACGCGTTGTTTCCGATGACGAGTAAATTACACTTGTATCTTAATACAGGTGTGAAATAAACCAGAGCTCTCAAGCGCGGCCTTACCGTTTCATGCCGTCTCAGTCTCCCGAAGGTGCTCACTAGTGTCCAATGATCTTGGCTTCCTGAATGAGCAGCGGGCGCTGTATCAAACCATCTGTAGGGCCCACAAGGCCCTCTCCGTCGTCCTTCGAGTTGTTGCGCTCGCCGTGGCGCCAAGCATTCTTAACATGGTCAATGAACATGAGGATTCAGGAGATGACTTTATTTTGACTGGTTGATAGTAGGGACCCACTAGGGCCATAGCCGTACGTACGCAAGTGCCTCCTTATTATGTACAACTATATTTTTTTGCTTCCTGCTGGTTTCCTGACATCACGGTCCCACACCATTGTCAACCTATGTAGTCAATATAAACGAGAGAACTGCACAAGGTGCGACCGATAGCTGGGACCAAGCAGCTCGAGCAGTATTTGTGTTTTTGAGGCATGAGCACTGCAGAGTTTTTCTTGGCGATGGTTTCATTGTTGTTCACGGGAGATCAGGGTATTAACTGGGCGTGCTGTGGCCTGTCTAGTCCAGGACAGATATCCAGCCCAGATATTAATTTTTTTCAAGACGAAGCTGGCTTGCCCAGCTATACATTTTTTTGAGGAATACCCACGCAAGGTCAACTTGTTATTCTCCGCCCCGCTGGGCTGCAAATCTTTCCTAGGAGGGATGCATTAGGCTTAACAGGAAAATGGGCATTAAAAATCATAAATGGGATGTAATTATAAAAACTGGGCAGTAACTATAAAAAATGTACCAAGCACGAAATTAGTTTATAAAATATTATTTATGGATTTTGAAAATCTTAATTTTTAATTGTTGCACGCGCAATGTTTCGTTAGATTTTTACGTAATACAAATTTATATTTAATCTCACTAGAAATTTCGGGATAAAAATATTTCGGATCTCATGAAAATGTGGGAAATTTTATTGAATTCTGTCTTGAACGGTTGGTTGAAATTATTAATCGTTGTCCTACCTAGAAAATGGTTGTACTGTTAACAAACTGTAAAATGAGCCCAGTTTATTTTTTCTGAAGAATATCCAATCCAGGCCTACTTATTTTTCTACGCCTTGATGGGCTGCAACTCTTTCAAGACGCCTGCAAATCTTGAAAGTAATATGAAATTGGTTGTAAATATAAAAACAGATGAAAAATTGGCAATTACTTTATAATTTCTGAATTTTTTCACATTTTCAGATTCCTATTTCACTGGGCATTAACCTAATTTAAATATATCTTCAAAGTATTTTAAATCTGCCTTGACATTTTGGTATTAAAAATAGTTTGGAACCCACAGAAATATGCGAAATTGGCCCTGGCCAACCTAAAAAAATAGACTGCAATAAATTGCATAAGAAGTCGCAATGAGCTATATATAAATTATTAAAAAAAAGAGGGAATGGTCTGACTTATGGGCCTATTAAGTTGACGCGTATGCAAGATTTTTTCAGTTATTATATACGTCAACAAACGATTCTAGCAGACGTAACTGTTGGATGTCAATCCAACGGCCGTCGTGTTTCTTCAATCTCTGATCTTCTTGCTCCAGCCGCCAAATCCAGCGCCGGCGGGACTGCCTGCTCCCGCCTCCCGTGCAGGCCTCACCGCCCCTAATACTCCCACCGCTAGACAGAGCCTCCCTATACTCACCCACACCCCCTGTTATTCTACGGCGACGGCAACCTCACACCGCAGCCCAACCAGTGAACCCTCGTACTCCTCTTCGCGTGGGCATCCACTGCCGTGTCTTCCCCGGCTCCGCGTCGTCCCCTTCCTAGGCCTCTCCGTCGTCCACCGCCATGGTGCTCTCGACTCAGCGTGGTCAACGTGGTCAAGGAAAGACTTCGATCGGAAGAGTACTGTCGTGGAGAGGCTGACAGCTGGGTCCACGCCAGCCGCAAGGAAGTGCCTCCTAATTACGCGGAAAATAATTATTCCTCCACCTGACAGCAGGGACCCACCGGACGGGCCACTGTATTTGGCAAAAAAAAGTTTCACCCCTGACAGCTGGGACCCACCGGACGGGCCACCGTATTTCGCAAAAAAAAAACGTTCCACTCGCTGTCATCTCGGACCCACCGGAAGTGCCTCCTTATTACGCACAAAAAATGAATACTCCCCCTGCTAGCTGGGACCCAGTATAGTGGGAGGCTGACTTGTGGGCCTACTAAGTTGACGGGGATGGAGGGCTTTGTCAACTTAGTCAATATGCATGATTCTAGCTCCATTGACCGTACGATGTCCATCCAACACCCGTAGTGCTTCTTCAACCTCTGGTCTTCTTGTTCCAGCCACCCAAACTAGCGTCAGTCATGCCTCGTGCTCCCGCCTCCCATGGCCGGCTGCGATGCCGTGGAGGACTCACCGCCCCCTACTACTCACACCGTTGGCCAGGCCATCCCTCTACTCACACACACACCCCCTGTTATTCTGCGGGGACGGGAGCCTCACACCGCAGCCGAACCAGTAAACCCTCGTACTCCTCTCCGCGTCGGCATCCACTGCCGCGTCTTCCCCGAATCTGCGTCGTCCCCTTCCTAGGCCTTGCCGTTGTCCACCGCCCTGGTGCTCTCGGCGCGGCGTGGTCAACGTGGTCAAGGAACGACTTCCATCAGAACAGTACTGTCGTGGAGAGGCTGACAGATGGGTCCACGGCAGCCGCAAGGAAGTGCCTCCTTATTACACGGAAAATAATTATTCCTCCACCTGACAGCAGGGACCCACCGGATGGACCATAGTATTTGGCGAAAAAATGTTTCCCCCCTGACTGCTGGGACCCACCGGACGAGCCACCGTATTTTGCGAAAAAAACGTTCCCCCCGCTGTCAGCTCAGACCCACCGGAAGTGCCTCCTTATTACGCACAAAAAATGAATACTCCCCCTGTGTCGGCGTATTTGGATCAACACCTATGGGATCACAAGAATCCCTACTACGGTTGCGGGGCGCGGGGTTGAGAGAAGAGCGGATCCAACAATTAGCACACGGTTCCTTTACCAAGGTTCGGGCCGCAAGGATGCGTAAAACCCTACTCCTGCTTTGGTGGATTATATATATGTGTTCTTAAGCTAGCTATGGGGCGTGAGGAGCTCCAAAAAGCCGAATGGTGAGGAGTTCTAAAGAGCCGACCGGTGAGGAGTTCTAAAGAGCCGAATCCTTCTCCTGGTCGCCTCGGGCCTCCTTTTATAGAGAAAGGGGTTGCCACAGTGGCACACAGGAGGTGGAAAGGGTACAGTGATACGAGGTTATCCCTCGTATTACAGGACAAGGTGCATTTAATGCGCCTTGCTTAGGTGTCCTTGCTTTATCGGGGACGGGGGAGACATCCGTCTTGTCCGCCCCCGCTCCTTCTTGTGTCGACACGCGCCCTGGCCAGTGATGCCTGAGATGCCATGTAGGCAGGCAGGCAGCTGAGGTGGCGCAATGGTGGGTTTTCCACGATGATCTGCATGTTGCCACGTAGGTGCCTGCCCAGCTGGTTGGGTCGGTAGCTGCATGGGGTGGTGGAAGCTTAGTTGGCGTTGGCCTGATGGTGGCCCTGCGGACGGCCTTGCCGGGGGCCCCGGCAAGGGTCTTGCCGCGGCGCCTGCTGTCATCCCCGGCAAGGTGCTTGCCGGGGGTCTTGTGGTCCTCCTTGGCTGGGATCCGCCAAGGGTCGTCGTCTTCTTAGTGCGTGTATCCGATCTTGAATGTCTTCACAAAGATCTGAGTGCCACTACGGGGATGCCTCCTGAATCCTTGCCCCATGGGGGCAGTGGACTCAAGGGTGATCCGCTCTGTAGGCGTGGGGCGAATTACCGCAGCAAGGGTCTTGCCGGGGCCGCTAAAGCTGCCCCCAGCAAGGATCTTGCCAGGGGAATCCGCTTCGTCCCTTTGCTCTTTGTGGTCTTGGCTTTGGGCTTCAGTCTTCATCGAGCTTCGGTCTTACCCTGGCTCACCTCCCTTGCCGTGCTCGGTGTGGTGGTGCCCGTGCCTCAGACTGCCCGTGCACAGTCATAGGGGCGTGCGTGACGTGGGAGGCATGGCGCAGGGTGGAGGGGCGTGCGTGACGTGGGCGGCATGCGCGGGGCGGTTTCCGCAGGCATGCGTCACGTCGCAGTAAATGCGAAAGGAGGCGGCTTCGCGCCTTCCCCATAATCGGGGGGAGGCGTGGAGACGCGGCTCATTTACTGAATGGGGCTGAGGCGCGGTCCTCAAGGCGCCCACTCCCCACAACGGGGTGGGGAGAGGTCACGTCACCCGTCCCCTCGGTTATGCACGTCTGCCACGTGCCTCCCATGCGCTTGGTGTAGCGAACGGTGGAGGCGAGGAATCGAGCCGTCGCTGGTTGGGGCGGCGGGTCGGTCCCGGCTCCCTGCGCCTTATGCGTCTTGATTGGCCGAGCGGGGCGGTCGAGCCCCAGCCCCGCCCCTTTATAAAGAGCGGGAGGGGAAGGACGGCGCCCCGTACTCTCCCATCTTCTTTCTCCTTCAGCTTCTGCTCCTCTCTTCCGTTCGCCATGGAGAGAGGAAATCCCGGTCCTTCAAGGATGGCGGCGAGGGTCGCTGCTCGACAACGCGTCCCTCCTTCTCCTGCACCTGCAGTGGCAGAGCCGGCCATGAGGGGAAGGGGGAGGGGGCGAGGCCGGGGCGCTCGGGGAAGAGGAGGACGGGGCGGCCCGCCGGCCTCGCCCCCGCTAGCAGCTCTTCCTCCAGTGGAGGGCCATATCGGGGATGACCCTTGCAAGTTCTTCGTCAGGTTGCAGCGGCCGCCACGCCGTTGCCTTCGTTTCTCGACCCCATTTGCGCGGGAGATGGAGGTGGATCCGCCGGAGTCGCTGTGGTTGCACATGAGGGGCTGCGGGATCAGTGGCACGCGGGTCCGCGTCGACTTCCCTGCTCCTCATGTGATGTATCTTTGCCAAGGATGGAAGACGTTTGCTCGTATCCACAGCCTGACGGATGGGCTCACCCTCCATTTCAAGTTGATGGAGGATGGCCATCTCTCCGTCAAGGTCTTCGGGCACTTCGGGACTCGTGCAAGGTGCTGCATGGAGAGCTCCTCCGATGACGAAGACTCCTCCTCGAACGAGGGTGACGAGGAGGATAGCGGCAGCGATGACGAGGGCGGTAGGCGGCAGGATGACGGGTCCGACTAGGTGTCGGGCGCCGCTCCCACTGGCACCGGCGACCCCATCATCCGCGTCGCCGGCTCCTTGAACTTCTCGGGGCCGTCCCCTTGGCGGCTGGCGTAGGGAGGTTGCGGAAGAGGAAGAGGATGAAGGCGGGCGGCAAGGTCGTCATGTCGGAGTACACGGGCACCGACGCCTTCGACGCGTACTGACGTCCTGCCGCCTCGTCTTCGAGCTCTGCTTCCAGCGCCGCCATCACCATCCAGCCTTTGGGCGGCCACCAAGATGTTCCCTTGGTGTCTTCTGCCACCTGTAGCTCGCCTAGGCGCTCCTTTTGCCCTTCTCGCCTCCTTGACCTACCTCCTGAGGAGAGGGACAAGAAAGGCATTACGGGCATCTTATCTCTTTTTACTTTGTAAGCCTTCGGGCATCTGTTAAATTTAAAACTTGCAATCCCCTTGTTCAATTTTTTCATTCCCTACGGACTGTACCTGAATGGAATGTTTTTAATGAAAAGGGATGTTTGCCGGGTCATTTGTCCTCAGGTAGAACCCACAACAGGGAATAAATCCCTGGTATCTCTAAGATAAACATTTTCTAGCCCGGCAACAGGCCTTGCCGTCTCCCTACTTCGCTCGACCTTTCTCACGCCTTTGGCGGAGGTAGTGATGAAGTGGGCTTAGGCTCCTCGTTTCATCCTTTTGCTGCCGCGACTACGACCAAGCTTAGTCCCAGGAACGAGCCCAAGGGCCTAGAGTTATGGGAGCACGGTAGCTTAAGGAAAAGAACGAGGTTTCACATACCTCAGTCCATAATGGAATGCATGATAAGGGATGAAGAACTTATCTGAAGCTGCATCCCCCGGCAACTCTGGTTCGCCATGGGTGAATCTTTGCTCTTGTAGCCCCCGGCAACATTGGCTTGCCAGGGCCTAGGTGCTAGTCTGATCCTCTTTCTTCTTCCCAAGTGGCTTCGGCAAGGATATCTGTGCGTCCTGTGAACCAAAGGAGATAGAGGAAAGACAAAGAAATGCAAACTCGACCTCTAAGCTAGGGGTTAGCCGCCGCTAAGCACTATCAACCCTAACCAAGGACGAGACTCGACTCAGCATGCATGCTATAACTTAGGGCGCCAGTGCTTCATTTATTTATGCTCAGGGTCTGCGCCTGGCTTTGTACAAAGGGTTACATGCCTTGCCGACAAGGCTTGTACAAAAGGGTGGCTTGCCGGGGGACCCGGCAAGCCGCGCCTTATGGGTAAAACTTGCGAAGATGCTCAATATTCTAGGAATTGCTCACCGGAATGGCATTTTCGGTCTCCAGGCGGACTGCGCCAGGCCTGGTGACTCGTATTACCCGATAAGGGCCTTCCCACTTAGGCGTCAACTTGTTTGTATTCCTGGCCGATTGAACGCGCCGGAGAACAAGGTCACCTTCCTCAAAGCTTCGGGCATGGACCTTGCGGCTATGGTAGCGGCCCAAGGCTTGCTGGTAGCGTGCTGCTCTCACAGCCGCCCGAAGACAATCTTCGTCAAGGAGCCTTGCGTCCTCTTGCTGTAGTTTCTCTTGCTCAAGCTCATCATAAGAGAGCACTCGAGGTGACTCGTATATGAGTTCAGTGGGGAGAACTGCTTCTGCCCTGTAAATCAGGGCAAAGGGTGTCTGGCCGGTGGCTCGATTTGGCGCCGTTCTGATCGACCAAAGAACCGCCGGCAACTCATCAATCCAGCGCCTTCCACTCTTGTGCAGCCTGTCAAAGGTCTTTGTCCTTAGGCCTCGCAGCACTTCAGCGTTTGCCCTCTCAGCTTGACCATTGCTTCGGGGGTGAGCAACGGAAGCGAAACAGACTTTGCTGCTGAGGTCTTGGGTATATTGCATGAAGGTGCGGTGAGAGGGCCACTGGAACTACCGCAGCTCATGGGTAAAAGTCGGACAACCTACCACGTAAGGTAGACCTCTAGGGCTCTCCGGTGCTGGGCGGTCCACAGCAGGCCCCGCTCGCCTATCTAACTGGTGGCGCGCTCCGCGCCGGCGCTCGATGGTGGTTCGAGCGTCTTCATGAGCTCGCTCCTGAAGAACTTGACGCTGGGCGCCGTGAGTCTGTGGGTCGGACGACGCTATGGAGATGGCGTCGCCCGCGACGTCTCGACGAGTCGACACACACGGTACCGAGCGAGGAGGAGGCGAATGCACCGTAGCCACGGCATTGCCGGTCCTCCTGCCACCGGTGCGTGGGACTCCATCGGCGCGTCGACCTGGGAGCTCCGCTGGATTTGGGTCATCCTTGTTGGTGACTGCGACAAGGCTTCGGATGGTGGCTCTCCATTCGTCGAGTTTCCCCGTAACGGGAGGAAAGTCGAGGAGCAATGGCGCGCGCGCCAGGGCTTCGGCTGGGGTTAATGGTAGCGAAACCTGCACGGAACGCGACACTCTTCGACCCCTGACCGTGTTAGGAGGAGCTCCATCACGATCCCGCGGTCGCATACCGTCTCCACCAGTGCTTCGGCGGGCGGGCAGGTCTTCTACGTCTCGGGAGTGGCGCTCGGGGCTCTTCCGACGGCGACGCCCAGGGTCTTCGGGGTGACGACGCCATTCGTCGCGCGCTGCTTGAGAGGAGCGCGCTGTTGGTGCCGACGTGGGAGTTTTGGAGGCCCTTGCGTCGCCTTCGGGTGATGCGACAGCGACCTTGGAAGGCCCTGCGCCACTCGCGGAGGGCCTCGCTCTATCTTTGGAACCGGCGGTGTGTGGCCCGTTACCAGGCGCACAAACATCGCCACCTCCCAAACTCCGGCTGCTGGGACGGCGTTGGTGTTCGCGAGCAGCACCCCGGGTCCTTTCCGTGACCGGTCCGCTGCTCGCCCGCGTTAGGACGGGCTGTCCGGCTTCCGACTGGCCAACCACCACCGTCGTTTTCTTCTTGGGCGCCATGATGATGAAGGAGCGTCTAACTAACTACTAAAGCTTATTCTCACAACTGCGCCCCCTACCTGGCACGCCAAAGATGTCGGCATATTTGGATCGACACCTATGGGATCACAAGAATCCCTACTACGGTTGCGGGGCACGGGGTTGAGATAAGAGCGGATCCAACAGTTAGCACACGGTTCCTTTACCCAGGTTCGGGCCGCAAGGATGCATAAAACCCTACTCCTGCTTTGGTGGATTGTATCTATGTGTTCTTCAGCTAGCTATCGGGCGTGAGGAGCTCCAAAAAGGCGAATGGTGAGGAGTTCTAAAGAGCCGACCGGTGAGGAGTTCTAAAGAGCCGAATCCTTCTCCTGGTCGCCTCGGGCCTCCTTTTATAGGGAAAGGGGTTGCCACAGTGGCACACAGGAGGTGGAAAGGGTACAGTGATACGAGCTTATCCCTCGTATTACAGGACAAGGTGCATTTAATGCACCTTGCTTAGGTGTCCTTCCTTTATCGGGGACGGGGGAGACATCCGTCTTGTCTGTCGCCGCTCCTTCTTGTGTCGACACGCGCCCTGGCCAGCGATGCCTGAGATGTGATGTAGGCAGGCAGGCAGCTGAGGTGGCGCAATGGTGGGTCTTCCACGATGATCTGCATGTTGCCACGTAGGTGCCTGCCTAGCTGGTTGGGTCGGCAGCTGCATGGGGCGCTGGAAGCTTAGTTGGCGTTGGCCTGATGGTGGCCCTGCGGACAGCCTTGCCGGGGGCCCGGGCAAGGGTCTTGCCGTGGCGCCTGCTGTCATCCCCGGCAAGGTGCTTGCCGGGGGTCTTGTGGTCTTCCTTGGCTAGGATCCCGCCAAGGGTCGTCGTCTTCTTAGTGCGTGTATCCGATCTTGAATGTCTTCACAAAGATCTGCATGCCACTACGGGGATGCCTCCCGAATCCTTGCCCCATGGAGGCAGTAGACTCAAGGGTGATCCGCTCCGTAGGCGTGGGGCGAATTGCCGCGGCAAGGGTCTTGCCGGGGCTGCTAAAGCTGCCCCCGGCAAGGATCTTGCCGGGGGAATCCGCTTCGTCCCTTTGCCCTTTGTGGTCTTGGCTTTGGGCTTCAGTCTTCATCGAGCTTCGGTCTTACCCTGGCTCACCTCCCTTGCCGTGCTCGGTGTGGTGGTGCTCGTGGCTCAGACTGCCCGTGCACAGTCATAGGGGTACAAAAAGTGTACCCTTCTTTTTGTACACCGACACCCTGCTAGCTGGAACCCAGTATAGTGGGAGGCTGACTTGTGGGCCTACTAAGTTGACGGGGACGGAGGGCTTTTTCAACTTAGTGAATATGCACGATTCTAGCTCCATTGACCGTACGATGTCCATCCAACGGCCGTAGTGCTTCTTCAACCTCTGGTCTTCTTGCTCCAGCCGCCCAAACTAGTGCCGGTCATGCCTCGTGTTCCTGCCTCCCGTGGCCGGCTGCGATGCCGCGGAGGCCTCACCGCCCCGTACTACTCCCACCGCTGGCCAGGCCATGCCTCTACTCACCCACACCCCCTGTTATTCTGCGACGACAGCAACCTCACACCGCAGCCGAACCAGTGAACCCTCGTACTCCTCTCCGCGTGGGCATCCACTGCCGCGTCTTCCCCGGCTCCGCATCGTCCCCTTCCTAGGCCTCGCCGTCGTCCACCACCCTGGTGCTATCGACGCGGCGTGGTCAACGTGGTCAAGGAACGACTTCCATCGGAAGAGTACTGTCGTGGAGAGGCTGACAGCTGGGTCCACGACAGCCGCAAGGAAGTGCCTCCTTATTTCGCGGGAAATAATTATTCCTCCACCTTACAACAGGGACCCACCGTACGGGCCACCGTATTTGGCGAAAAAATGTTTCGCCCCTAACAACTGGGACCCAGCAGACGGGCCACGGTATTTCGCGAAAAAACGTTCCCCCCGCTGTCAGCTCGGACCCACCGGAAGTTCCTCCTTATTACGCACAAAAAAATGAATACTCCCCCTGCTAGCGGGACCCAGTATAGTGGGAGGCTGACTTGTGGGCCTACTAAGTTGACGGGGATGGAGGGCTTTGTCAACTTAGTCAATAAGCACGATTCTAGCTCCATTGATGTCTCTTTGTTCGCCTCCTAATTCTTGGTGGTTCTTTCAAGATTACCCTTCCGTTGTTATCGTTTTAATTCATTTGTTCTTTTCACAATCCTATCGGTGGTTCGTTGAAGATTTACCCAAGCTTGGTTAGATCTCTCTTTAATTCTTTGCAATGAGAATAAGTGGTATGCCAAATCCGTTTGCTTGTCATCAATTTAATTTGATGAAGGTTAAGCACACAGTAAATCTTATTCTTATTCCTTCAAGGTGATTTAATCCCTTCCTTCGGAGTTTGTTCATCATATCATATTCTCGGTCCTAGTTGTTCATCTTGTTTTCCGGAGCTCCATGTTATTTCAATTATATCATTTCAAGCTCCATCTGATTCATCGCAGACCTTGAATCTTATTCTTTCATCTTTCACTTCTCATCCTTTTGTTACCGGAGTTCTTCATGGTGGTCCATCATCATTTAATTCATCCTTCAAGTCTTCATCAAAATTCTTGTTGGAGCTCAAGCATTCTTCATCATGCTTTCCAGTGCAATTCTTTCTACCTTATCTTTTCAGGTGGTGTTATGTCATTTTGACAATCCCTTCATGTTTCATGATTCACAAGTTGTCAAGAATGAGATATTTAAAACCATCATTTATCCTTGTTCAGGAGATTTTTCCAACCCTTCAATTTATTCGTTGGAGTTATCTTGGGTTATATTTCACCTAAAAGCTTTCCTTGAGAATTGTTGCTATTATGGTGCTTATAAATGACCCAACTTCTTCATTTATCATTCCGGTGAGATAAGTTTTCATCTCCTTGTTGATCTCAATCAAATCAATTGTTTAAGTTAGTGGCCGGTTGTCACCTCATAATTTTGAGATGTTTTCCATAAGCCCACATCAAGCTTATTCGTTTTTCGTTGTTGATTTTTTAAAAATCAACTCTGTTCAACCCTTCCTTGTAAGGATGCTCTTTCAAATTCAATTGTGGGAGAAGTTGTCATTTTTCTTCTTCCTTCATTTCCTTCGTTGAATTATATGCTATCCTTTCGTTCCGGAGGTTTTGTGATGTTCATCTCTTTGACCATCATCTCGCTTTTTATCAAGATCATGTTCTTTACCTTGTTTATCTATTTAACCGGAGTGTTGTATTCTTCATTCAGTTTCCTCATATTACCAAGTTTGCCTCTCTTTTCAACCGGAGTGCTGTCTGAATCCTTCTTACCCCTTGTGCCTTTCTTTCAATTGTTTCAGAGGCTGTGTGTTGTTGTTTTCATCAAGTATCATTCCAACTTGGCAAGTTCTTGTTAATTCCTTCCATTTTCAGACGGAGTGCTGCCCAAATTCTGTCATTCTTATTCCTTGGCCTTACCATTGCGGTTTCATATTCTTTTGGTTCGTAAGCTCTTGTCTCATGTCTTTCAACCTACAAGGTTCTCATTGTGTTCCTTGTTCCTCTTTTCCAACGGAGTGCTCTTAACTTCGTTCATCTCTGTTCTATTCTTTCTTCCAAGTTTGTTCAACCTCTCAAGGTTCCTTGGTTTCACTCGTCTGTCGAAGAAGCAACTTTGTTTTACCTCTTCACTTCCGTTTTACCCGGTGATATCTCTAGGATCTCGGGTCGAGATCCTCTGTTAGTGTGGGAGAGTTGTGACGCCCGAAGACCGACGTCCCAGAAGATTCCAGATGTTCCGGGCTGCCCGTGTGTTTCTTTTGAGCTTGTGTTATTTATTTTTGCATTGCATCATGTCATCATGCCATCATGTCATTTTATTTTGCATCTCAACTTAAATAAATTGTGTGGACCTTCGGTCCATTTAAATCGAGGGAAGGTGACTTCTCTTTATAACATATAAAAGCCTCTCAATATTATTAGGGAGCTATATTAATAAATATTCCATTTGTTCGGAATTAACCAACACACTTGCAAATATTCCCCATGCTTCTTTAATTCAAGTTTCACCGTCAAAACCTCCCTCTTCTTTCTTTTCTTCTCTCGTTTGTTTTCTGCCAAAATCAGTTAAATCAAAGACCAGCCTCTTAGGCCTCATCCCAGCCTCCCTTTTCCTCCTGGCTTTTCCCTCTCTCTAGGCCTCCCTAAGGCCCATCCTTTCCTCAGCTGCTCCCAGCCGGCCCAAAGCCCAAACCCCCTCCCGAACCCTAGCGCACCCCCTCGTTCTCTCCTCGACCCTCTCTTCCCTCTGGCCGCCGCCACCCCTCGCTTTCTCCCTCTGCCCGACCGACCGCTCGCCCCGAGCCCGTTTCCCTCGCCACCCAGCGTCGCCCGACCCGATCCCCTCGACCAGCCTCCCTCTCCCTCGTCCGTTTCCTCCCCTTCTCCCGATCCTCTCGCACGACCGCAGCTCCTCCTCTCGATCTCCCTCTTCGCTCGCCTCTGCCCGAGTCCACTCATCCGTGCCCGTCCTCGAGCCGGCCACCGAGGCCGTCTCCTCGCCCCTCCGCGCCAGCGCGCCCCAAGGCCGGATCGATGTGCCTCCAGCTCGCAGGCCGCGCCTCGATCTTCTCCTCCGCGGCTCCCTGTGCTAGGCCGCAGCGCCTCCAGGCAGTGTGCCCCGAGTCCCTCCTCCGCGCCCCGAAGCCAGCGAGGCTGCCCGCCCCGCTCAAGCACCCGAGTCCAGCGCCGGCCCGCGCCCCGTGCGGCCCCGTCCTCCAGCTCGCCGCGGCAGGAGCGCCGCTCGCCTCCTCTTCGCCTACATCTCCTGCGCCAGTCCAGGTCGCCGGAGCCAGCAGCCGCGACCCTCCGTCGCCGTCCGGCCGTGGTTCTCCACCGCAGCACCTCCCTTCGCCAGACTCCGCCCCGTGCTGCCGTCGTTGTGTTGCTGTTGTTGTTCGCCTAGAGCCGTGCTGCTTTTTTTTTCTGCCATGTTATGCAGCGCCTCTTTTGCTTGCTGCCGGACGCCAAGAGCTTCGAACGAGGGACCCCGAGACCCTCGAGTACAACTACAGGAACGAGTTCGACTACACGAGGAATCACCAAGTACCCCTTCGTCGCCAAGTCCGGACCGACGCCAAGTACCCCGACGACCGCGCTCTTCGGAATCGTCAAGTACCCCTTCGGAGAGATGGACGACTACGAACGGGAACAACTACATGGCGATGCGACAAGTACCCTTACGGAACGTGTACCACTACCGTCGCCGGAAGCGCCAAGTACCACGACGACCGAAAGGCTACAATGACGAGTACATCTACGAACGTGAACAACTACCCTCGCCGTGTACCCCTACCGCCACGTGAATGACAAGTACCTCGCCGAAGACCCGTGAACAACTACTTCCTCTTCGGAAACGAGAACGACTCCTTCCTCTACGATCTCGAACCACCCCGAAACGTTGGTTCCGAAGGTATAACCCCGAGACGTGACCCGTGTGATGCTTGTGTTGTATGAATGTTTCCCGTGTGTGCATCGTGCCCGTTCCGACCTTTTTGTCGTGCTCCTCGGATGCCTCGTCGCCGACTCGTGGGAACCCGGTGACGGGATCACCCCACCTTTCTTCTTGTTCGCTTGCCCACGCCATCTACCTTTTGCACCGGTCTCTCAACGAGAAATCGGAACCGATATGTTGCCGTGGCATCATTTTCGGAATTGTTGCCGTGGCACCCTTTTCTTTCCACCACGGTGACAATACTTCATATCTCTTTTAAGTCAACCTTTTAATAATTGCATAAACTTGTTCATGTCATTCGCATCATGTTAACAACACTAAAATGTTTAATTGTTGTTTGCTTATAATTACTAAACATGCTCATGGGGATTTTCCGGATATGTTGTTGTTATTTCCGGCCTCATTTAAAATGTCTAAATAGTGTAGTTTTACTTGCTTCACCTCTTGCCATGCTAAAAACATTTAATCTTGTCTTGTAAATAACGAGAGTCAATTAAATAATTAAATGTGGTGTTTCGTCAATATGCAACTCGTTGCATATTGATCTCCACTTAACTTGTAGTATTTGTTTGTGCACTTTGCCATGCCATGCATATTTAAACCGGACATGCATCATACTTTTTTGCGCATCGTATGCCATGTTTATGCTTGCATGTTTACCGTGTTGTTTGTTTCTTTCCGGTTGTTTATCTTGTTAGCTACGGTTTCGATCCGGAGTTGTGAGGATTTGCTCGACTGTTGCTCCGTCTTCTTCATGGATCCGTTCTTCTCCCTTGTGGAATCCCAGGCAAGATGATCATACCCTTGGATACCTTTACTACCATTGCCATGCTTAGTTGTCTCGATGCTATCGTTACATGTCGCGATACCCATCTTTTATGTCAGCCTCTCCTTGTTGCCATGAAACCTCTGACATTTGAAACCTTCCTAGCAAAACCACTGTTTGGCTATGTTACCCGCTTGCTCAGCCTCGCTTGCTCAGTCCCTCTTATAGCGTTGTTAGTTGCAGGTGAAGATGAAGTTCGTTCCAGGAGGGAACTTGTTGTTGGTATATCACAATATTCATAATTATTATTAACACACCTATATACTGCGCATGGTGGAAGGCTTGGCCTTTTGCTCGGTGTTTTGTTCCATTCATGCCACCTTAGGCGCCGATAAACCGGCATTATGTTCCTTGATTTTGCGTTCCTTACACGATGGGTGAAATGGGGACCCCTTGACAATTCGACTTTGAATAAAACTCCTCCAGCAAGGCCCAACATTGGTTTTAATTTGCTCATAATAACAACTTAATTAATTAATTAAATTGCATAGGGAGTTAGCGCTACCCGAGGATTCTTAATTCTACATAGCAGGGGGGGCCAGTGCTGATGGTGTTGGTCCCAAACGGGGGTCCTGCAGGGCCGCCTTGGGGAAACCCGAGGTATCTGGTATAACCTGTAGCATCACCCATCCGGTAGTGTCCTGAGACGAGATACGCGCGGCTACTATCAGGGTGTCGACACACCGGGAGGTCTTTCTGGACTTGTTTTACCATTGTCGAAATGACTTGTGCTACCGGGATGCCGAGCCTGATCGGATTTTCCCTAAGATAAGGAGTGATGATATTATATTTATCACTTCAGCCAATCGTGAGAGCTTGTGATGGGCTAAGTTGGGACACCCCTGCAGGGTTATGATCTTTCGAAAGCCGTGCCCGCGGTTATGTGGCAGATTGGAATTTGTTAATGTCCGGTTGTAGAAAACTTGACAGAGGATTCTAAGTAAAACACACAACTGTGTGAGTAACCGTGACTGTCTCTTTTCACTTTGAGAAGAGAACGCGGTGGGGTTATGTTTGACCGTATGTAGTTAGGATCTTTAGCGATCACCTCTTTTGCGACCGTTTGCGTAGCTTCTCATCTTATTCTGGTACTCGTAAGTTAGCCACCATATTATGCTTAGCCGCTGCTGCAACCTCACCACTTTACCTCTTCCTACCCACACGCTTTGTTAGTCTTGTTACCCATGGTTATGGGATTGCTGAGTCCTCGTGGCTCACAGATACTACAACACCAGATGCAGGTTCAGCCGAGTATGAAGCAGGAGCTGGTTCAGAGCTTCACCGGGAGCTCGATGAAGAGAGTGGCTGTTTGCTTGTGATGTTTCGACGATCAGTAGTGGTTTTTACTAGGATTCGATCCTGACCTGTGGCTTTATGTTGTTTTGGTATCTTTCTTTTGGATCTTCACCCGTAGTCGGGTTGTGATGTTTTGAATGATGTCTTGCTTATGTAATGTATTGTGTGAAGTGGCGAGTGTAAGCCAACTATCTCCTTTTGCATTTTAATCCCTCTTTTACATGAGTTGTGCAAAGATACCAAACTTGAGATCATTCTAGGATGGGCTTATACCTTTAAGTCGTGCCTCGACACGTAGGAGGTATAGTCCCATCCTGGGCATTACAAGTTGGTATTCACATCCTTCTCCGACCTAGAAGCCCCCACTGATTGATCGAATCGTTGACGGTTGAGTCTAGGCACACACTTGAAAATGTTTTGGGTCCTATATTTATATCGGAGAGTAGGATTTCTTTTGCTCCTCATCTCTTTTCACTCTGGTGAGGACTCCTGACGATTACTCTTGTCTCTTCTACTTTCAAAAAATGCACCAAATTTTTTTTAGGATCTCGCGAGTATTGTTTGGATTGTTCCGATGTCTTTGTGACGAGAACATTGTTCTCGATGCCTCCTGTCATTAGGGGTTGTGGCAGTGTCCCGGGGAGTTGAGCTCCGAGGTGTTGTCATCACAAATCCATCGCGGCAGTACTAGAATACTTAAGACGGCCGACATCGAAAACTCTCCTATGCGGTTAGTGGCAAGATAACCCCGACATCACCCAGTACTGGGGAGGTAGTTCGGGAGTATTGCCATAGCTTGTATAGTGGATGCTTTTCGAAGGTCCGAGGTAAACGGTTTCCGAGAACGACTGGTTATGTGTTGAAGGATGGATACACCTGGATGTAGGTTTAGAGTTGATTGCGCGGTGCTTCCCCTGTATCCCCAACACCTGATTGTATAACTGGGAACTTTCGGAAATTAATAGGTGGGTTCATCTAGTAGTTCTAGGCTTTCTTCCAACGGATGCACGATATGAAGTTCGGGGTTCTACATTGAGTGAAGTGGTTTTATGGGCTTGTTCTGATCGGGAGTTGCATCTTAAAGGGTCCTTGGCTATGCTGATCCGGGGATTGCAAAACCCTTTTGTAACACGTTCCATGAGCTTTCAGCACGAAGATGTCGAACGAAGCTCCTATCCTGTATTTGTTCTATCTGTTCCTTGTTCCTTTTTATTTTCATTTTGTTCTCCAAGTGGCTTCTCGTCAAGTTGATGTACCTGCGGAACTCATTCGTTCAATTCTCTGTTCGGATGATATTGTGAAGATCATGTTGCATATCTACCCCTTTGTTCTTGTTTTGATTCTGGTATTCGAGTTGCTTCGATGTCAAATGTTGATTCCATACCTTTCCTTATCGGTGTTCTCATATTTCTATGGGAGTGCTATTCTTCTTGACCATCGAGTATTTCATGTTAATCCTTTTCAACCGGTGTGCCTTCTCTTCAAGTTATTCCATACGGACACCGTTGAGAAATCTGACGATCTGTCTGTTTCATTCATCCCAAGTTGTCTTTGTTTTCCCGCCCTCCCACCCTTCTTCCTCTCGGAGCCAGAAATTCTCAGATGAAGTATCCATTTTATTCATGTGATATTTCTTCATTCTTTTCCTTCAATGTTCTTATTCGGTGTTTTATCGTCAAGATGCTCAAGAGCTTCAAGTTCATCATTATTTTGTTCTCTAATTCTGTCGGTGGATGTAATTCAAGATTTCGGTGTTGATCTTATCATTTTTCTTCATTTCACAATTCTTTCTTATTCCGGTGCTCCAATTAATCATTCTCCTCTTGCTATTCATATCCGGAGTGCTGAAGATTCATAATTCCATTCTTAATCCGTTCAAATTATTTTGAGGATTGTCTTCTTATTCAAGCCATTTAACTCAACCGGTGCAATATCTCTTAAGCAATCTTTTTGAACGGTGATTCTTTGAGTGGGCCCTAACCCACAGGTCTTTTTCCAGGATCTTACCTGACTCTTCTTTCTCCGGAGAATTCTTTTAAAGTGTGACGTAAGAATGATTCCCATCAGTCACATGCCTTCTCCAATATCGCTTTCAAATTCTTTCACCATTGTTCCAACCTTTTTAATTCTTCATTCCGGAGTGCCTCAACAATTCATCATGGCATTTTCCGTCTTCTTTCTCAACATTTCAAGATCGAAGAAGAGTTTCTCTTAAATTTTGACCCGTTCTCTTGATGAGTTGTGATTCTAGCTTCATGCCATCCTCATTATTGTTTCGATTGTGAGGAATTCTTTTCATACCCATCCGAAGCATTCATGAATTCTTCCTTGTGTTCCTCCGAAGGCCATCATTTCAGAATATTTCTTCGTTCTCAGTTTTCAACTTCGTCCTCCAACTATTCTTCATTGATGTCTCTTCGTTCGCCTCCTAATTCTTGGTGGTTCTTTCAAGATTACCCTTCCGTTGTTATCGTTTTAATTCATTTGTTCTTTTCACAATCCTATCGGTGGTTCGTTGAAGATTTACCCAAGCTTGGTTAGATCTCTCTTTAATTCTTTGCAATGAGAATAAGTGGTATGCCAAATCCGTTTGCTTGTCATCAATTTAATTTGATGAAGGTTAAGCACACAGTAAATCTTATTCTTATTCCTTCAAGGTGATTTAATCCCTTCCTTCGGAGTTTGTTCATCATATCATATTCTCGGTCCTAGTTGTTCATCTTGTTTTCCGGAGCTCCATGTTATTTCAATTATATCATTTCAAGCTCCATCTGATTCATTGCAGACCTTGAATCTTATTCTTTCATCTTTCACTTCTCATCCTTTTGTTACCGGAGTTCTTCATGGTGGTCCATCATCATTTAATTCATCCTTCAAGTCTTCATCAAGATTCTTGTTGGAGCTCAAGCATTCTTCATCATGCTTTCCAGTGCAATTCTTTGTACCTTATCTTTTCAGGTGGTGTTATGTCATTTTGACAATTCCTTCATGTTTCATGATTCACAAGTTGTCAAGAATGAGATATTTAAAACCATCATTTATCCTTGTTCAGGAGATTTTTCCAACCCTTCAATTTATTCGTTGGAGTTATCTTGGGTTATATTTCACCTAAAAGCTTTCCTTGAGAATTGTTGCTATTATGGTGCTTATAAATGACCCAACTTCTTCATTTATCATTCCGGTGAGATAAGTTTTCATCTCCTTGTTGATCTCAATCAAATCAATTGTTTAAGTTAGTGGCCGGTTGTCACCTCATAATTTTGAGATGTTTTCCATAAGCCCACATCAAGCTTATTCGTTTTTCGTTGTTGATTTTTTAAAAATCAACTATGTTCAACCCTTCCTTGTAAGGATGCTCTTTCAAATTCAATTGTGGGAGAAGTTGTCATTTTTCTTCTTCCTTCATTTCCTTCGTTGAATTATATGCTATCCTTTCGTTCCGGAGGTTTTGTGATGTTCATCTCTTTGACCATCATCTCGTTTTTTATCAAGATCATGTTCTTTACCTTGTTTATCTATTTAACCGGAGTGTTGTATTCTTCATTCAGTTTCCTCATATTACCAAGTTTGCCTCTCTTTTCAACCGGAGTGCTGTCTGAATCCTTCTTACCCCTTGTGCCTTTCTTTCAATTGTTTCAGAGGCTGTGTGTTGTTGTTTTCATCAAGTATCATTCCAACTTGGCAAGTTCTTGTTAATTCCTTCCATTTTCAGACGGAGTGCTGCCCAAATTCTGTCATTCTTATTCCTTGGCCTTACCATTGCGGTTTCATATTCTTTTGGTTCGTAAGCTCTTGTCTCATGTCTTTCAACCTACAAGGTTCTCATTGTGTTCCTTGTTCCTCTTTTCCAACGGAGTGCTCTTAACTTCGTTCATCTCTGTTCTATTCTTTCTTCCAAGTTTGTTCAACCTCTCAAGGTTCCTTGGTTTCACTCGTCTGTCGAAGAAGCAACTTTGTTTTACCTCTTCTCTTCCGTTTTACCCGGTGATATCTCTAGGATCTCGGGTCGAGATCCTCTGTTAGTGTGGGAGAGTTGTGACGCCCGAAGACCGACGTCCCAGAAGATTCCAGAAGATTCCAGATGTTCCGGGCTGCCCGTGTGTTTCTTTTGAGCTTGTGTTATTTATTTTTGCATTGCATCATGTCATCATGCCATCATGTCATTTTATTTTGCATCTCAACTTAAATAAATTGTGTGGACCTTCGGTCCATTTAAATCGAGGGAAGGTGACTTCTCTTTATAACATATAAAAGCCTCTCAATATTATTAGGGAGCTATATTAATAAATATTCCATTTGTTCGGAATTAACCAACACACTTGCAAATATTCCCCATGCTTCTATAATTCAAGTTTCACCGTCAAAACCTCCCTCTTCTTTCTTTTCTTCTCTCGTTTGTTTTCTGCCAAAATCAGTTAAATCAGAGACCAGCCTCTTAGGCCTCATCCCAGCCTCCCTTTTCCTCCTGGCTTTTCCCTCTCTCAAGGCCTCCCTAAGGCCCATCCTTTCCTCAGCCGCAGCTGGCCTGCTCCCAGCCGTCCCAAGGCCCAAACCCCCTCCCGAACCCTAGCGCACCCCCTCGTTCTCTCCTCGACCCTCTCTTCCCTATGGCCGCCGCCACCCCTCGCTTTCTCCCTCTGCCCGACCGACCGCTCGCCCCGAGCCTGTTTCCCTCACCACCCAGCGTCGCCCGAGCCGATCCCCTCGACCAGCCTCCCTCTCCCTCGTCCGTTTCCTCCCCTTCTCCCGATCCTCTCGCACGACCGCAGCTCCTCCTCTCGATCTCCCTCTTCGCTCGCCTCTGCCCGAGTCCACTCCTCCGCGCCCGTCCTCGAGCCGGCCACCGAGGCCGTCTCCTCGCCCCTCCGCGCCAGCGCGCCCCAAGGCCGGATCGATGCGCCTCCAGCTCGCAGGCCGCGCCTCGATCTTCTCCTCCGCGGCTCCCTGTGCTAGGCCGCAGCGCCTCCAGGCAGTGCGCCCCGAGTCCCTCCTCCGCGCCCCGAAGCCAGCGAGGCTGCCCGCCCCGCTCAAGCACCCGAGTCCAGCGCCGGCCCGCGCCCCGTGCGGCCCCGTCCTCCAGCTCGCCGCGGCAGGAGCGCCGCTCGCCTCCTCTTCGCCTTCATCTCCTGCGCCAGTCCAGGTCGCCGGAGCCAGCAGCCGCGACCCTCCGTCGCCGTCCGGCCGTGGTTCTCCACTGCGGCACCTCCCTTCGCCAGACTCCGCCCCGTGCTGCCGTCGTTGTGTTGCTGTTGTTGTTCGCCTAGAGCC
>LR738714.1:503916006-504016292 GCA_902687465.1 Secale cereale
TTTTGTTTTTTTTTTTGCTGCCATGTTATGCAGCGCCTCTTTTGCTTGCTGCCGGACGCCAAGAGCTTCGAACGAGGGACCCCGAGACCCTCGAGTACAACTACAGGAACGAGTTCGACTACACGAGGAATCACCAAGTACCCCTTTGTCGCCAAGTCCGGACCGACGCCAAGTACCCCGACGACCGCGCTCTTCGGAATCGTCAAGTACCCCTTCGGAGAGATGGACGACTACGAACGGGAACAACTACATGGCGATGCGACAAGTACCCCTACGGAACGTGTACCACTACCATCGCCGGAAGCGCCAAGTACCACGACGACCGAAAGGCTACAATGACGAGTACATCTACGAACGTGAACAACTACCCTCGCCGTGTACCCCTACCGCCACGTGAACGACAAGTACCTCGCCGAAGACCCGTGAACAACTACTTCCTCTTCGGAAACGAGAACGACTCCTTCCTCTACGATCTTGAACCACCCCGAAACGTTGGTTCCGAAGGTATAACCCCGAGACGTGACCCGTGTGATGCTTGTGTTGTATGAATGTTTCCCGTGTGTGCATCGTGCCCGTTCCGACCTTTTTGTCGTGCTCCTCGGATGCCTCGTCGCCGACTCGTGGGAACCCGGTGACGGGATCACCCCACCTTTCTTCTTGTTCGCTTGCCCACGCCATCTACCTTTTGCACCGGTCTCTCAACGAGAAACCGGAACCGATATGTTGCCGTGGCATCATTTTCGGAATTGTTGCCGTGGCACCCTTTTCTTTCCACCACGGTGACAATACTTCATATCTCTTTTAAGTCAACCTTTTAATAATTGCATAAACATGTTCATGTCATCCGCATCATGTTAACAACACTAAAATGTTTAATTGTTGTTTGCTTATAATTACTAAACATGCTCATGGGGATTTTCCGGATATGTTGTTGTTATTTCCGGCCTCATTTAAAATGTCTAAATAGTGTAGTTTTACTTGCTTCACCTCTTGCCATGATAAAAACATTTAATCTTGTCTTTTAAATAACAAGAGTCGATTAAATAATTAAATGTGGTGTTTCGTCAATATGCAACTCGTTGCATATTGATCTCCACTTAACTTGTAGTATTTGTTTGTGCACTTTGCCATGCCATGCATATTTAAACCGGACATGCATCATACTTGTTTGCGCATCGTATGCCATGTTTATGCTTGCATGTTTACCGTGTTGTTTGTTTCTTTCCGGTTGTTTTTCTTGTTAGCTTCGGTTTCGATCCGGAGTTGTGAGGATTCGCTCGACTGTTGCTCCGTCTTCTTCATGGATCCGTTCTTCTCCCTTGTGGAATCCTAGGCAAGATGATCATACCCTTGGATACCTTTACTACCATTGCCATGCTTAGTTGTCTCGATGCTATCGTTACATGTCGCGATACCCATCTTTTATGTCAGCCTCTCCTTGTTGCCATGAAACCTCTGACATTTGAAACCTTCCTAGCAAAACCACTGTTTGGCTATGTTACCCGCTTGCTCAGCCTCGCTTGCTCAGTCCCTCTTATAGCGTTGTTAGTTGCAGGTGAAGATGAAGTTCGTTCCAGGAGGGAACTTGTAGTTGGTATATCACAATATCCATAATTATTATTAACACACCTATATACTGGGCATGGGTGGAAGGCTTGGCCTTTTGCTCGGTGTTTTGTTCCATTCATGCCACCTTAGGCGCCGATAAACCGGCATTATGTTCCTTGATTTTGCGTTCCTTACACGATGGGTGAAATGGGGACCCCTTGACAGTTCGACTTTGAATAAAACTCCTCCAGCAAGGCCCAACATTGGTTTTAATTTGCTCATAATAACAACTTAATTAATTAATTAAATTTCATAGGGAGTTAGCGCTACCCGAGGATTCTTAATTCTACATAGCAAGGGGGGCCAGTGCTGATGGTGTTGGTCCCAAACGGGGGTCCTGCAGGGCCGCCTTGGGGAAACCCGAGGTATCTGGTATAACCTGTAGCCTCACCCATCCGGTAGTGTCCTGAGACGAGATACGCACGGCTACTATCAGGGTGTCGACACACCGGGAGGTCTTGCTGGACTTGTTTTACCATTGTCGAAATGACTTGTGCTACCGGGATGTCGAGCCTGATCGGATTTTCCCTAAGATAAGGAGTGATGATATTATATTTATCACTTCAGCTAATCGTGAGAGCTTGTGATGGGCTAAGTTGGGACACCCCTGCAGGGTTATGATCTTTCGAAAGCCGTGCCCGCGGTTATGTGGCAGATTGGAATTTGTTAATGTCCGGTTGTAGAAAACTTGACAGAGGATTCTAAGTAAAACACACAACTGTGTGAGTAACCTTGACTGTCTCTTTTCACTTTGAGAAGAGAACACGGTGGGGTTATGTTTGACCGTATGTAGTTAGGATCTTTAGCGATCACCTCTTTTGCGACCGTTTGCGTAGCTTCTCATCTTATTCTGGTACTCGTAAGTTAGCCACCATATTATGCTTAGCCGCTGCTGCAACCTCACCACTTTACCTCTTCCTACCCACAAGCTTTGTTAGTCTTGTTACCCATGGTTATGGGATTGCTGAGTCCTCGTGGCTCACAGATACTACAACACCAGATGCAGGTTCAGCCGAGTATGAAGCAGGAGCTGGTTCAGAGCTTCACCGGGAGCTCGATGAAGAGAGTGGCCGTTTGCTTGTGATGTTTCGACGATCAGTAGTGGTTTTTACTAGGATTCGATCCTGACCTGTGGCTTTATGTTGTTTTGGTATCTTTCTTTTGGATCTTCACCCGTAGTCGGGTTGTGATGTTTTGAATGATGTCTTGCTTATGTAATGTATTGTGTGAAGTGGCGAGTGTAAGCCAACTATCTCCTTTTGCATTTTAATCCCTCTTTTACATGAGTTGTGCAAAGATACCAAACTTGAGATCATTCTAGGATGGGCTTATAGCAGGCATAACCATAAAGCATCAATGAGTAGGCACAACATGGCTCAAACAACTCCTACTCATACTAGTGGGTTTCAACTATTTACTGTGGCAATGACGGGTCATGCAGTGGAAAGGGGTTCAACTACCGCAGCAGGTAACAGTTGAAGTGTTGTTGTCCTAATGCATTAAAAGAGAGCAAGAGCGAGAGAGTGGGATTGTATCAGAATGCTCAAAGGGGTTTGCTTGCCTGGCACTTCTGAAGATAACAATGAGTCTTCATCGGTGTCATCGAAATCATCGTTGGAACGCGTCTACTGAAAGGGGACAAGCACCGGCAAACAAGAGAGAACACAATCAATGCAATGCGACAATATGATGCATGATCATGACATGGCAATATGCTGTTGATTGAGCTAATGCATCTAGCAACACAATTAAATGAAGTTGGTTTGAACCAGAGGTTCAAATTCAAACTTCATATGTGATTATTTAAATGCCATTTATTCAAATTGTCCTTAACAGTGGCTGTAAGTTATTCAAACATGCATGAAAATGCCATAAACAGATTCCTTGGATTTTTCTGATCATTTTTCATATATAAATTATTTTCATCTGAGCTACGGTTAATTTTATATGAATTTTAGAAGTTTTGGCTATTTTCTGAAATAAATAAATCCTAAAGATTTATTTAAAATCCAGAAAAGCATTTATGACATCATAGTGACATCATCACTACGTCAGCAGGTCAAAGGCGCCAGCCCAGGTCAAACCTGACGGCTGGGACCCACAAGTCAGTGTCTAAACTAATTAACTAAATTAGTTAGTACTAAGTTAAACCTAACTCTAATTAACTAAGGGCCTGGGCCCACACGTCAGTGAGTCAGGGCTAATCCTATTTTAATTAAACCTAACTAGGTAATTAGCAGGAACTGGCCCCACACGTCAGTGAGTCAGTGGTTGACTAAGGGCGTGGGGCCCATGCGTCAGTGACCCGGGGTGGTCAACCCACCGGTCAAAGAGGTCAGAGACGCCGGCGGCTCGTCGCCGGCGAGACCAAATGCGGCGAAGGTTTCGGGTTTCGTCCCACGGCAACCAAAACGACCGCTGTTTGGTCCTACGCGTTGCTGGGGCTCTTCCACATCCAACGGACCAAACGGGAGGCCGCGGGGTGGCCGGAAAGTGACCGGCGACGAGGTTTGGCGGCGCCGGAGTTCGGGCGATGATCGAGACGGCGCTACGGGCCACTCCAGGAGCAACGGATGGCCCTGCCCGAAGCGCGGGAGTGCAAGGAGTGCGATGGCGAGCTCGTTTTCAAGCCCCGGTGGCTGCAGCGTCGGCGGTGACATCGCCGGCGGCGGGAGGTTCTCGGGCACGGTGGGGTTGGAGCTACGGCATGCGCGTGGGTAAGGGGATAGGGGGAAGAGCAAGAGGGGCTCACGGCGGTTAGCTTGAAGAAGACGGCGAGCCCGGAAGCGGCCTGACGGCGGTGAATCGTCGGCGGCGATCACCGGATGCATAGGAGGGGAACGACGGCGTTGCGGGTGAGGGGGAGCTCCTGGCGTCGCGTGAGATGAAGGAGAGGAAGAGGGGGGACACGGCGGAGCTCGAGGGCTCATCAGAGGGGCGAGAGGTGGACGGTGGCCGCGGTGGTTCAGGACGGCGGCAACGACGGCGTTCGGCCATGGCGGGGAGGGACTGGGAAACGAGGGGAAAAGGAGTGTGGGGAGGTGGGATGGAACGAGGGGACCGTGGGCGTCTTCGTGGCACGAGTAGAAGGCCGGAGGCGTCGCGGTGGAAGCAGGAGGTGGCCGGCGTGCCGCGGGCACGCGCCGTGCGTCCGACTGGCGGGAGGAAGAAGACCCCCCTGCCCCTCATGGGCTGGGCCGGCCGGATGGGCCGCACAGGTAAGTGGCTCAGGTGGGCTTCCTCTCTCTCTGTCTTTTAATTTCTGTTTTCTATTTGTTTTTTCTGCAGGTTTGTGGCTTTTCTAAAAATGCTTCGGCACTTTCAAAAATCACCAAACTGCTCATGCCCACTATTTAGCATATAACCAACATGGAACATTTCAGTTTGGGATTATTTGAGCATTTAAAATAATATATAAAATTTAAATGCCCAAATGCAAATAAGATATGATTTAATTCAAAAATCCAGAATGGTCCTAGAAATATGTGCAACATTTTTGGCAGAGGTTTTTAATCAATCCAAAAATGATGAATATTTCCAAAAAGCATTTTGGGTTCATTGAAAAAGATTTGAATTTTGAACCTAGTTGGTTTCATCTGGTGCTAGGGTTTAGTCATCCCCATTTCAGTTTAAGAGAAATTTAAACATGATGCAACACAAGACTAACTGGACCAGAGCAGACCAGAACTGGGGATGTGACAACTCACCCCCACTGAACAAGAATCTCGTCCCGAGATTCAAGCGTAGGGTAAGAAATCAGAGGGGACACTAACTAACACAATCTTCTCGATCCAGTTTCCTCCTCGAAATTGTTGATTCATTGCATCATGTAGATCTTGGCATCTTTGATTTCAAAGCTTCATCCAACACAACAACAGAGGAACATGAATTCTACGAGATTTGATCTTCTCGAAGATCGAGCAACTCAAGATCAACTCATGGATTGAGACGTCGAAACACCTCTTGAGCTGAGACACGAAGTACACCTCCAGGGGGGTGGAGTGAGACAAACGATGAAGGTTCACCTAGTGGCAATAATTCCACACCTAAGAAGATGGTGATTGATACCACCAGACGGGGCACCTTAGAGAAGGTGACTCGTAGATTTATTCCTTAGGTGGCAAAAAGAATTACTTTTGATATAGAGATCATTGAGATTCCCTATACCAGTCTAAGGCAAACACAATCAATCGTTTGACGGAGTCTGAAGGAATGACATTCTCGGCCAGAATGGATGATGTGGACTACCTTGTAAAGGACAAAGCCAAGGTTGATTTTTTTTCTTATCACCGGAAATGGATGGAACCTATGGTAGGACCACTTTTGAAGATAATTCTGAACAGCAGTGATTGAGAATGGTAACCCATGGAGAATTGGCACATTGACGGTGCAAGTTGGGAACAAAATGCAAATGCTGGGAATGATTCTGGTAACTGGGAAGAATCCCAACCGTAGAGAGTAATTCTACTCTTGAGGGGTTATAGCATAACCAAGAGCACTGGGAGCAATCCCGGTTGGTGTCGAGGGTAACACCTAGTGCTTGTGCGTGCTCTCAAGAACTTGAGCATTCCCATATTCATCAAGGTTTTACCAATATCCGTGTCAAGGATCCTGGCAACACCACATACTACCATGATGAATAATGATGGATGATGCAGATGCAAAGGAAGATAACAACTTCTCGGATTTCACCTTGGCGAGGCCAAGGGGACGAAATCTGGATGATCAACCGAGAGACATTTAGCACTCCGCTTCTAATGTTCTCCTTGATGTGCTAGAGCAACCCATTTATTAAAATGGTTTGGTACCAAGAACGTCAAGTAAAAGGTCGGACTTCAGGAGCACAAAATTCCATAAGGAACAACTAGGGAGTAATTCCTACGAAGTCCTTAAGGGGAGGTGGCCAACTTCTTCAATCAAGATTCTACAACAACAGGTCTTCCGGCTGGGTGTGTTGGCCACGACATCCACTTTACCGGTTATCGAGAGAACAATATTATAGCTCTTGGGAAATGCACCAACCATCATATCTGCCTGAGATTCAGTTCTGGTTGGTGTCAGGATATTCCAGACTCATCTAGTCTAGAAGGAAAAATGAAATTTTGCAACACAATTCGTCGAGACGACGTTGCAAGATTCTCGGGAATGAACTACGATAGCAAGCTCCAAAACATGAGCTGGTTCTGCTACAAACCTGTGAACACGTTGTCCAAGACAAGCATGACCACATAGCAGTTTTATGATAAAGCACTACCGAGTTCTGGTTGGGAACCATCGTCTAGGATATCGAAGTCCTTACATAAGTCATATGATTAGCTCTTATGATGGAACTTTTCTCCTTGAACAAATCAATCAGTGGCTTGGGGTGCTAGGAATACATATAGAGTGAAGGTTGCAAGTCTCCAAACCACAGAATACTTCGCACGTATGCATGACTGATTTGAGATGAATCCACTGGAAGCCAGAACAACTTTCTCGAACTCACGGTGACAACTTGCATCAATTACACATGAATTTGGGAAAATCTCCTCTCCCATCCAACATATACCTCATGAACGGATCACGAAGGCAATGCTTACAAAGTTTCCAACACTAGCTTAATGTCCTACAAAATCATGGAGAAGATAGCGTGTTGCTGATGGGCTCAACAACAATTCATCCAGGTTTCCATGGAGATGGAATTCCATAATTATGTGAACAAGTGATAGTATTGGTCAGACCAAGAGATATAATGAGGTATGCTCGAGGGATCAACCACGAGTAAGACAACATTAAGAACATCGTTGGTTCTGATTTGATTTGATGATAGCCCACACTCAAATCAAAGTTTTAGTAAGACAATATATCCAACAATTGATCACGAGGATCAATCGATCAAGATATCATCTTTCTTCAACACACACACAAAAGATATCCCTTGGAAGGAACTAAGTCAGGCAAGCTTTTATCTTCCAACTCTCCAAGTTGTCGTTTAGCTTAACCGGCTAGCTCAGGGTATCCAACAAAGATTCTTGGAGAAGTGGTGGTTTATAAGAAACCAACTTGATCACGAACTTAACATAGCGGTCAGGTGACAACCTGGTAATACTTCCAAGAAGACATTCAGAAAATCACGAACCACCGATATGTTACTAAGCTCGAGAACAATCTTGCTTTTCAAGGCAAGACGATATGATCAAATGAGCGAGGACTTAGCAAAATCCTAACTCGTCAATCAAGGAGTGCACCAAGAAAGTGGACTAGGTAGCACGATCAATCTTAGGATGATGATTCGGTAACCATCATGCTAAGAATGAGATTATCGTCCATTAACTACCAAGCAACGAAGTTGCTAGGAGTATTGATTTCACACATCACAATTCACTTGTCGGTATTCCGGTTATAACAACGCGGAGACCGAGGAATGAACGACGATGGTGAGAAGTATTACTGTATCATGTGTTCATAGAATGATGTGCAATTCCCATGACATTCTTGACATAAAGATGGTAATATTCCAAGATAGAACAGATTAGAAGTTGGATTAACATTCTTCATCTGCGGAGTACAATTTCTTTGACCTAATCCTGGATATGGATAAGGTACTGGAGTTTGTTTCTCCTAGTCATTCCGGAATAGAATGGCTTGACAGACCACAAGAATAAAAGGCATCGATGAACACGAGTGCACAACTACTCCTGACTATCAACTGATAGACGAGGGTCATAATACAACCAAAAGGGGCAACTCAGAGGAACATATAACCTCTGAGTTGTGGAGGCACAGATTAACATGTCGAACGAGTTCAACATATTTCTTCCGGATAACCCTTGCAGAAACTAGAATTGGCAGAGTCACATAAGAATGGAGTACTACTCAGGAGCACTCGGGTTGTGATCTTTTGGTTCAAAAGAACTTCTGCCATGATGGTTCATGGTATTTGGAAGAAGGATATACCACAGACCTCGAGGACTATCACAAGGTTACTAATATCCTAAAGGAACGAGCAAATATTATCAACATGAAGTAAGTAGGGTGAAGCTCGGGTTCAAGAACCCAGGAATAGAATACCTACTAACTAAATGGCATCACGGGATGCTTTTCGAGAACAATGGCCAAAATCATCACACTGGAATATAAAACATTGTTGGATTACTGGGTGGTCTTCTAAGATACTTAGGGTCATAATAATAAGTCCAACATATATATCGAGGTAGCAGAGTACCTCAACGCACTGACTAGTGTGGTTAATCTGGCCTAAAAGGAACATTGGGAACAGGTAGGAATGATTTGCAAATGCATCAGACTATTAGAAACCTGGGATGACTCGGACAGCATAACGGCTGCAAATGCTCGAAAATACTTTTGAGATCCAAGCAAAAGGGTAGCATATCCACTTAACATCATAATGTCAAGGTCCTGAGACCTATAGTTGAGCAACAGAAGTAGTAGAAACTAAACTGAGGATCGAATCCACAATAACGTGATCCTGATAAATAGAATGAGAATCCTAGTTCTTAATCCCCATAGAAAGAAGAAGGTGACTCAGATCAGAAGGTCATAAGGTAAAGGAGTAAAAGAGCCTTACGTTCCCTTCCACAATCAATTCCCTTATATAACTAAAGAATTTCTAGACACAACTTCGACCAGTTTGGCTTACTAATCCTACAGGCAGTCAGGCTCTGATACCAAAGCTGTCAGGACCCCGATCCTAAGTCACACAGGTCTAGCCTGTAACACATCATATCACTTTGCGGCCTCACGCACGGTATCCCCACGGGTGCCACCTTACCTGGCCCGGGACCGTTTGCGCATTTTGGCACACGTATATGATAGTGTCGCTAGCATCCATATGACAGAGAACCCGGGTCGACATGACCAGTTATAAACCAAAAGTGGCACTAAATTACAGAGACAGGCATACATGACCCAACAACGAACGTGTCGGTCATCAATGTATGAACCCAAGTCGTAGCAAGCTACAAGGACTTAAAGGAACAACGCGTGACATTTCCCCTAAGGGACAGACACAGGAACGAAGAAGGACACATGCCGGCCAGCCTAAGTGTTCCGGAGCAGTAGCAAGCTACCAAGGCTCAGTGGAAGCACCAGGAGACATTTCCCTGTAAGATAGGCTACCAAAGGTAAACAACTAGGTGTCGGATCCCACACATAGCAATACATATTACACGTACGCATAACATGCAAGTATGTGTTGTACAACATGGCATCACAACATAACTCAACAACTCATATGGATAAGGCCCAGAAGAGCCATCATAGCATTTATTACAAACAGAGGTCACATGACCCCACATACAGAGCATACAGGCAACGGAAGCATTACATGTCTGAGTACAGACATCTACAAATGAAAAAGACTAAGAAGCCTGACTATTTACAAGACCCTCCCAAGGGTACAAGATCGTAGCTGAGGTAACAAGCTAAACGTCGAAGTCCACGCGGAACCACTAGCGAGACTGAGGTCTCTCTGCAAAAACATAAATTAAGAAAACGTGAGTACAAAGGTACTCAGCAAGACTTACATCAGAACTAGCTACATATGCATCGGTATCAACAAAGGGGTGGTGGAGTTTGACTGCAGCAAGCCAGCTTTGACTCGGAGGCTATCCTAAACTATGACTGAAAGTAACTCTTTTGAGGTGGCGCACACGAGTCCACATATTCATCAATCAATACACCACTATGGATCCGCTCCCGTCTCCCTACGAGAAGGCCATCCATAGCACTCACGCTTATCTTGCGCGTTTTAGAGTATCCACTTTCACTTGTCTATGAACTGTAATAGGTAACCCAGAAGTCCATTTCCGCGGACACGGCTATTCGAATAGATTATATTTAACCCTGCAGGGGTGTACTTCTTCACACATGTTTCCACCACTTAGCGTCTGCACACGACATGTGCTCGGCAGACTTCAAGCGAAAGCCGACGTGGGTGTAGACCACGACCTAACCAACCACTCAAGTCTCTCGTCCAGGTTTATCGCCTATTTGGGTTCCATCCGTGGGGAGATCCGGCCGGGGTGTCGCTCACGGCCCCAAACGATGTGTACAGGGTTCCCGCGTCACCAAACGGGTGACCGGTACACCGTGCCACGTACCTGCCGTGTCACAGTCCACCCCGAGGGTCAGCACTGCGCACGACCTCCAGTAAACTACAAACACCAGAAACTAGTTGCAACTCCTGGACAGAGAACAAGGGCAGTCAATAAGTCGAGCGGGGTCATATTTCAGGGCCCAATGTGTGGTAGTAGCTGTTTCATGGATCAACCAACACAGAACTCAGTTCCTGAGGACGGTTTCAATGAGACAACCCACCATGTACTCCTACATGGCCTCTCATCGCTACCTTTACCAAATCGTGTTCACACACTTAGCTCACACACATTAGGACAAGTTCGTCACCATTCCAATTCATCCCCGATGAATCAGGCCTGACACAACTCTAAGCAATAGCAGGCATAACCAGAAAGCATCAATGAGTAGGCACAACATGGCTCAAACAACTCCTACTCATACTAGTGGGTTTCAACTATTTACTGTGGCAATGACGGGTCATGCAGTGGAAAGGGGTTCAACTACCGCAGCAGGTAACAGTTGAAGCGCTGTTGTCCTAATGCATTAAAAGAGATCAAGAGCGAGAGAGTGGGATTGTATCGGAATGCTCAAAGGGGTTTGCTTGCCTGGCACTTCTGAAGATAACAATGAGTCTTCATCGGTGTCATCAAAATCATCGTTGGAACGCGTCTACTGAAAGGGGACAAGCACCGGCAAACAAGAGAGAACACAATCAATGCAATGCGACAATATGATGCATGATCATGACATGGCAATATGCTGTTGATTGAGCTAATGCATCTAGTAACACAATTAAATGAAGTTGGTTTGAACCAGAGGTTCAAATTCAAACTTCATATGTGATTATTTAAATGCCATTTATTCAAATTTTCCTAAACAGTGGCTGTAAGTTATTCAAACATGCATGAAAATGCCGTAAACAGATTCCTTGGATTTTTCTGATCATTTTTCATATATAAATTATTTTCATCTGAGCTATGGTTGATTTTATATGAATTTTAGAAGTTTTGGCTATTTTCTGAAATAAATAAATCCTAAAGATTTATTTAAAATCCAGAAAAGCATTTATGACATCATAGTGACATCATCACTACGTCAGCAGGTCAAAGGCGCCAGCCCAGGTCAAACCTGACGACTCGGACCCACAAGTCAGTGTCTAAACTAATTAACTAAATTAGTTAGTACTAAGTTAAACCTAACTCTAATTAACTAAGGGCCTGGGCCCACACGTCAGTGAGTCAGGGCTAATCCTATTTTAATTAAACCTAACTAGGTAATTAGCAGGAACTGGCCCCACACGTCAGTGAGTCAGTGGTTGACTAAGGGCGTGGGGCCCATGCGTTAGTGACCCGGGGTGGTCAACCCACCGGCAAAGAGGTCAGAGACGCCGGCGGCTCGTCGCCGGCGAGACCAAATGCGGCGGAGGGTTTGGGTTTCGTCCCACGGCGACCAAAACGACCGCCGTTTGGTCCTACGCGTTGCTGGGGCTCTTCCGCATCCAACAGACCAAACGGGAGGCCGCGGGGTGGCCGGAAAGTGACCGGCGACGAGGTTTGGCGGCGCCGGAGTTCGGGCGATGATCGAGACGGCGCTACGGGCCACTCCAGGAGCAACGGATGGCCCTGCCCGAAGCGCGGGAGTGCAAGGAGTGCAATGGCGAGCTCGTTTTCAAGCCCCGGTGGCTGCAGCGTCGGCGGTGACATCGCCGGCGGCGGGAGGTTCTCGGGCACGGTGGGGTTGGAGCTACGGCATGCGCGTGGGTAAGGGGATAGGGGGAAGAGCAAGAGGGGCTCACGGCGGTTAGCTTGAAGAAGACGGCGAGCCCGGGGGGGGCCTGACGGCGGCGAATCGTCGGCGGTGATCACCGGATGCAGAGGAGGGGAACGACGGCGTTGCGGGTGAGGGGGAGCTCCTGGCGTCGCGTGAGATGAAGGAGAGGAAGAGGGGGGACACGGCGGAGCTCGAGGGCTCATCGGAGGGGCGAGAGGTGGACGGTGGCCGCGGTGGTTCAGGACGGCGGCAACGACGGTGTTCGGCCATGGCGGGGAGGGACTGGGAAACGAGGGGAAAAAGAGTGCGGGGAGGTGGGATGGAACGAGGAGACCGTGGGCGTCTTCGTGGCACGAGTAGAAGGCCGGAGGCGTCGCGGTGGAAGCAGGAGGTGGCCGACGTGCCGCGGGCACGCGCCGTGCGTCCGACTGGCGGGAGGAAGAAGACCCCCCTGCCCCTCATGGGCTGGGCCGGCCGAATGGGCCGCACAGGTAAGTGGCTCAGGTGGGCTTCCTCTCTCTCTGTCTTTTAATTTCTGTTTTCTATTTTTTTCTGCAGGTTTGTGGCTTTTCTAAAAATGCTTAGGCACTTTCAAAAATCACCAAACTGCTCATGCCCACTGTTTAGCATATAACCAACATGGAACATTTCAGTTTGGGATTATTTGAGCATTTAAAATAATATATAAAATTTAAATGCCCAAATGCAAATAAGATATGATTTAATTCAAAAATCCAGAATGGTCCTAGAAATATGTGCAACATTTTTGGCAGAGGTTTTTAATCAATCCAAAAATGATGAATATTTCCAAAAAGCATTTTGGGTTCATTGAAAAAGATTTGAATTTTGAACCTAGTTGGTTTCATCTGGTCCTAGGGTTTAGTCATCCCCATTTCAGGTTAAGAGAAATTTAAACATGATGCAACACAAGACTAACTGGACCAGAGCAGACCAGAACTGGGGATGTGACATCGGACCCACCGGAAGTGCCTCCTTATTACGCACAAAAAAATGAATACTCCCCCTGCTAGCTGGGACCAGTATAGTGGGAGGCTAACTTGTGGGCCTACTAAGTTGACGGGGACGGAGGGCTTTGTCAACTTAGTCAATAAGCACGATTCTAGCTCCATTGACCGTACGATGTCCATCCAACGGACGTAGTGCTTCTTCAACCTCCGGTCTTCTTGCTCCAGCCGCCCAAACTAGTGCCGGTCGTGCCTCGTGCTCCTGCCTCTCGTGGCTGGCTACGATGCCGCGGAGGCCTCACCGCCCCATACTACTCCCACCGCTGGCCAGGCCATGCATCTACTCACCCACACCCCCTGTTATTCTGCGACGACGGCAACCTCACACCGCAGCCGAACCAGTGAACCCTCGTACTCCTCTCCGCGTGGGCATCCACTGCCGCGTCTTCCCCGGCTCCGTGTCGTCCCCTTCCTAGGCCTCGCCGTCGTCCACCACCCTGGTGCTATCGACGCAGCGTGGTCAACGTGGTCAAGGAATGACTTCCATCGGAAGAGTACTGTCGTGGAGAGGCTGACAGCTGGGTCCACGACAGCCGCAAGGAAGTGCATCCTTATTACGCGGGAAATAATTATTCCTCCACCTTACAACAGGGACCCACCGGACGGGCCACCGTATTTGGCGAAAAACGTTTCGCCCCTAACAGCTGGGACCCAGCAGACGGGCCACCGTATTTCGCGAAAAAGCGTTCCCCCCGCTGTCAGTTCGGACCCACCGGAAGTGCCTCCTTATCACGCACAAAAAATGAATAATCCCCCTGCTAGCTGGGACCCAGTATAGTGGGAGGCTGACTTGTGGGCCTACTAAGTTGACGGGGATGGAGGGCTTTGTCAACTTAGTCAATATGCACGATTCTAGCTCCATTGACTGTACGATGTCCATCCAACGGCCGTAGTGCTTCTTCAACCTCTGGTCTTCTTGCTCCAACCTGTCAGGACCGGTTTTCCAATAAAACACTTATTGAAAAATCGCCCCTTTTATCAAACTAGTATAGAGAAATCCTCCATACTGGCAGACAAATCCTTGATACAGAAAATCCAGAAGCACTAAATATTATACAAGGTTGAGCTGAAGCTGCTCAACAATTTATTACAAGTACGCCAATATCATACATAAAGGCGGGTATGGCACAATGGGATATGGTGGCATAACTACTAACTCGTGGATATAGTGGTAGTGAATATGTCACAGTGGTGTGGGTGGCGTGACTCCAATATCTTACACTCATCAAGCGCCGGAGTGAGGCTTGGTGATTTTATTATGGTGGCGGAAGCGTATATAATACAAGTGACCAACTCCAGGATCGCAAGGGACTGACTGGGACTGCTCTAGGCGTCGGACTCGCTATCGAACTCTTCATCCATAAGATCGCCTTCGTCAACATCTGGCCAAATCAACAAGCCAGGTGAGTACTTTGAATGTACTCGCAAGACAGTTTGGACATAAGATATAACAAATGCAAACATGATGCACACGAGCAGTAATGCACACGCGAGTAATTAAATTAGCACTGCAATATAAATAAATAGCGGAAGACCGATCGGGTGTCTGAAGCGACGCCTCGGAAGGTAAAATAGAATAAACATGCCGCAGTCGGGCGTCAGGGCGACACCGCAGAAAGGGCTTATATCAAAGGTAAATAACAAGAATGCCACAGTCGGACGTCTGAGCGACATCACATAAAGGGCTTATATCAAAAGTAAATAACAAGAATGCCACAGTCGGACGTCTGAGCGACATCACATAAAGGGCTTATATCAAAAGTAAATAACAAGAATGCCACAGTCGGACGTCTGAGCGACATCACATAAAGGGCTTATATCATACAAGGAAAATTTTGAGTAGTTCCTGGAGGTAGTACCATCCTAAGGAATACTCGGCACATAAAAGTAAACAGGTTAGTCCATTCACAGAAGAAACATTCAACCGGGTTTACCCCTGTCAGAAGTATTAGTTCTACAGAGACTGACACTGAGACTGACACGGATCTGCTAACCAACGTCCTTGACCAAGGACTTGGTTATGCGAATGGTTTTGACTCTGCAGAGTTTGTACTTTACCACAGTCAACGGATTTCAGTAGTCACCAAGGACTAGTTCCGTTCACGGTATTTTAGAAGAAAACGCATCTAACCCGTACACACCCATTCCACATTCCGCTGCCAGGAATCACCCTGGGCAACGTTCAAGCAAAACTCCTGAGGCGGGGAGGTCACTCCTCGAATAGCATGGGATCAAATTTATACCGCGCGCTCTAAGGGGTGCCCCCCTCTCGGTCCCAACCGGAAACACCCATGCCCCCTGACCGGATGACGGCTTTAATCCAGGGCCATGGGACCTTCATCACGGCCTCTCTATTTGGTGTGTACCAGGAAAGAGGTTTGCAACTTACTAAACCGTATTCTTTGCAGAAAACATGTGGTAGCACAAAAAGGGAAATGGACGGGATCGAGACTTGATCCACGTCGACACCGTAGTTAAACAGTTGATGTAGAACTGGCATGCTCCAACAATACCAGCTTACATCTTATCATGCCACCACATGATCAGGTTGTTCTCCATCATATGATCTCATCAAGTTTTGTAGCTCACTTGCAACTTACCGCGCATGGAATATAACATCCACCAAATGCTTATATAAACATGCCTTAAGAAAGACCACACTAGCAAACATGAAAAACACTCATCATATCAAAGGTTCAAACATGCTTGCCTGGTTCGGAGTAGTCGGAGTCTAGCTCGGCGAAGTTTGCGGCTCCGTCACCTCCTTCGGTATCTACGGTATAAAAGAAATCGAATACTACGTAAATACGTGCGTGCGCAAAAAGTGTTCCAAATATTTTTCAAATAAATATGATAAAAAACTAGGCAGAGTTATGAAGATGACAGAAAAGGAATCAACTAAAAATCATTTTTAGTTTAAAAGTTATAAAGGAAACAAACCCAGGGACTAGTCTGTAATGAAACAGAAACTATCCAGGGGGTAGTTTGAATAGACAGAAAACGCTTCGGATGAAATACGCCAAGCCGAATAGGAAGCGTACTTTGCCCGAAGGCGCTTTCAGAAAACGATTCGAATAAAAAGAAGAGGCTGACAGGGGGGTCCCGCATGTCAGGTTTGAAAGGGGGAAACAGAGTTCGCCGGCGCCAGAGACCTGCGGTGATCGCCGGCGACGAACCACTGCGAGGCAGAGAGGGAGGGAAGTACCGGCGTGTTCAGGAGGTTCTTCCGCGTCGGTGGGTGGTGGAAGAGACCGACGGGAGGCACCACAGCGACGGCTACTTCCTCTACGGCGGACGGCGGCGTCGGGCGATGATGGGTCTCACCGGACGGGGCTTCTGACTACAAAATGACGCTTGGGTTAGGCGAGGTGGTGGACCAGGAGGTTGCTGACCAAGTTTGGGAAGCGGGGGTGCTCTCACCAGAGCGGATCTTGCCGGAGCCCGAAGCGGATCGGGGCGGCCGGAGTCGGGGAAGAAGGCCCTTCCGAGGCCCTCTGAGGGGTTTTGGCGAGGCTGTGGTGAGGTGTGGTGGATGCGGTGGCTTCACAACGCCTCTGGGGTCCTATTTATAGGCGGGCGAGGGAGGTGCCGTGAGCGAAATATCTCCGGCGAGGGATTACGGCGAGGCAGTGGTCGGACTGGTGGTTTAGGTGACTGAGCATCTTCGGATTGGTCCACTGGCTCCATTCAACGTCTAAGCTCGATCGCATTTGGCCTGCTCCGCCGTTTCGACGGAACGGAGCTCACGGGCTCGTCGGCGGCAGAGAGCGCGCTCTGCGCTTCTCAGGCCACGGCGACGGTTCTGCAGCGTGCTCAGGGGGGGGGAAATGAACACGCGGAGGCCACCGGTGGCTTGGGCGGTGCGGAGCGGCGCCGTACTGCAGGGCTCACCCCTGACGGCCGCCACGGGCGGTACTGTCGCCGCGGACGACGCCGGAGCTGACGCGACAGTTCGCCACCGACGCTCGCAACCAGCCAAGCGACCGCGCGGCGCACTGGATAAGAAGAGGGAACAGGGAGCAAGATGCCAACACGGGTACTAGCGAGATCGACGACGAGCTCTGACGAGAAACGACACTGAACTTCTCTGAACTTTACTGAATTCTGAAGCTTGACAGGAACAGTGCATGTAAGCTGTTTGATGAAATGTTTGACGCACGTGGAAAACTTTTCTTGAGCTGGGACTTGGTGAGGGGGTCTCTTGATGCATCTGGAGGCTGCATGAATTACCATAGAATTTTTGGAAAGAAGAAAGAATGAAATTCACCAAAAATAGCAAATCTGCTCCAAACTTGCAGCAAGCATATTTTGAAAATTTTGAACTGATGACCAGTAGGTATTGATGGATATGAGTTGAGGGTACTAAGGACTAGCCCTAGGAATTTATTTGGAGCCAAGATTCAAAAGAGATCTAGTAGTTCCTTTGTAAACTACCAAGGTCCAAATAAATGACAGAAAAAGATTTTGTGGTTTAAATAAATAGAAATAAAAATTAGGGAAAGTTGAAACTTGCTGGAATTGATGCTTGACTTGACCCAAGGTAGGGAGGAAGGCTTTGGGAGGGAGTTTTCAACATAGGTCATGGCAAGAGTGCATTTTTGAGTAGAGAGGGAATAATAAAAAAAAAGATAGGAATCCTTTTTAACAAAAGAGTTAGCAAAACAATCCAAGAGTTTTTGTGTTGAACTCATATAAGTAGAAAGACCCTCAAGACCAGAATCAAGATTGAGAAGGACTCAAAAAGATTTGTCAGAAGCAAAGACTTGGGAAGGAGGGTCTCTCAAAAGGAAAAATTTCAAATAACCTCCTTTAAATCAAATAAAGAATTTGGTAAAAACCAAACCAAAATTTTTTTGGGGTGTTACAACACCCACCCCCTTAGGAAAAATCTCGTCCCCGAGATTCCAGCTGATCCTCAAATAGGTGTGGGTACTCTGCCCGAAGAAAATCCTCTCTCTCCCATGTTGCTTCATCTTCGGTGTGATTGCTCCACTGAACCTTGAAGAATTTAATTGCCTTCTGACGGGTCCTCCTTTCAGACTCCTCCAATATTTTTACTGGGCGTTCCCTATAGGTGAGGTCCGGTTGCACGTCAATGTTTTCATGAGATACACGCTTTTCTGGGTTGCTTACACACTTCCTCAATTGTGATATGTGGAACACGTCATGGACGTCTGACAGTTCTTCGGGTAGATCTAGTTGGTAGGCTACTGTGCCTCTTCGTGCAGTCACACGGAAAGGTCCAATAAAACGTGGTGCTAGCTTTCCCTTAATTTTGAATCGCTGCAGGCCCCGCATAGGGGATACTCTTAGATACACATAGTCACCGGGTTCAAAACTGACTTCACGATGTTTCTGGTCATAGTAACTCTTTTGTCGACTCTGGGCTGTCTTGAGTCGATCCCTGATTAATTTAACCTTCTCCTCAGCTTCTTTGAGCATGTCTGGGCCGAAGATACGACTGTCTCCTGTCTCTGACCAATTTAATGGGGTACGGCATCTTCGCCCGTACAAGGCTTCAAAAGGTGCCATCTGTAGACTAGATTGGTAACTGTTGTTGTACGCGAACTCGGCATATGGTAAGCTTTCTTCCCAGCTGGTTCCGTAAGTGAGAACACATGCTCTCAGCATGTCCTCTAGAATTTGGTTTACACGTTCAGTCTGTCCTCCAGTCTGGGGGTGATAAGCCGTGCTGAATACCAGTTGAGTTCCCAGAGCTTGTTGCAGATGATCCCAAAATCTAGAGACGAATTGAGTGCCTCTGTCGGATATTATGGTCTTTGGAACTCCATGAAGACAGACAATACGGGAGAGATAAAGCTTGGCAAGCTTCTGAGTGGTGTGGGTTGTCTTTACCGGAATAAAATGTGCCACCTTGGTCAACCTATCTGTGATGACCCATATGGCATCATTTCCGTGTCGTGACTGAGGTAGTCCGACAATAAAATCCATTCCAATTTCGTCCCATTTCCATTCAGGTATCTTGTTTGGCTGTAATAGTCCTGATGGTTTTTGGTGCTCGGCTTTAATGCGCTGACATGAATCACAACAGGCAATAAATGTGGCTATATCCCTCTTCATACCGTGCCACCAAAATCTTTCCTGAATGTCCTTGTACATTTTTGTTCCTCCAGGGTGGATGGAATATGGAGCGGTATGGCCTTCGGTCAAAATTTGTTGTTTGAGGTCTTCTACGTTTGGCACGCAAAGCCTGTTTCCGTACCATAGTATTCCCTCACTGTCCACGATGAATTCTGTGGCTTTGCCCAGACTCACTTTTATTTTTATGCCTTCGATGCTGGGGTGTCCATGCTGAGCTTTCTTAATTTGTTCCATTAGGGTGGGTTGTATTTCCAAACTTGACATAGTGCCTTCAGTAACCAACATCATGTTGAGTTTGGCAAACTCCCTTTGAAACTCAGGTCTCAAGTTTTGTGAATTGTCGTTGCTCGAGCTTGGATTGCGGCTGAGAGCATCTGCCACTACATTTGCCTTTCCTGGATGGTAGTGAATGCCAACATCATAGTCTTTTACTAATTCCAACCAGCGTCGTTGTCGCAAATTGAGTTCTGGTTGTGTGAAAATATATTTGAGGCTTTTATGGTCTGTATATATTTCACAACGATTTCCAAGCAAAAAGTGCCTCCATTCTTTGAGTGCATGAATAACTGCTGCTAATTCCAAGTCATGAGTGGGATAGTTTTCTTCATGCTTTCGCAGTTGCCTGGAAGCATATGCGACTACTTTGCCTTCTTGCATTAATACGCATCCGAGGCCCTTCCGGGACGCGTCGCAATATATTTCAAAAATTTTGTGTATGTCTGGTATGACCAATACTGGTGCTGTTGTTAATCTCTTTTTGAGTTCTTGGAAACTTTTCTCGCAATCTTCAGTCCACACAAATTTCTTATCCTTCTTGAGTAGCTGTGTCATAGGCTTTGCTATGGTGGAGAATCCCTCAATAAATCTTCTGTAATATCCAGCCATTCCCAGAAAGCTTCGTACGTCGGTTACGTTGGCTGGTGGTTTCCAGTCGAGTACGGCCTTGACTTTTTCTGGGTCCACGGCAACGCCTTTTTGGGTTAATACGTGGCCCAAAAAACCCACCTGTTTTAGCCAAAATTCACATTTACTGAACTTGGCGTACAATTGATGCTTCCTTAATTCTCCCAGCACAATTCTGAGATGTTCAGCATGTTCTTCTGGTGTCTTAGAATATACCAAAATATCATCAATGAATACCACAACAAATTTGTCCATAAATTTCATGAACACTTTGTTCATGAGGTGAACGAAATATGCGGGGGCGTTTGTCAGTCCGAACGGCATTACTGTAAATTCATATAATCCGTATCTGGAAGTGAATGCTGTTTTAGGGATATCTTCCGTCCGTACTTTTAATTGATGATATCCCGACCTTAAATCAATCTTTGAGAAAACCTTGGCTTGTGCAAGCTGGTCAAATAAATCATTTATCCGTGGCATCGGGTATTTGTTTTTTATGGTAACCAAGTTGAGTGCTCTATAGTCTATACATAATCTCAGTGTCCCATCCTTTTTCTTGGCAAATAATACTGGCGAACCCCAAGGTGAGGAGCTGGCCCGGATAAATCCTTTGTCCAGTAATTCCTTTATTTGCTTCTTCAATTCTACCAACTCGGAGGGTGCCATTCTATAAGGTTTCTTGTAAATGGGAGTGGTTCCAGGTGCTAGTTCAATAGTGAATTCTATTTCTCGGTCTGGTGGCATGCCTGGTAGCTCTTCAGGAAATACATCAGGAAACTCACATACCACTGGAACTTTATTTAAATCTGAAATATCCACCTTGTTCAATCTTGGTCGCAATGATACTGGTCTTACTTGAGCTGCAATTTTTATCGTCTTCCCGTGGTGATGAGTGAGGATCACAGTCCGATTGAAACAGTCGATAAATCCCTTGTTGGTGGTTAACCAGTCCATTCCTAGGATAACATCCAGTCCCTTATTTTCCAATACAATGAGGTTTGCTCGAAACTTTAATCTCTCGAGCTCAATAATCACACCTTGGCAATAACTCTAGGTGATTTGCTTAATCCCGGGGGACTTGATGGTCATAGAATTTTCCAAGGGGAGAATTGAAAAATCATGTTGTAAAGCAAATTTCTTTGAAATGAATGAATGAGAAGCTCCAGAATCAAACAAAACCGTGGCAGGTATTGTGTTGACAGGAAACGTACCGAGTACGATATCCGGAGCATTCTGCGCTTCTTCCTTGGTCACATGGTTCACGTGACCCTTCTTGTGATTGTTGCTGGGATTGAAGTTGTTACGCTTGGGGGCTGAATTATTTCCACCATTGTTTGTCTTGGGGGCCGAGTTTCTTGGCTTTGGGCATTGCTTGGCATAGTGTCCTTCCTCTCCACAAGCGAAGCAAGTAACGCCCGGGTGATACGTAAAATCTTTATCCCTTGCATGAAAATTCTTGTTTGAGCGTGGAACGTTGGTTGCGGATTTGTTCGCCCCATTTTTCCGAGAATCAATCTTGTTCCGGTTGTCGCGAGATTGAGAGGTCTTGTCCCACTTGCGCTTGCGAAAATCCTCCAAGCTGCGACGTTCATTCTCCAAGGTAATAGCTTTGTCCACAAGTGTTTTGAAATCTGGAAAGGTGTGCACGACCAGTTGGCATTTAAGTGCTGGAGCCAGACCGTCCAGGAATTTTTCCATCTTTTTATTTTCAGTCATATGTTCTTCGTTGGCGTAGCGAGATAGTTGAGTAAACTGACTATTGTACTCAGTCACTGACATGCTTCTTTGCTTGAGGTCATCAAACTCCCTTTTCTTGATCTTCATAATACTTCTGGGAATGTGCGCCCCACGAAAATTTTCCTTAAACTCCTCCCAGGTGATGTTGTTTTCATTGGGGTGCATATGTAGAAAATTTTCCCACCACGATGCAGCTGCTCCAGTAAGGTAGTGAGGTGCATAAAGTACTTTCTCACGGTCTGAACATTGTGCGATAATTAATTTCCTCTCAATGTCTCGAAGCCAGTCATCAGCCTCAAGAGGTTTATCCGTGTGAGAGAACGTTGGGGGACGCGTCTTTTGTAGTTCAGCCAATTTGGAATGCTGCTGGTATGGTTCGCGGTGATTTCTCATGTTGATAATATGGCTCATCATTTCTTGATGTTGCTGCTGGCTTTGCTCATAAAGGCGGCATACTTGAGAAAATGCTGCTTCACTGTTTTGCTGACTTGACTGCCCCTGTGTGAAATTGTTACTTGCCTGGGCACCATTATTTCTTCCGGCGGGCTTCGCATGGAACGAGTCCAGGGACGATGCATTTTCCACTCTGGGGTATTTTGCAGAACTCATGAGAAAACCCGAGTAGTAAAAACAAATAATTTTGCAAAGGCAGGAATTTTAAAACTCCAAGATTTTTCAAGAAAACACTTGATTGCGCATGGAGAAGGACCGCTCAGTATCTTACAAGCAAGCCATAATTATACAATACCTCACTCAGGATGCGCGTACACATTCCTGACATGTTATTTAGGCTAGTGCACTTCTCCCAGTCCCTACATGATGCGCACACAAACTACTTCTCACCAAGCCTATATACATATGAAACATATCATACAAGCAGGTACAATGCACGGCTGCTCGGCGCACTCAGTCGGAGATGGTAAATATTTCCTTCGGCCTGCCGAGGGTAAGTCCCAGTGCTGCTGGGGACTCAACTTCTTCCTCACTAATAGGCTCCAAGCGCGGGTTACTGGGTTGTGCGGCTGGAACGGGTGTGGTAGGCGGTGCAGCACGAACTGGGGTAGGAGCAATGACTTGGTCAAACTCCTCAGTGGTAGGTAGGCGGCGAGCGGTGGCTCGGATGGCAGGTGCATAGGATGATGAGGACGAGATGTATGACAGTGGTGGCGCTGTATGGAGCAGCTCCCTCCTGTTGGCAACACAGCCCTGAACTGAGTCCATACGGGCAGCCACCAAGTCGTCCACGAGGTTATCAAAAGCTGCCTCAAGAGCCTTGAGATACTCAACAAGCATCTCAATAGCATCATCTCGTTCTCCCCTAGTGCAAGCGAATGCGTAGTGACAAGTGTATGGCACGTGGCAAGGGAGGTAGCGGTAGCGACGAGCCTTCATCGAAGGAAGAGCATCCCGGAGACGTGCTATTGCCTCACGGGCAGCCATCTGCATGGCATGCTTCTCCGTAGGCATGGCCCTCCCAACAAATCGGAAGTGGCGTAATTCAGAACGCCCTCCCTTGAATTGCACCGCAGCCTGGTGCATAGACACGATGTCGCTGATCTTGTGCTCGTAGAGTGTGAACTCTGGACGAGTCGATGGCCCGATCGCGATCTTGACGATGGAGGCGAGGAGTTTGATAAACCCCTCAGGCACATTGGCGAACACCTGTGATTCACAGTCGCGGCCAGCCATCTACAAAAGTAGACAAAAATTCCAGATAGTCAAATCATAAATTTATGATGACTAACAAAAAAATTGCTACAATTGCAATTTGTTAAAACAGCACCTATTACGCTAATAACCGATTAGCGAGCGCACCTAGTGGCTTCCTACAGTCAGCCTGGCTCTGATACCAAGGTTGTCAGGACCGGTTTTCCAATAAAACACTTATTGAAAAATCGCCCCTTTTATCAAACTAGTATAGAGAAATCCTCCATACTAGCAGACAAATCCTTGATACAGAAAATCCAGAAGCACTAAATATTATACAAGGTTGAGCTGAAGCTGCTCAACAATTTATTACAAGTACGCCAATATCATACATAAAGGCAGGTATGGCACAATGGGATATGGTGGCATAACTACTAACTCGTGGATATAGTGGTAGTGAATATGTCACAGTGGTGTGGGTGGCGTGACTCCAATATCTTACACTCATCAAGCGCCGGAGTGAGGCTTGGTGATTTTATTATGGTGGCGGAAGCGTATATAATACAAGTGACCAACTCCAGGATCGCAAGGGACTGACTGGGACTCCTCTAGGCGTCGGACTCGCTATCAAACTCTTCATCCATAAGATCGCCTTCGTCAACATCTGGCCAAATCAACAAGCCAGATGAGTACTTTGAATGTACTCGCAAGACAGTTTGGACATAAGATATAACAAATGCAAACATGATGCACACGAGCAGTAATGCACACGCGAGTAATTAAATTAGCACTGCAATATAAATAAATAGCGGAAGACCGATCGGGTGTCTGAAGCGACGCCTCGGAAGGTAAAATAGAATAAACATGCCGCAGTCGGGCGTCAGGGCGACACCGCAGAAAGGGCTTATATCAAAGGTAAATAACAAGAATGCCACAGTCGGACGTCTGAGCGACATCACATAAAGGGCTTATATCAAAAGTAAATAACAAGAATGCCACAGTCGGACGTCTGAGCGACATCACATAAAGGGCTTATATCAAAAGTAAATAACAAGAATGCCACAGTCGGACGTCTGAGCGACATCACATAAAGGGCTTATATCATACAAGGAAAATTTTGAGTAGTTCCTGGAGGTAGTACCATCCTAAGGAATACTCGGCACATAAAAGTAAACAGGTTAGTCCATTCACAGAAGAAACATTCAACCGGGTTTACCCCTGTCAGAAGTATTAGTTCTACAGAGACTGACACTGAGACTGACACGGATCTGCTAACCAACGTCCTTGACCAAGGACTTGGTTATGCGAATGGTTTTGACTCTGCAGAGTTTGTACTTTACCACAGTCAACGGATTTCAGTAGTCACCAAGGACTAGTTCCGTTCACGGTATTTTAGAAGAAAACGCATCTAACCCGTACACACCCATTCCACATTCCGCTGCCAGGAATCACCCTGGGCAACGTTCAAGCAAAACTCCTAAGGCGGGGAGGTCACTCCTCGAATAGCATGGGATCAAATTTATACCGCGCGCTCTAAGGGGTGCCCCCCTCTCGGTCCCAACCGGAAACACCCATGCCCCCTGACCGGATGACGGCTTTAATCCAGGGCCATGGGACCTTCATCACGGCCTCTCTATTTGGTGTGTACCAGGAAAGAGGTTTGCAACTTACTAAACCGTATTCTTTGCAGAAAACATGTGGTAGCACAAAAAGGGAAATGGACGGGATCGAGACTTGATCCACGTCGACACCGTAGTTAAACAGTTGATGTAGAACTGGCATGCTCCAACAATACCAGCTTACATCTTATCATGCCACCACATGATCAGGTTGTTCTCCATCATATGATCTCATCAAGTTTTGTAGTTCACTTGCAACTCACCGCGCATGGAATATAACATCCACCAAATGCTTATATAAACATGCCTTAAGAAAGACCACACTAGCAAACATGAAAAACACTCATCATATCAAAGGTTCAAACATGCTTGCCTGGTTCGGAGTAGTCGGAGTCTAGCTCGGCGAAGTTTGCGGCTCCGTCACCTCCTTCGGTATCTTCGGTATAAAAGAAATCGAATAATACGTAAATACGTGCGTGCGCAAAAAGTGTTCCAAATATTTTTCAAATAAATATGATAAAAAACTAGGCAGAGTTATGAAGATGACAGAAAAGGAATCAACTAAAAATCATTTTTAGTTTAAAAGTTATAAAGAAAACAAACCCAGGGACTAGTCTGTAATGAAACAGAAACTATCCAGGGGGTAGTTTGAATAGACAGAAAACGCTTCGGATGAAATACGCCAAGCCGAATAGGAAGCGTACTTTGCCCGAAGGCGCTTTCAGAAAACGATTCGAATAAAAAGAAGAGGCTGACAGGGGGGTCCCGCATGTCAGGTTTGAAAGGGGGAAACAGAGTTCGCCGGTGCCAGAGACCTGCGGTGATCGCCGGCGACGAACCACTGCGAGGCAGAGAGGGAGGGAAGTACCGGCGTGTTCAGGAGGTTCTTCCGCGTCGGTGGGTGGTGGAAGAGACCGACGGGAGGCACCACAGCGACGGCTACTTCCTCTACGGCGGACGGCGGCGTCGGGCGATGATGGGTCTCACCGGACGGGGCTTCTGACTACAAAATGACGCTTGGGTTAGGCGAGGTGGTAGACCAGGAGGTTGCTGACCAAGTTTGGGAAGCGGGGGTGCTCTCACCAGAGCGGATCTTGCCGGAGCCCGAAGCGGATCGGGGCGGCCGGAGTCGGGGAAGAAGGCCCTTCCGAGGCCCTCTGAGGGGTTTTGGCGAGGCTGTGGTGAGGTGTGGTGGATGCGGTGGCTTCACAACGCCTCTGGGGTCCTATTTATAGGCGGGCGAGGGAGGTGCCGTGAGCGAAATATCTCCGGCGAGGGATTACGGCGAGGCAGTGGTCGGACTGGTGGTTTAGGTGACTGAGCATCTTCGGATTGGTCCACTGGCTCCATTCAACGTCTAAGCTCGATCGCATTTGGCCTGCTCCGCCGTTTCGACGGAACGGAGCTCACGGGCTCGTCGGCGGCAGAGAGCGCGCTCTGCGCTTCTCAGGCCACGGCGACGGTTCTGCAGCGTGCTCAGGGGGGGAAATGAACACGCGGAGGCCACCGGTGGCTTGGGTGGTGCGGAGCGGCGCCGTACTGCAGGGCTCACCCCTGACGGCCGCCACGGGCGGTACTGTCGCCGCGGACGACGCCGGAGCTGACGCGACAGTTCGCCACCGACGCTCGCAACCAGCCAAGCGACCGCGCGGCGCACTGGATAAGAAGAGGGAACAGGGAGCAAGATGCCAACACGGGTACTAGCGAGATCGACGACGAGCTCTGACGAGAAACGACACTGAACTTCTCTGAACTTTACTGAATTCTGAAGCTTGACAGGAACAGTGCATGTAAGCTGTTTGATGAAATGTTTGACGCACGTGGAAAACTTTTCTTGAGCTGGGACTTGGTGAGGGGGTCTCTTGATGCATCTGGAGGCTGCATGAATTACCATAGAATTTTTGGAAAGAAGAAAGAATGAAATTCACCAAAAATAGCAAATCTGCTCCAAACTTGCAGCAAGCATATTTTGAAAATTTTGAACTGATGACCAGTAGGTCTTGATGGATATGAGTTGAGGGTACTAAGGACTAGCCCTAGGAATTTATTTGGAGCCAAGATTCAAAAGAGATCTAGTAGTTCCTTTGTAAATTACTAAGGTCCAAATAAATGACAGAAAAAGATTTTGTGGTTTAAATAAATAGAAATAAAAACTAGGGAAAGTTGAAACTTGCTGGAATTGATGCTTGACTTGACCCAAGGTAGGGAGGAAGGCTTTGGGAGGGAGTTTTCAACATAGGTCATGGCAAGAGTGCATTTTTGAGTAGAGAGGGAATAATAATAAAAAAAAGATAGGAATCCTTTTTAACAAAAGAGTTAGCAAAACAATCCAAGAGTTTTTGTGTTGAACTCATATAAGTAGAAAGACCCTCAAGACCAGAATCAAGATTGAGAAGGACTCAAAAAGATTTGTCAGAAGCAAAGACTTGGGAAGGAGGGTCTCTCAAAAGGAAAAATTTCAAATAACCTCCTTTAAATCAAATAAAGAATTTGGTAAAAACCAAACCAAAATTTTTTTGGGGTGTTACACAACCGCCAAAACAAGCGCCGGTCGTGCCTCGTGCTCCTGCCTCCCGTGGCCGGCTGCGATGCCGCGGAGGCCTCACCGCCCCCTACTACTCCCGCTGCTGGCCAGGCCATCCCTCTACTCACCTACACCCCCTGTTATTCTACGACGACAACAGCCTCACACCGCAATAGAACCAGTGAACCCTCGTACTCCTCTCTGCGTGTGCATCAACTGCCACGTCTTCCCCGGCTCCGTGTCCTACCCTTCCTATGCCTCGTCGTCGTCCACCGCCCTGCTGCTCTCGGCGCGGCGTGATCAACGTGGTCAAGGAACGACTTCCATCGGAAGAGTACTGTCGTGGAGAGGCTGACAACTGGGTCCACGGCAGCCGCAAGGAAGTGCCTCCTTATTACACGGAAAATAATTATTCCTCCACCTGACAGCAGGGACCCACCAGACGGGACACCGTATTTGGCAAAAAAACATTTCCCCCTGACTGCTGGGACCCACCGGATGGTCCACCGTATTTCGTGAAAAAAAACATTCCCCCCGCTGTCAGCTCGGACCCACCGGAAGTGCCTCCTTATTACGCACAAAAAATGAATACTCCCCCTGCTAGCTGGGACCCAGTATAGTGGGAGGCTAACTTGTGGGCCTACTAAGTTGACGGGGACGGAGGGCTTTGTCAACTTAGTCAATAAGCACGATTCTAGCTCAATTGACCGTACGATGTCCATCCAACGACCGTAGTGCTTCTTCAACCTCTGGTCTTCTTGCTCCAGCCGCCCAAACCAGCGCCGGTTGTGCCTCGTGCTCCTGCCTCCCGTGGCCGGCTGCAAGGCCGCGGAGGCCTCACCGCCCCTACTATTCCCACCGCTAGCTAGACCATCCCTCTACTCACCCACACCCCATGTTATTCTGCGGCGACGACAGCCTCACACCGCAGCCGAACCAGTGAACCCTCGTACTCCTCTCCGTGTGGGTATCAACTGCCACGTCTTCCCTCGCTCCGCGTCGTCCCCTTCCTAGACCTCGCCGTCGTCCACCGCCTTGGTGCTCTCGGCGCGGCGTGGTCAATGTGGTCAACGACCGACTTCCATTGGAAGAGTACTATCGTGGAGAGGCTGGCAGCTGGGTCCATGGCAGCCGCAAGGAAGTGCCTCCTTATTACGCGGAAAATAATTATTCCTCCACCTGACAGCAAGGACCCACCGGACGGGCCACCGTATTTGGCGAAAAAGTCGTTTCCCCCCTGACTGCTGGGACCCACCGGACGGGCCACCGAATTTCGCGAAAAAAACATTCCCCCCGCTGTCATCTCGGACCAACCGGAAGTGCCTCCTTATTACGCACAAAAAAATGAATACTCCCCCTGCTAGCTGGGACCCAGTATAGTCCATCCAACGGCCATAGTGCTTCTTCAACCTCTGGTCTTCTTGCTCCAGCCGCCCAAACCAGCGCCGGTCGTGCCTTGTGCTCCTGCCTCCCATGGCCGGCTGCGATGCCGCGGAGGCCTCACCGCCCCTACTACTCCCACCGCTGGCCAGGCCATCCCTCTACTCACCCACACCTCCTGTTATTCTGCAGCGACGGCAACCTCACATCGCAGCCGAACCAGTGAACCATCGTACGCCTCTCCGCTTGGGCATCCACTGCCGCGTCTTCCCTGGCTCCACATCGTCCCCTTCCTAGGCCTCACCGTCATCCACCGCCTTGGTGCTCTCGGCGCGGCGTGGTCAATGTGGTCAACGACCGACTTCCATCGGAAGAGTACTGTACGTGGAGAGGCTGACAGCTGGGTCCACAGCCGCAGCAAGGAAGTGCCTCCTTATTACGCGCAAAATAAATATTCCTCCACCTGACAGCAGGGACTCACCGGATGAGCCACCGTATTTCGCGAAATAAACGTTTCTCCCTTACTGCTGGGACCCACCGGCTACATCTTCGCACGCAAGGAAGTGCATCCGGGCAAAAAAAACGATTCGCCCCCTGACTGCTGGGACCCACCAGCTACATCTTCGCACGCAGGGAAGTGCCTGACAGTCAGGACCCACCTGGTCGAAGCGTACGTAGCGTTGTCATTCTGGTCGCGAACGTGTACGTACATACTGGTCAATGTAGAGGCGCGCACGTGTCATAGTAGAGGCGCGCACGTAGCATGTACACGTACGTACAGCTGCCAGTGTGCAAGAAAGAAAATACGGCCACATGCGTACAGACCGGCAGGGCTCGAACGCCTACTCACGCATACGTATGGCCAGGGCACCTGTACATGGCTGGGTCGGAACGGAGAAACAACGTCGTCGTCGTGTTCATGGGGAGCCGACCGGCTCGGTGATACGTCTCCAACGTATCTATAATTTTTGATTGTTCCATGCTATTATATTATCCTTCTAGGATGTCTTATGGGCTTTTATATACACTTTTATATGATTTTTGGGAGTAACCTATTAACCCAGAGCCCAGTGCCAGTTTCTGTTTTTCTCCTGTTTTAGGGTTTTACAGAAAAGGAATATCAAACGGAGTCCAATTGACGTGCCAACTTTTGATGATTTTTTCTGGACCAAAAGATGCCCCCGAAGTAAAAGAGTTTGGCAAGGAGAGCCACGGGCTGCCCACGAGGGTGGGGTGCGCGCCCTGGGAAGGGGGGCGCACCCTCCTATCTCGTGGACAGCCTAGAAGCCCCCCTGACTTGTGCACTACGCCAAAAATCCTATAAATACTGATACCTTCGAAAATTAACCTAGATCGGGAGTTCCGCCGTCGAAAGCCTCTGTAGCCACCGAAAACCAATCTAGATCCTGTTCCGGCACCCTACCATAGGGGGAAACCCTCACCGGTGGCTATCTTCATCATCCTGGCACTCTCCATGACGAGGAGGGAGTAGTCCACCCTCGTGGCTGAGGGTATGCACCATTAGCTATGTTTTTGATCTCTATCTCTCTCTCGTGTTCTTGAGATGGCACGATCTTGATGTATCACAAGCTTTGCTATTATGTTGGATCTTATGATGCTTCTCCCCCTCTACTCTCTTGTAATGGATTGAGTTTTCCCTTTGAAGTTAGCTTATCAGATTGAGTCTTTAAGGATTTGAGAACCCTTGATGTATGTCTTGCACGTGCTTATCTATGGTGACAATGGGATATCATGTGATCTACTTGATGTATGTTTTGGTGATCAACTTGCAGGTTCCGTGACCTTGGGAATCTACGCATAGGAGTTGGCACACGTTTTCGTCTTGACTTTCTGGTAGAAACTTTGGGGCACTCTTTGATGTGTTGGTTGAATAGATGTTTCTGAGATTGTGTGATGCGTGTCGTATAATCATACCCATGGATACTTGAGGTGACAATGGAGTATCTAGGTGACATTAGGGTTTTGGTTGATTTGTGTCTTAAGGTGTTATTCTAGTACGAACTCTATGATAGATTGAACGTTACTACAGACTCTTGAATAGATCGATCAGAAAGAATAACTTTGAGGTGGTTTCGCACCCTACCATAATCTCTTCATTTGTTCTCCGCTATTAGTGACTTTGGAGTGACTCTTTGTTGCATGTTGAGGGCTAGTAATATGATCCAATTATGTTATTATTGTTGAGAGAACTTGCACTAGTGAAAGTATGAACCCTAGGCCTTGTCCACTATCATTCCAACACCGTTTATGCTCACGTTTACCACTTGCTACCTTGCTGTTTATATATTTTCAGTTTACAAAAACCTATATCTACCATCCATATTACACTTGTATCACCATCTCATCGCCAAACTAGTGCACCTATACAATTTACCATTGTATTGGGTGTGTTGGGGACACAAGAGACTCTTTGTTATTTAGTTGCAGGGTTGCTTGAGAGAGACCATCTTCATCGTACACCTCCCACGGATTGATAAACCTTAGGTCATCCACTTGAGGGAAATTTTCTACTATCCTACAAACCTCAGCACTTGGAGGCCCAACAACGTCTACAATAAGAAGGTTGCGTAGTAGACATCAAGCTCTTTTCTGGTGCCGTTGCCGGGGAGGTGAGTGCTTGAAGGTATATCTTTAGATCTTGCAATCGAATCTTTTAGTTTCTTGTTTTATCACTAGTTTAGTTTATAAAAGAAAACTACAAAAAATGGAATTGAGATTACCTCATATACTTCATCTTTTTAATATCTTTCGTGAAAATGATGGGAAGGAAAATTGTGCTCAAGTATTAGAAGAAGAATTACATAGAATGCTTGGCATAATATATGTGAATGATGAGCATGATTGCAATGTTATTAGTATGAATTCTTTGAATACCCATGATGCTAATGATATGCAAAGCCACAAGCTTGGGGAAGCTATGTTTGATGAAGATGATATTTTTATTCCCCAAAGTTTTGATAAGCAAATTTATTATGATGAAAGCATGCCTCATATATATGTTGATTATTGTAATGACACATATGCTATTAAGAATAATGATAACCATGAAACTTGTCATCATGATTTTAGTTTTCAATTAAATTATGCTTCACATGATAGTTATTTTGTTGAGTTTGCTCCCACTACTATGAATGAGAAGAATTTTGCTTATGTGGAGAGTAGTAAAATTTCTATGCAAGTAGACCATGAAAAGAATGCTTTATGTGCTGGTTATATGGTTGAATTCTTTCATGATGCTACTGAAAATTATTATGAGAGAGGATCATATGCTTGTAGGAATTGCAATAATATCAAGTTTCCTATCTATGTGCTCAAAATTTTGAAGTTGTGCTTGTTTTGCCTTCCTATGCTAGTTGATTATCGTTCCCATAAGTTGTTTGCTCACAAAATCCCTATGCATAGGAAGTGGGTTAGACTTAAATGTGCTATTCATATGCTTCATGATGCTCCCGTTATGTTTCAATTCTTATCTTTTACGTGAGCATCATTATGCCTAGCTAGGGGCGTTAAACGATAGCGCTTGTTGGGAGGCAACCCAACTTTATTTTATATTTTTTGTTTTTTCTTATGTTTAGGAATAAATATTTCATCTAGCTTCTTTTTAGATGTGGTTTTGTGTTTTGTTTAGTGTTTGTGCCAAGTAGAACCTTTGGGAAGACTTGTGTGAAGTTTATGTGATCTTGCTGTGAAAAACAGAATCGTTAGCGCTCGCTAAAATGGTCATCAGATTTTACTGGAGCGTGCTATTTAGTTTATTCTTTTTGAAGATGATTAATAGACAAATTCCACACTTTTGCCAATTTAGTTTTAATTTTTTGGAGTTACAATAGTATGCGAAACCTGCAGATTACTACAGACTGTTCTGTTTTTGACAGATTTTGTTTTTCATGTGTTGTTTGCTTATTTCAATGCATCTATGAGTAATATTGGGAAGTATGAACCATAGAGAAGTTGGAATACAGTAGGTTTAACACCAATATAAACAAATAATGAATTCATTGCAGTACCTTTGAGTAGTGGTTTGCTTTCTTATACTAACGGAGCTCACGAGATTTTTGTCTAAGTTTTGTGTTGTGAAGTTTTCAAGTTTTGAGTATTGCTTTGATGGACTATGGAACAAAGAGTAGCAAGGGCTTAAGCTTGGGGATGCCCAAGGCACCCCAAGTAAAATTCAAGGACAACCAGAAGCCTAAGCTTGGGGATGCCCCGGGAAGGCATCCCCTCTTACGTCTTCATCTATCGGTAACTATATTCGGAGCTATATTTTTATTCGCCACATGATATGTGTTTTGCTTGGAGCGTCTTGTATTATTTGAGTCTTTGCTTGTTAGTTTGCCACAATTATCCTTGCTGGACACACCTATTTGAGAGAGTTAAAAGGCCTAGGAATTGTTAGAACACTCTATGTGCTTCACTTATATCTTTTAAGATGAATAGTTTTTGCTCTAGTGCTTCACTTATATCTTTTAGGGCACGGTGGTGATTATATTTTGAAGAAATTGTTGAACTCTCATGCTTCACTTATATCCTTTTGAGGTTCTATTAATACAGCATGGTAATGTGCTTAGGCTATAAAACTAGTCTTCACATGATAGACATCCAATATCAATGTAGTAAAAACTTTCACACTAAGTGCATTAAATATGATGAGAAGTTGGATGCTTGATAATTGTTTTGAGATATGAGGATAGTGACTTTAGAGTCATGCTAGTGGAGTTATTATGAAATTGAGAAATGTTTGTGTTAAGGTTAGTGATTCCCATAGCATGCACGTATGGTGAACCATTATGTGACGAAGTTAGAGCATGAGGTATTTGTAAAGTGCCAACCTTTGTGTAGAGGTCGGGGGCGCGCGATGGTTAACTCCTACCAACCTCCCCCCTAGGAGCATGCGTTGATTGCTTTGTTGATGACTCATAGATTTTTGAATAAGCATATGAGTTCTTATGAATACTGTTGAGTCCATGGATTATACGCACTCTCACCTTTCCACCATTGCTAGCCTCTCTTGTACCGCGCAACTTTTGCCGGTACCATAAAGCCACTATATATCCTTCCCCAAAATAGCCACCATATTATTCCTCAAAATAGCCACCATACCTACCTATCATGGCATTTCCATAGCCATTCCGAGATATATTGCCATGCAACTTTCCACCGTTCCGTTCATATGACACGCTTCATATTGTCATATTGCCATGCATGATCATGTAGTTGACATCGTATTTGTGGCTAGGCCACCATGCATAATTTTTCATACATGTCACTCTTGATTCATTGCACATCCTGGTACACCGCCGGAGGCATTCATTTAGAGTCATACTTTGTTCTAGTATCGAGTTGTAATATCGAGTTGTAATGAAAGTGTGATGATCATCTTTATTAGAGCATTGTCCCATGTGAGGAAAGGCTAAATCAATAAAGCCCCTCCAAAAAAAAGGCCAAAGAATAAAAGAAAGGCCAAAAAAAGAAAAAAAAAAGAAAAAAAAAAGAAAAAGGGACAATTGCTACTATCTTTTTCCACTCTTGTGCTTCAAAGTAGCACCATGTTCTTCATGATAGAGAGTCTCATGTTTAGTCACTTTCATATACTAGTGGGAATTTTCATTATAGAACTTGGCTTGTATATTCCAACGATGCGCTTCCTCAAATGCCCTAGGTCTTCGTGAGCAAGCAAGTTGGATGCACACCCACTAGTTTCTTTTGTTGAGCTTTCATACATATTTAGGTCTAGTGCATCCTTTGCATGGCAATCCCTACTCACTCACATTGATATCTATTGATGGGCATCTCCATAGCCCGTTGATACGCCTAGTTGATGTGAGACTATCTCCGTCCTTTTTGTCTTCTCCACAACCATCTCTATTCCACCCATAGTGCTATGTCCATGGCTCACGCTCATGTATTGCGTGAAATTTGAAAGGTTTGAAAGAATAGAGTATGAAAACAAGTGCTTAGCTAAAACCGGGGTTGTGCATGATATGAATATTTTGTGTGATGAAGAGGGAGCATAGCCAGACTATATGATTTTGTAGGGATAACTTTCTTTAGCCATAGTATTTTTAGAAGACATGATTTCTTTGCTAGTATGCTTGAAGTATTATTATTTCTTATGTCAATATAGACTTTTGTCTTGAATCTTTCATATCTGAATATTCATGCCACATTTAAGAGAATTGCATTGAAAATTGTGTTGGTTAGCATTCCACATCAAAAATTCTGTTTTTTATCATTTACCTTCTCGAGGACGAGCAGGAATTAAGCTTGGCGATGCTGATACGTCTCCAACGTATCTATAATTTTTTATTGTTCCATGCTATTATATTATCCTTCTAGGATGTCTTATGGGCTTTTATATACACTTTTATATGATTTTTGGGACTAACTTATTAAACTAGAGCCCAGTGTTTGTTTCTATTTTTCTCCTGTTTTAGGGTTTTACAGAAAAGGAATATCAAACAGAGTCCAATTGACGTGCCAATTTTTCATGATTTTTCTGGACGAAAAGAAGCCCCCGAAGTAAAAGAGTTGGGCCAAAAGAGCCACGGGCTGCCCACGAGGGTGGGGGCGCACCCTGGGCAGGGGGCGCGCCCTCCTATCTCATGGACAGCCCAGAAGCCCCCCTGACTTGTGCCCTACGCCAAAAAATCCTATAAATACTGAAACCTTCGGAAATTAACCTAGATCGGGAGTTCCGCCGCCGAAAGCCTCTGTAGCCACCGAAAACCAATCTAGACCCTGTTCTGGCACCCTGCCGGAAGGGGGAACCCTCACCGGTGGCTATCTTCATCATCCCGGTGCTCTCCATGACGAGGAGGGAGTAGTCCACCCTCGGGGCTGAGGGTATGTACCATTAGCTATGTGTTTGATCTCTCTCTCTCTCTCTCTCATGTTCTTGAAATGGCACGATCTTGATGTATCGCGAGCTTTGCTATTATAGTTGGATCTTATGATGCTTCTCCCCCTCTACTCTCTTGTAATGGATTGAGTTTTCCCATTGAAGTTATCTTATCTTATCGGATTGAGTCTTTAAGGATTTGAGAACACTTGATGTATGTCTTGCACGTGCTTATCTGTGGTGACAATGGGATATCATGTGATCTACTTGATGTATGTTTTGGTGATCAACTTGCGGGTTCCGTGACCTTGGGAATCTATGCATAGGGGTTGGCACATGTTTTCGTCTTGACTTTCCGGTAGAAACTTTGGGGCACTCTTTGAAGTTCTATGTGTTGGTTGAATAGATGTTTCTGAGATTGTGTGATGCATATCGTATAATCATACCCACGGATACTTGAGGTGACAATGGAGTATCTAGGTGACATTAGGGTTTTGGTTGATTTGTGTCTTACGATGTTATTCTAGTACGAACTCTATGATAGATTGAATGTTACTACGGACTCTTGAATAGATCGATCAGAAAGAATAACTTTGAGGTGGTTTCGTACCCTACCATAATCTCTTCGTTTGTTCTCCGCTATTAGTGACTTTGGAGTGACTCTTTGTTGCATGTTGAGGGCTAGTAATATGACCAATTATGTTATTATTGTTGAGAGAACTTGCACTAGTGAAACTATGAACCCTAGGCCTTGTCTACTATCATTGCAACACCGTTTATGCTCACGTTTACCACTTGCTACCTTGCTGTTTTTATATTTTCACTTTACAAAAACCTATATCTACCATCCATATTACACTTGTATCACCATCTCTTGGCCGAACTAGTGCACCTATACAATTTACCATTGTATTGGGTGTGTTGGGGACACAAGAGACTCTTTGTTATTTAGTTGCAGGGTTGCTTCAGAGAGACCATCTTCATCCTACACCTCCCACAGATTGATAAACCTTAGGTCATCCACTTGAGGGAAATTTGCTACTGTCCTACAAACCTCTGCACTTGGAGGCCCAACAACGTCTACAAGAAGAAGGTTGCGTAGTATACATCACTGGGTCAGAACGGAATGCGTCGTCGTGTTCATCGGGAGGGCTTGGACAAAACAGCCGATGGAAACAAGGCCTGGCGTACCGCAGAACGGAGAAAACGGCCTCGTGTTCAACCGGCCACAGTTGAAACGGGATCCTGTTCATCGGGAGGGGTCTAGCGTTCCGCAAAACGGAGGAAACATACCTCCTACGGTCAAAATGGGGGTCCTGTTGATCGGGAGGGGTGTGGCGTACCGCAAAACGGTGGAAACGGACTTGTGTTGGAGCGCTACGGTCGAAACGGGGTCATGTTCATCGGGAGGGGTGTGGTGTACCGCAAAATGGGACTCCACGGGATACTGTTCATCTCCACCATCGACCCCCTCCAGCCTCCACGGGTTACTGTTCATCCACCGTCGACCTCCTCATGCATCCACCTGCGACTGTTAAGCCTCCACCGCGTGCTACTCCACCGGCTACTGTTCAACCAGCCCTCTCCAAAGGCTCCTGTTCAACCACCCCTCCACGGGCTACTGTTCATCCAGCCCTCCATCGTCTACGGTTCATCCAACCCTCCACGGGGTGGTCCTATTCATCCAGCTCTCCACGGGGTCTTGTTCATGCAGCCCCAACCTGCTTGATCGATCGGGGTCCTGTTCATTCAGAGGCAACACCACGGGGTCCTGTTCATCCACCCCCACCGGGAACTGTTCATCCAACCCCCCCCCCTAGCAACGCTCACTGTTCATGTAGAGGCAGCATCGATCGGCTTCAGTTAGCAGCAGTAGCGAAGGAATCGCTCAATCGGGTTCAGTTCATAGCCATCGATCGATCGCTCGGGTTCAGTAACGCGTAGCCTACAGTGCAATCGCTCGATCCCAACGCCTCGCACCCACGTGCGTGCGTGTACGAGAGAAACGCGCATCGCTCAGCCCCGACCACCCACCGTAACCGGGAACACCCCGATATTTTCCTCGCCCTCGCTTCAACCATGGTTTTTTCCGTCATGGATGGCCCAAAGAATGTCATGCATCTGCGTCTCCGGCCCGCCGAGGACGAAAAGCCCATTTTCTGTCATGGTTTTTTGTCATAGAAGTAGGACCCCACCACATCTATGATGATACCGTGTTTTGTCACAATTATTGTCATAGAAGTGTCATAAGTATGACAGGAAAAAAATTGGTTCGGCCCAAAATGTCATGAATGTGTCTTTTTTGTGTGGTGTATTGTGGCTGCTTTGAGGTAGGTATATGGTGGGTGTATGGTACCGGCGAAAGTTGCGCGGTACAAGAGAGGCTAGCAATGGTGGAAGGGTGAGGGTGCGTATAATCCATGGACTCAACATTAGTCGTAAAGCACTCACATACTTATTGCAAAAATCTACAAGTCATCAAAAAAAGTACTACACGCATGCTCCTATGGAAGGGTTGGTAGGAGTTAACCATGGCGTGATCCCTACCTCCACACAAAGGATGACACTCAATGAAATAATGCTTCAAATTTGTCACACAACGGTTACCATACGTGCATGCTACGGGACTTGCAAACCTTAACACAAGTATTTCTCAAATTCACAACTAATCAACTAGCATGACTCTTAATATTACCATCCTCATATCTCAAAACAATCATCAAGTATCAAACTTCACCTAATATAGATTCATCAAAATAAGCAAACAACACACGAAAAACAGAATCTGTCAAAAACAGAACAGTCTGTAGTAATCTATAACTTTCGAATACTTTTGTAACTCAAAAAATTGAAATAAATTGGTAAACGTGAGGAATTTTTCTATGAATCGTCTGCAAAAAGAATCAACTAAAAACCACTCTCCAGTAAAAAAAATACAACCAATCTCGTGAGCGCTAAAGTTTTTGTTTTTTACAGCATGATGACATAAACTTCACACAAGTCTTCCCAAAGGTTCTACTTGGCAAAAACACTAATTAAAACACAAAACCACATCTAAACAAAAGCTAGATGCAATATTTATTCCTAAACAGAAGCAAAAACAAATAAAATAAAATTGTGTTGCCTCCCAACAAGCGCTATCGTTTAACGCCCCTAGCTAAGCACGATACAAGAATAGATCTAGGTATTGCCATCTTTGGTATTGGGAAAGAAAAGAGAGAATTTCTTATCTATAGCATTTATCTTGTTTTGAGAGAGCACATGGCCATTAATGGTGGAAGAAAGATTAAGCACGCTACGAAAATTCGCATCTATGCTAGCCTTCATTTGTTTGATAATTTCAATTTGATAAAAGCACAACAAGGAAGTAGATTCAACCTTCTCACTCATGGGGTGCCCAAATATAGTTTTCATCTTTTCATAGGTATCTATGGGATCCCCCTCAAGAAAACCTTCTTGAAAAATAGAATCTAAAACTTGCTTAAACGAAGAAGGTAAGCCAACATAAAAGCCTTTTAGGTAAATTTCAATTTGATATTGGGGTACATAGCTGGCTATGATCCTTAATAGCATATCCCAAGCATCTTTCAGAGACTCATCAAGTAAGTAACAAAATATTCCGGGATCATCTTCATCAATATTATTCAAACTCTCATTGATAACCCCGGTAGGTCTTTCTATAGCATCATTATTTATGAGCTTGGAGAGGACAAAGGGACTGCCCAAGGTACTAAAACCAGGAAGAGAACCCTTAGCCCTTTTCGATTCGGCCATGGCGGAGGAAAAGCAAATGGGAGACGAAGGAAAGGCTAAGGTGAAGTGGGGGAGAGAAAAACGAGAGGCAAATAATGTAGTGTGAGGGATAAAGGTTTGTGATAGGTACTTGGTATATGACTTTTGCGTAGATCTCCCCGGCAACGGCGCCAGAAATTCTTCTTGCTACATCTCGAGCTTGCGTTGTATTCCCTCGAAGAGGAAAGGGTGATGCAGCACAGTAGCTTAAGTATTTCCCTCAGTTTTTGAGAACCAAGGTATCAATCCAGTAGGAGACCACGCACGAGTCCCTCGCACCTGCACAAACAAATAAGAACTTTGCAACCAACGCAATAAGGGGTTTTCAATCCGTTCACGGTCACTTACGAAAGTGAGATCTGATAGATAGGATAGTATAATATTTTTGGTATTTTTGGTATAAGAGCAGAAAGTAAATATAGCAAAGTAAAGTAGATGGAAGATTAATATAATGAGAATAGACCCGGGGGGCATAGGTTTCACTAGTGGCTTCTCCCATGATAGCAAAATTCTACGGTGGGTGAAAAAATTACTGTCGAACAATTGATATAAAAGTGCATAGTTATGAGAATATCAGGCATGATCATTATATACAAGCATCACGTCCGTAACAAGTAGACCGAAACGATTCTGCATCTACTAGTATTACTCCACACATCGATCGCTATTCAGCATGCATCTAGAGTATTAAGTTCATAAGAACGGAGTAATGCTTTAAGCAAGATGACATGATGTAGAGGGATAAACTCAAGCAATATGATATAAACCCCATCTTTTTATCCTTGATGGCGACAATACAATATGTGCCTTGCTGCCCCTGCTGTCACTAGGAAAGGACACCGCAAGATTGAACCCAAAGCCAAGCACTTCTCCCATTGCAAGAACTATAGATCTAGTAGGCCAAACCAAACCAATAATTCAAAGAGACTTGCAAGGATATTACAATCATACATAAAAGATTTCAGAAAAGAATCAAATATTGTTCATAGATAATCTTGATCATAAACCCACAATTCATCGGATCCCGACAAACACACCGCAAAAAGATTACATCGAATAGATCTCCTTGGAGATCGAGGAGAACTTTGTATTGAGATCCAAAAAGAGAGAAGAAGCCATCTAGCTAATAACTATGAACCGAGGTCTGTGGTAAACTACTCACAACTCATTGGTGAGGATATGGTGTTGATGTAGAGGCACTACGTGATCGATCCCCCCTTCGGCAGAGCTCCGGAACAGGCCCCAAGATGGGATCTCACGGGAACAGAAGGTTGTGGCGATGGAATTAGGGTTTTCTCTGTTGCCTCGATGTTTTCAGGGTACATGGATATATATAGGAGGAAGGAGGGCATAGGGGGAGCCAGAGGGGGCCCACGAGGGTGGGAGGCGCGCCTGGCCCCCCTGGGCACGCCCTGGACCCTCGTGGCCACCTCTCTTGTCCCCTCGCGTGTACTCCAAGTCTTCTATGAAGACAGGGTTCCAAAAATAACTCTCCCGAAGGTTTCATTCCGTTTGGACTCCGTTTGATATCCCTTTTCTGCGGAACACTAAATAGGCAAAAAACAACAATTTGCACTGGGCCTTGGGTTAGTAGGTTAGTCCCAAAAATAATATAAAAGTGTATAGTAAAGCCCATTAAACATCCAAAACAGAATATATAATAGCATGTAACAATCAAAAATTATAGATATGTTGGAGACGTATCAATGACCCGCTTTTGCACGGGCGAAGGCAACTGGTTAGCTCGTAGCAGCACCAGTGACCCTGGAGCATCTGAAGTTAGGGACGGCAATGGAAAGCCACGACGAAACAAAAACAAACGTTGAAATAATGCAGGAAGCCCAGATGATACAGCGGTAAACACCGGATTTAGTGGCTCCAGTCAATGGAAGAAGCCATTTAAAGGCAACAAAGATGGTCCATCTAGCCTGAACAAAATATTAGATAGACCCTGCCAAATCCATGGCACCCCAGAAAAGCCTGCATACCATACCAACCATAATTGTTGTGTTTTCAAGCAAGCCGGCAAGCTCAATGCCGAACACAAGGGGAAGGGACCTCAGAGCGAAGACGAGGATGAACCTTGCCAGCCGAATACAGGGGGACAGAAGAAATTTCCACCGGAGATCAAAACAGTGAACATGATATATGCCACTCATATCCCAAAGAGGAAGCGCAAGCGCGCTCCGAGATGTCTATGTCGTCGAGCCTGTTGCCCCCAAATTCAAACCATGGTCGGCCTTTCCGATCACTTTCGATCGCAGGGATCACCCGACTAGTATCCGTCATGGGGGTTCGGCTGCCCTAGTGCTCGATCCAATAATCTATGGATAACATCTCACCCGAGTCCTTATGGATGGCGATAGCAATCTCAATGTGATATATCAGGACACTGTCTGCAAGATGGGGATCGACTCATCAAGAATAAAGCCAAGCAGCACGACCTTTAAAGGAGTGATACCAGGCGTAGAAGCCCGCTGCACGACCTCTTTAACATTGGAGGTCGTATTCGGCTCTCTTGATAACTTTCGAAGTGAAGAGTTAATCATCGACATAGCTCCACTCCGAAGTGGCTATCATGCACTACTCGGAAGAACAGCCTTCACCCGCTTTAATGCAGTCCCCCATTATGCTTATCTAAAGCTCAAAATGCCTGGACCACATGGCGTCATCACGGTCAATGGAAATATGGAGCGCTCTCTCCGTACGGAGGAGGACACTGTGGCCTTAGCAGCCGAAGTCCAAAACGGCCTATTCAAGCCGGATAACCTATCGGTCGTGGACATAGCTAAATGTGTCCGGCATACACCGCAGTGTGGCAGCTCAGATGAACCTGAGCTAGATTAGCAGCTACGCCCCCATCGACTGCCCCATAAGGTGATAGCATACGTGCCTCCGGTACATAATTATGCCCTCAAAATCCCTTGGGCGACGCTGGGGCACACTGCATGCATATAATCCATAGTTCGGCTCGACCCTATTCAGACTCTAAAATTATCTTTTAAGGTGCACTAAACAAACCCGTCTTGTTTATGGCCACACTAGATCTCTCTTCCTTTCCAGGTTTCTTTTTTCTTTTCTTTTTTACAGATGGCCATCACACTCCCCTCTTCAAGGACACATTACAGAGGAAACGGCGCAGACATGCAGCAGGGACCCACGCTAAGGTTTCTTTTTAGATTAAGACCCTGTGTAAACCTTTTTTTGCTTTCTTGTTTTACACCTTTATGGCATGTGAAATGTCCAAGAAAGTCATCGGCATTATCTGTAAGCTTACTGCCGTACTATAAAGGGATATTAATAGAGCAGCTTGATTCGCATTATGTTCGGAGTTTTAGTCACTCACCATAAATGTTCTCTCCCCACGTCAGATTGCCACATGTGCCTTGTCAACAGGGTCTATTACCAGGGGCTGTATTCATCCCGGTATATGTCGAACACCTATAAGGAGTGTTCGGCATCCTGGACATTTTCCTTATATGCATCAGTTCCGAATCATGTCTTGGTCAATAGTTGGGTTGCCCAGCTCTTGTGCTTACCCCTACGTTCCCAATTGTTCGGCTAGGGTGTAAAGGGAGAACTACTGCGATTGTACTTTTGGCTTGTATGGTCAAGTACCTCAGTTGAGAAAGTCGAAAACTGATTACCATGATAGGCGAAAACTTGGTGCGCAATCCGGTGACTTAGTTTTATTCTACGATCGATAGAGATCTACCCCGTGTTATACGAAGGGTTGGTTTTTTCACCCAGCCAGGTGCAATTGGATACCTTAATTAGGGAATATCATATCCGCACCAGGGGCTAGTACCTAGCCCCACTTGTCAAATTGCTACGGCTAAGTGAAAGCAATAACGCCGCATAGTCTGATTGCCTTGTTCGCTCCGCATACACCTCCTACACGGACCAAGACATTGGATAAATAGTGGATATGCATATGACCTAACACCCCAGTACTATGTACATGGGGGCGGAAGCCGATGACCGGAAACTTTCATATTTATATAAACAGCCACACACGAGATAAAAGTCGCTCATAATATAATAGTGCAAAAGTTATATACATTGGTTCATAAGGTTAAATCTTTACAACCAGATACAATTACTCAAAGATAACATCCTCTGAGAACTGGCCTTCTACAAGGTGGGCGCCTTCTATGATGTCCTCGAAGTATTTCTCCGGCTTGCGGTGCTCCTTGCCTGCGGGCGGGCCAGCAGTAGCTATGTCATGGGCCCTCATCTTCGCGCAGTGCACCTTCACGCGAGCGAAGGCCATTCGAGCACCTTCTATGCAGGCCGAGCGCTTCAATGCGTCAACCCGCGGACTCGTGTCGACGAGCCGCTTCACCTATCTGAAGTAACTGCTTGGGATTGGATCAGCGGGCCATAGCCGAACTATCAAGTCCTTCATGGCCGAACCCGCCATATTGTGCAGCTCGACCATCTGCTTCATCTGGTTGTTGAGGGGCACTAGATGTTTTGGTGCATAGAACTGCGACCAAAACAACTTCTCTGTGTCGTTCCCCTCCTGGGCTCAGAGGTATTGGGCGGCGTCAGCACTGCTCCTTGGAAGATCAGCAAACAAGCCTGGAGAACTCCATAACCGTGTCAGCCCAAGACACTTCTGCCCTCTGAAGATGCACTGTAAGATAAAGGTCTTACCAGGTGCTATCTGTCGCGCCTGCTTGATTCCTTCACAGGTGCTACGCGACTCACTTCGCGCATCCCGAGCAGCCTTAACTGCCGCATTCAGCTCGGACGCTTGTTCCGAAGCCTTTAACTCCAACGATTTGCATTTGCGAATAACATCTTTGAGTTCGTCCTTGACTTCGGACACCCGGGCCACGTGCTATTGGCACACAACCTTTTTGGCCTCTAGTTCGGCAACCGCTTTATCAGCGATCGCCTTGCTCACTTCAGCCTCCTCCTTGGTCTTCGCGAGCTCGCCCTTGAGGGCCTCGAGCTCAATGGCGCCAACTGTGTAATACAGAATATCGTATAAGAGTTTATACTCATACTCAATTTATGTTCTTAGTCTTCCTAAATTCTTTAAATTTGCATACCTTGCGTTTCATCTAAGCGCTGGTTGACGCAGTCGAGGTCCGCGTTGGCCAACAAGAGCTTCCAATTTAGTTCAGCAACTTCTGCATTTCGTGCAGTTGTCGCAACTAGAGAAGCCTGCTTAAATACAAAAAACATACAGTTCAGCTCTAGAATATGCTATACTATGGATACTTCGTCTGATTCTGTTCAGAATCACGCAAAGCATCAGGGGATACTGGCTATATATGTGTATTTAAAACAGATAAAGTTCCATAAAGAACATTACATTGCTTACCTCAAAGCCTGTTAACAGGCTGTTGAAAGCTTCATTCAGTCTGCCTTTGATAGATTGAATCTTCTTCATCACCGCACCCATTACAGTGTAGTGCTCCTCCACGACGGAAGCACTTTGCAGTGCTCCCTCCATAGGGTCCGGCGCCTCCGGATTAACGTCGGGCGCCGTCGTATCCACCCCTGCCTGGGGGTCTGGTCTTCGGACCCCGGAGCCGCACTAGGCTCCGGGTCAGTATTCGGGAGGGGCCCAGATTGTTTGGGCCCCCCATCTTCGGTCTCCATGGGGATTGTTTCCCCATGGTCAGCGGAAGCCGAGGTATTACCCCCGGTCGCCCTGTCACCTGCCCCGGCCTCATCTCCGTGAGCGGAGGACACACGCTGGGAGGACACTTCGGTGTCCCCGCCAATCACGGGCGATGGAGCTCGGACCAGCGGGTCACTCTCCATCTCTCCAGGCGCTAGAGAGTTCCCCTTCGATAAGGAGGCGTCAGGGTGTCATCGGGGAAGGCTGTAGATCAGCAGGTAAGAAATAATAAATAAATATCAAAACACTAAACAAATAAGGTGCAACAATTAATATATCCGGACAAATTTATGTTTCGGTCAGGGGCTTCTCCCTGGGCTTCACCACAAAGCTCTGTTCAGATGATGAGTTCAAACGAGTAGAGAGCTTTAGCTTCCTCCGAGGTGCGGCCGTGCCCGCAATAGCGGCGGCCCCCCTCTTCATCCCCCTGCCTTGCGCGGGGGGCTCCTCCTCCTCTTCTTCTTCTTCGTCATCCTCCTCCTCTTCGGAGGAGAGGATGTTGATCTTCTCGGACTTCTCGTCCGCGGGGCGGGGCCGTCTTCGGCCTCCTTGCCCTTCTTCTTGGGCTTCTTGACCGGCACCTTGTACGGCACCGGGACCAACATCGCCGTCAGTCGAGGTAATTCTGGGTCTTTAGGCAAAGGCACCGGACACTTCATCCGGATTTCCTTCTTCGTCCAGCCCTGTATATCACACAAAAACTCCAATTCCTGTTATCATTAAATAAAAAGGGGACACATGTTCGCCGGAGTTTTCTATTACCTCTGGGGCGGAGAAGGCGGTACTATAGCCCGCGTCCTTGGTTTCCTTCGGCCACTCCTTCTAGCTCTTGAAGAGATGCTTCCACATCTCTTTGTGCGTGAAGCCAAAGAGATGCTTCAGAGGCTGATCTTCTGCCGAATCAAACTCCCATAGGGAGGAGTCCCGACTTTGGCAAGGAAGGACAAGTCGGGCCAGCATTACCTGGACCACGGTCGAGAGCTGATAGCCCTTGGAAATCACGCCAGATACATGGCTCTGGAGTGTCGTCACCTCAACTTGGGACCCCCAGTTCGGACTCTTATCAGTCCAAGAGGTCAACCTCTCCGGGGGTCCAGATCTGAAAGCAGGTTCCGCCGCCCATTTAGCATCGCGGGGTTCAGTGATATAAAACCACTCCTGCTGCCAGACCTTGTTCGTCTCTATGAACGACCCTTTTCGCCAAGTCGCATTCGGGGGCTTGCTTATCATAACGCCCCCGCACTCCGTGTGCTGCCCGTCCAACACCTTCGGCTTCATGTTGAAGGTTTTAAGCCATAGGCTGAAGTGTGGAGGGATGAGTAGGAAAGCTTCACACACCAGTATAAAAGCGGAGATGTGAAGGATTGAGTCTGGGGCTATATCATGGAAATCTAGCCCGTAGAAAAATAGCAAACCCCGAATATAGGGGTGGAGTGGGAATCCTAGCCCCCTAACAAAGTGCGAAAGGAACACGACCCTCTCGCCCGCCTCTGGGACGGGAATCACCTGCCCTTGGCGGGGACTCGGTGCATGATGTCAGCAACGAGATAGCCCGCGCTCCGAAGATCCTCCACGGTTTTCTCAGTGACCGTGGAGGCCTGCCACTTGCCCCTGGCACCGGATCTAGCCATTTCTGGGGAAGGAAGTAGTGGTTGGGGAACAAAGAGCGGTGGGCACAAGAGATGGGGATGTTGGGGCTAGGGAGATTGGAGATCTCGAGCTTGAGGAAAGTGTGGGGCTGATGAAAGGGATTGATACCCTTTTATAACGCTGTGAATATAGAGCATCCCCCCACTTTAGCCATGAACCTTGCTGGTTCCCAAAGCGGTCGTGCGTAATGCGCGGTTTTGATGCTCACGTCATGTTAATAAGGATCCCACAATAAGCGGGCATGATCTCTGCTCTGATAAGACGTGTCAATGAGGTTGTACCTCGAAATGCGAAACTAGGACCAAGTTATACGGTTCGATATGTTAATGGGATGGACGTGACGCTTCACCAAAAGGCCGTCAGTAAAGACACAATACATGTTTTCTATCAAGACCTTGCCTTTGAGGCTAAGGGTTGTACTAACCATGCAGAGCCGAACACAATACACCTGTTTGTAGAAGATATATTCGGAGGAAGGAACCCGCCTTGCAATGCCGAAGACAATACGGAAGCCGAACTCATCGTCATCGAAGACAGGTTCAGGGGCTACTGAGGGAGTCCTGGATTGAGGGATCCTCGGGTGGCCGGATAACTCTTGGTGGGTCAGACTGGTGGGCCGTGAAGATCATTGTTGAAGATTGTCTCTCGTATCCGGATAGGACTCCTCTATTCGTATAATGGCAAGTTTTAGGTTCGGGTATAATATTTCCTTCCTCTGCAAGATGGTTATGTACAAACCCTAGGCCCCTTCGGTGCATATATAAACTGGAGGGTTTAGTCCGTAGAGGCCAATAGAGAATCATAACATCCTCATAGGCTAGACTCTAGGGTTTAGCCATTACGATCTCGAGGTAGATCAACTCTTGTAATCTTATTCATCCATATTAATATAGCAGGAAGTAGGGTATTACCTTGATCGAGAGGGCCTGAACCTGGGTAAACATCGTGTCCCCAGTCTCCTGTTACCATCAATCCTCAGATGCATAGTTCGGGACCCCCTACCCAAGATCCGCCGGTTTTGACACCGATAGGGGGGCCGCCCCCCTAGCCCAATTTGGTGTGGGCTAGGGGGCCGCGCGCCCCTAGCAGGCCGCACCTCCTCTTCCTCCACTTGGGCCCATGAGGCCCAATAACCCCCCGGGAGGTTCCGGTAACCTCCCGGTAGTCCGATATTTATCCAATAACCTCCGGAACTCATCCGGTGTCCGAATATAACCGTCCAATATATGAATCTTTATGTCTTTGTCGGGACCCCGATCCTAAGTCACACCTATCTAGCATGTAACACATCATATCACTTTGCAGCTTCACATACGGTATCCCCACGGGTGCCACCTTACCTGGCCCGGGACCGTTTGCGCATTTTGGCTCATGTATATGATAGTGTCGCTAGCATCCATATGACAGAGAACCTGGGCCAATAAGAATAGTTGTAAACAAAAAGTGGCGCTAAATTACAGGGACATGCATACATGACCCAGCAACGAACGTGTCGGTCATCAACGTATGAACCCAAGTCGTAGCAAGATACAAGGACTTAAAGGAACAACACGTGACATTTCCCCGAAGGGACAGACACAGGAACGAAGAAGGACACATGCCGGCCACCCTAATTGTTTCAAAGCAGTAGCAAGCTACCAAGGCTCGGTGGAAGCACTAGGAGGCATTTCCCCATAAGATAGGCTACCAAGGGAAAACAACTAGGTGTCGGATCCCACACATAACAATACACACTACACGTACGCATAACATGCAAGTATGTATTGTACAACATGGCATCACAACATAACTCAACAAATCATATAGATAAAGGCCCAAAAGAGCCATCATAGCATTTATTACAAGCAGTGGGTCTCATGAACCAACATACAAAGCATACATGCCAAAAGCACATGCAAAAGCTTAACATGACTGAGTACAGACAACTACAAATGAAAAGGGCCGAGAAGTCTGACTATCTACAAGACCCTCTAGAGGGCACAAGATCGTAGCTGAGGTTACAAGCTAAACGTCGAAGTCCACGCGGAACTACTAGTGAGACTGGAGTCTCCTCTGCAAAAACATAAATTAAGCAAACATGAGTACAAAGGTACTCAGCAAGACTTACATCAGAACTAACTACATATGCATCATTATCAACAAAGGGGGTTGTGGGGTTTAGCTACAGCAAGCCAGCTTTGACTCAGTGGCTATCCTATACTACGACTATTGGTAACTCTTTTGAGGTGGCACACACGAGTCCACATATTCACCATATCAATACACCACTATGGATCCGCTCTCGTCTCCCTACGAGAACGCCATCCATAGCACTCACGCTTATCATGTGCATTTTAGAGTATCCACTTTCACTTGTCTATGAACTGTACATGCAACTGAGTAGTCCTTTACCGCGGACACGACTATTCGAATATATCATTTATAACCTTGGAGGGGTGTACTTCTTCACACACACTCTCACCACTTATCGCCGTTTACACGACATGTACTTGTCAACCTTCAGGCAGAAGCCCAGCGAGGGTGTCGGCCATGACCTGACTAACCACGCAAGTCTCTAGTCCAGGTTTATCGCCTATTCGAGTTCCATCCGCAAGGAGCACTACAAAAAAATACACTTCCGTGATGGTACGTGTTTGTCACAGTAGGTCACATTTTCTGTCATGCATGTACATCCATGACAAATTTATGATAGAATCAAGATAGTCATACCCGTGCTTTCGTAGAAGTGTTCCATGACATTACCAAAATTATCATGATTAGGAAGTGCCCACTTCCATGACGATAAATCGGGCGTCACAGAAGTGCTTTCGTCAAGGGTGACCGATACGTGGCATCCACCGTAACGAAACGCCGTTAAGCTATCGGGTCCGGTTTTGGATCCGATAACCCGTTAACAGCCCCGACCAATTGGGATTTTCCATGTGTAAAATCATCATTGGCTGGAGGAAACATGTGTCGGCTCACCGTTGGGACAGATGTCATCCACTCATTGGATCCAAAGCGCCTATGATACGTCAATACGTGGCACGGCCCAACGGAGGCCCATTCCTATGAAAAGGCCGGCCCGTTTGACTTGATCAAACGGTGGCGGGCCGGCCCACGACAAGCCTGTTAATGGCATGTTCGCATATAGCCCATTTACAGAGCGCTAACCCAGGGCCCGTTTACGGCCTATCCGAATTAGGCCCAGTAGCGTCATCTAGGCCGTCCAATATAATTCCATCCCGTTTTAACTTCCGGCCCATGTATGGCCCATGATGTCTTACGACGCATATGAGGCCCTTATTACCCTCGGTCCATTAACGGCCCATGGTAAAACTGGCCCGTAATGAACAATGTATCACTTTATACCCATTAACGACACGTGGTGAAACTAGCCCGTAATGAACAGTGTATCAGTTTATACCCATTAACGGCCCATTATTCCGTTGGGCCGTTTCCAACCCATGTTATCTTTCGGCCTTCTTGGGGCCCATTTATTCTTGGGCTCATTTCCACATTCATTTACTTATGGTCTGTTAATGTCATTTTCTGCTCGTGGGCCAAATTCAGCCCGTGGTTACAGTCGGCCCGTTTGTGGCCCGTTAGTACATTGGGCCGTTTTCATAGCGTCATCAAAATACGGCCGATTAACGACGGCCCGTTATGGTCGGCCCATGAACGGACGATTTCAACTCTACCCCATTTACAGCCATAATGTGGTCTGTTATTGGCCCATGTTTGGCCAACCGATCATACGACGCATAGAAGGCCCATTGATGATACGGCCCATAGTATCTACAGCCCGTATAAGGCCCATTGTTTCTACGCCGTGTAGAAGGCCCATTTTTTTTTGAATGAAAGAAGGCCCATTGTTTCTACAGCCCTTAGAAGGCCCATTGTTTCTACGGCCCGTAGGAGGCCCATGTTAACTACAGCCGGTGGGCATCAAAGTTCGCCACCAATGCAAATATAGGGAACACCCTACACTATACAAAAATGGCTTTGTTGTTTTTTTCAGCCGATGGCTGCACGTTAAGAATAAATTTTGTATCGCACCAAAACAAATTACAACTATAAAACAAAAGGAAGGTTGGCATAAAAGTTAACAGTCTAGCAGATAAATGCACCACCAAAAGTTCAGAAGCTCAGTTCATTTGACCTGCCTGTTATGTTTTCATGCTGTATTGTCCGATGGAGCACCATAACCTTCGCCTTCAATTCTCCTAGGCTCCTGAACAACATAGCAAATGTCTGATAGTCTGGTTTCAAAACCATGCATATCTTGACAACATCGAACATTGTCTCTCCTTGTTTCACAAAAGGTATGTGTTAGGGAATGGACTTGTGTCTAGAGCGCAGATACAACATTGTTTTGAGCTTGCATATCTTGATCATGAGGCATTTTGGATGAGATTGCCTTAACAACCAAGCCAGTATTACGCAGGAACGTGCTTTTGGAACTGTTAGTGGACATGTACTGACCCACTACAGGAAGAACTGACATTGCGGTTATAGTTGCCTCGCCACCTTCAGAAGGTGGCGGTTCCTCCATTTTTTCCATAGCTCGCTGAAAAGTTGAGGTTTTACATTAGTAGTACCCGAACAGAAGATATTAAGGAGGCAGCAAAACCAAACAAAATAGCTTTGGTCTATATACAGAACTTATTCTGGTGAACCCATGTAATATAATAGTTGTATTTTATTGCAAAGTACATAATAAAACCAGGTTCCAAACATATGACCATGTACCATTGCTAATGTATTGTCTATTTCTTCACATTGTATTGAGGGCTAAGGATAAACAGACGAAGTTTATAATACGGTTAAGCATAGTATGACATCATTCATATCACAAAACAACTGAGAACAGACAAACATGCAATTGTAACGTTGTGTGGGCAAGTCCAGAACGGAACTAGATTACAGGTCAAGATCAAAGGAACATCACTCCTCTCTTTTAAACCTTGTAAGATGCAATGATACGCTAAGACAATTGTGTATAAAATTGAAAAGGGTAATAGACATTGGCTGCAAACCATGTAGTTCAAGGCACAAGTCAGAGTAAGTAGTAGTTCAAAGGCATGTGGATTAAGTACTTACAGCAACGGCTTTGACTGGTGTAGCCATGCCCTTCTTCTTGCTGGTGTGACAATCCTTGAAGATTTTCACAACATTTGGTTCAGGTACTTTTTGGTCCTTGCGGGCTTTCCTCTGCATTTGGAACAAGTCAATATAGATCTGATAATATGGTATAGCGAAAAGAGTGAAATAGCAGCTAATTACAAGAGCCTCGCAGTGTGCAATATGGCTACGAGATCCTGTCGTCCGTTGGAATTTCACTTTCGTACGGTTGGCCTTGTTCTTTGAACAGCTCACCTACAAGAAGATAGATTTGTGTGGCACATGCGTAAATAGGACTTCAACATGTGATCTGATCACATAAATATAATGTACCTGATACTTCGGATCGGACCAGTGTTTAACAAGGCCTCTCCAGTCTTCATCAGATATATTTTCCACTGGAGATGTTTGGGCAAGTTCACTGTTAGCCTTGCCTTCAAAGTGAGTTTTCCTCAAGTTATACCGATATTGTCGCAGAGCAGACTTGAAAACATGGGTGCAAGCTTGTCTGGTTGCATCATCTTGGCTATCCAACTTGAACCTCATCTTTTGAAAAATATGGGAGTCTCATTATCAGCAACCTAGAAAGTATTGGACAGAGCAAGACGATATTACTAGTTTCCATACATAACCATACTTACAGATAAATGGTCGAGGAAGGTGTTGAACTGGGTTTCGTCTTTGTCATTCCTATACTGAATCCATGTTGGGAGGATACGTACATGACACCTAACAGCAACCGCTACCTCCGATACTAACTTGGCTAACTCTGTAGCATCACGTGGCCTTTTTAAACCTGCCTCAAAACGGATCTCCATTCTTCCTCCTCTAGATTTAGTTAACCTATCGAGCATTATCCCTGATGTTTGTTTCCTCTTGCGCCTAGGTGCTAGTCCAACAACAAACTTAGGAAGTGTTAGTGTACATCAGACTGTGAGACTACATATAAAGAAGCATGCATCTGTAACTTGACTCCAGGAACTACCTTCTTGCTATTGAAACTCACAAAGTTCATCTGATCTTACCAACTCAGCTTGTGTCAAGAGTGCTTTGGAAGTAGTGTCAGGTGGCAAGGGAGCTTGGGAACGTGCTGCTAGCTGAGTTGACTAACGAGTAAATCGTGCAACTAGTGGTACTGTGGAAGGTGTTGCAACAACTAGGGTTGTCTCTGCTTGTTTGGTGGCAGCTATTTGTTTCTGTTTGGCTTGTTCTGCAACTCGTGTATCAAGGGATACCCTGTCGGTACAATTTTCCGCCAGACTTTGACCTTCTATAGCACCATCAGTACCATCAGAATCTGCAGGATTGTTCCACTTCCCTTTCCCTGTCGTTCTGTCTTGCTTCCTCTTTCTCTGTGCCATGTTAAGTCAAGCCGACAAGAAAAACAAATAACAATTTAGTTCTTCAGAACAAATGTACTTTGATGTACGAACATGGTGTGATGGACATATATTGTATGTTCTAGAAACAGGAACACGTGTCTTAGTCACAAGTCTAATGTGTAAAGTAAGCAGATGAAATTCAACAAAATTAGAAGCAATACAAGCTAGACATCATACATAACATGCAACCACATATAACAGTGCCAAGTTAGAGGGAGCACCTGTGATGGTGCACTAGGGGAGACGTGCTCATCACCAACACAGCTACGTTGAGTGTGTATGCATGTGTTGTCTTGGAAATCATCTTGGGGGATGGAGGATTAGAATCTGTAGAGGCCCTCCATTTGGAAGGATCGCCTTCATCCGCTGCCTTGCTAACTTCCTTCCGCTTTATTGATTTTGAATTGTCAAGTAAAACCGACAAGAAAAAACAATAAAATTCACTCTTCAGAACTCATTTGTGCATGATATTGACAATCACTACTTTGATGTAAGGCAAACACATGATTCCAGGATGGAATAATACGAAAAATAGGACGGCATGTCATATTCACAACTGTTTGTGTAAACTAAGCAGAAACCATTTCACCAAATAAGAAGCAATGCAAGCTAGACACCACGTGAAAGATGCAACCAATATGACTCTGCCAAGTTAAAAGTGTCCCATCATAAATGGCATTTCAACAAATTAGAAGCAGCGCATGCTATAAATCATGTCAAAGATGCAACTAATATCACACTACATATACTGAAGGTGTCTCGTCATATTAATTTATGCGGGATACAAAAAAACAATAGTTTTATGTGAGGACATTCTTAATAGACATATGTACGATGTACTAAATACAGGAAGGCATGTCACATTAACAGGTATAATGTACTCCATCCGTCCCAAAATTCTTGTCTTAGATTCATCTAGATAGGGAAGTATCTATCACTAAAACGTGACTAGATACATCCGTATTTAGACAAATCGAAGACAAGAATTTTGAGACGGAGGGAGTATAAGCTAAGTAGAATAGCACATGCATTTTAACCAGATTGGAAAAATTACAATCTAGACACCATATGCAACATGCAACCACATATCACGCTGCCAAGTTAGAGCAAGCACCTGCGATGCTAGTGTAGGGGAAATGCGGTAATCAACTATAGAGCTACGTTCACTATCTTCATCTAGCCTTGATGTTTCTTGAGAATCATGTCGGGAGGCTGATGCTGCATTCTTTAAATGAGGAGTAATCCACTTGCCTGACTGCCTCATCATAAGTGATTGATGAGGGATACACAAGAACATTAGTTTGATGTAAGAACATGGTTAATACACAGATGTACTAGTATGTACCGAAAACAGAAAGGCATGTCATATTCAAAGATATAATGTGTAAGCTAAGCAGATGCAATTTAACCAAATTGGAAGCAATACAAGCTAGACATCCGGCTGGAGTGGTGAGCATGATCATCTAGGACATGAGAGCCTGGTGGGAGGCGGGTTGCTTCGCTACCATCGCGGCTTTTTAGTTGGCTTCCAGGTGATGCCTCTCTTTGATGGGCTTGTCACTGGCTCGGCCAGTGCCCTGACTAGCTATTTGTCTTCTGGTGCTCACGGGATGGTGGTTCATGTAAAAAATATCTTTCCTTATCTTGATAAAGACCGACTTCGGCCTTTCGAATACAAGCTAGACACCATATGGAACATGCAACCACATATGACACCGCGAAGTTAAAGCAAGCACCTGGGATGGTGGTTCATTGCGAGCGAGGTCATCAACTTCAGAGCTACGTTTACCATCTCCATCTGCTGACACTGCACCTATTATAAGGCTGAAACGTGTCTCGCCTATCCGCGTAAGACGCTGGACAAACTTCTCTCTTTTCTTTTTTGCTTCTCTCATAGCAGCAGAGTCTGAAATACCCTTGCATAAAAACACAATAGTGAGAGTATGGGTGTGACGCCCCCGATTTGACCATACACTAATCATGCACGCAAATGTGTACGACCAAGATCAGGGACTCAATGGAAGATATCACAACACAACTCTAGACACAAATTAAAATAATACAAGCTTTATATTACAAGCTAGTGGCCTCGAGGGCTCAAATACATAAGCTCGAAAACACGAGAGTTAGCGGAAGCAATAATATCTAAGTACACACATAAGTTAAACAAGCTTGCCTTAAGAAGGCTAGCACAAATGTAACAACGATCGAAAAGGCAAGGCCTCCTGCCTGGGACCTCCTAACTACTCTTCGAAGCCGAACTCCACGTAGAAACATCCTCGGGATCCTCTAGGTCCTGGACTCCACCAATCTGGTTGCATCGTCCGAGAAGAAAGGAAAAAGGAGGAAAAGGAGGAGCAAAGCAACCGTGAGTACTAATCCAAAGTACTCGCAAGCAAGGATCTACACTACATATGCAATGGTATCTGTGTAAAGGGGTAATATCTATGGGTTAAACTGCAGAATGCCAGAGTAAGAGGGGATAGCTAATCCAATCGAAGACTACGCTTCTGGCAACCTCCATCTTGCAGCAGTAGGAGAGAGTAGCTGGAATGTAACAAGTATCCTCGCTTCTCGCAGCCTCCATCTTGCAGCAGTAGAATAGAATAGATGGTAAGTTCACCAAGTAACATTGTATAGCATAATCCTACCCGGCGATCCTCCCCTCATCGCCATGTGGGAAAGCGATCACCGGGTTATATCTGGCACTTGAAAGGGTGTGTTTTATTAAGTATCTAGTTCTAGTTGTCATGAGGTTGGAGTACAATTCCGGGTCGTCCTTTTACCGAGGGACACGACTATTCGAATAGATTAACTTCCCTGCAGGGGTGCACCACATTACCCAGCACGCTCGATTCCATTTGGCCGGTCATGCTCGGCCTCAGAAGATCAACACGTGATACGTCTCCAATGTATCTATAATTTTTGTTTGTTCCATGCTATTATTTATGATGTTTTGGATGTTTAATGGGCTTTGTCATTGATACGTCCAAAACGTATCTATAATTTATGCTTGCTCCATGCTTCTTTTGAGTGATATTGCTATGATATTGATGCACTTCCATGCACTTTTGATCATATTTGGACTAACCTATTAACTCAGTGCACCACAGTGCCAGTTCCTGTTTTCTGCTGTTTTTCTATTTCAGGTTTCCCCCATATTAAAAGTGCTTCAAAAATTCCAGGAAAAATATAGGAAAAATCAACGTACAGGAAGCTTCGCGAAGAACCAAAGATGGGCCAGAGAGGAGCCAGGGGAGGCCCAGGCGGCCACCTGGCGCGGCCCCACCCCTGGCCGTGCCAGGGGGCGCCTGGGGCCCCTGCTCTGCCTCTGGCTGCCCCCCTTCGCATATATATCCCTCTCGTCCCGAAACCCTCGAGGACAGAATCCTTTTTCGCGATCTCGCCTCTGTTCCGCCGCCGCAGCGCTTCCAAGATCAGGAGCATCAGGAGAACTCTTCCCGGCACCCTGCCGGAGGGGAGAACCACCACCGGGAGATTCTCCACCACCATGGACGCTTCCCGGATGAGTTGTGGGTAGTCCACCTTGGACCATGGGTCCATGATCAGTAGCTATGTGATGTTCTCCTCCCCTCTTTGCTCTTCATGGTTTAGACCTCGTGAGCTGCCCTACATGATCGAGGCACATATGTAATCTTTCTGTTGTTGCTTTGTTGAGTTTGCTGGGATCTGATGGATTATGAGACTATGTTCAGATTGTCTTTAAGTAATATATTTGATTCACCTCTTTTATATCTTTGTTCTTGAGTAATTCTCGCATGTTCTCCGTTGCTGTTTATTGCTTTGGCCAAGTAGTAGGTAGTAACTCCAAGAGGGAGCGTTATGCTTGATTGTGGGTTCTTGCCCCCTGATGACTAGCTTGAGTGACAGAAACATGAGTCTAGGGGATGTGCTGTTGCCACAAGGGAGAAAACAATGGTGCTTGTACTTGCGGGTGCAAGGATTGTTTACTTTACGCAAAGTTCTTTTAATGCAGTTGTCTGTTGCTTTGAGTTTACACTTTGGGTGGGATTCGCAACTTAATACCTGCGAGATGTTCTGGATAGATATCTCAAGGTGGATGATTAGTAGTAGATGCAGATGGATTTCGGTCTACTTGCCTTGGCGTACTGCCCATGCTTTTGAGCCTCTACCTTTCTTTGCAGCATAGTTAGCATTGGTTTGCGCACATAATCCTGTCAATTGCCCAGTTGTAATTTGTTTACCTGACTTTGTTGTTTTACCGTCTTTTGGGAGAGAGACATCACTAGTGAACATCATGGGACCCCGGTCCATATTACCATCGCTGATCACACCTTCTATTTACTTCCGGTTTTTATTTCCTAGTTGCAGTCATAGCTATCATTATTATCTCTTGTGTTTGATCCTTTGTAAACAACAAGGCCGGAGGGATTGACAACCTCTCTGTACTCGTTGGGAGCAAAGTTATCTGTATCTGTGTGCAGGTCCCGTCAACCGCTAAGTTTCTGGTGCCGTTGACACCTACTTGTCGACCCTCGGAGTCTCACGGGATTCGATCCTTGGTACCTTTGCCAAGGGAAATGTGCCGCTACGCTACATCTCAACCTTCCACTTGGGGTAACCAACGAGGGGCGAGAAGCCATCAAGCAAGTTTCTGGCGCCGTTGCCGGGGACTCCACTCTTCAAGATAGGGGAGTTGCACGCTGTCTTTTATCTTTGCTTTTTAGTCTTGTTAGTTTACCTTTCAGTTTTTGCTTTAGTGTCCCTTACCAAAAATCACAAAAATAGATATCTTGCTTGCTGCTGCTATGGGTTCCACCAAAAACACTAAGTGGGATGAGTACACCCCTTCTTCCATCACGCCAATCACCACTGTCGGGATCTACAAAAGTAATAAACCTTGTGATTATGTTAGTTTTAATGGAGAGTTATGCCCATGGCATGGTCTTCCAGGAAAAAAGTATGAGCCTCTGTTTAAAGTTGCTCCCACACTTCCCCAAACTTGGGAAGACGTCCAAACTCTTATAATAGAGAGCAATTCAAACAAAGAAGATGACACTACAATTCTGCTCAATAATGATAAAATTGATTTTGATAATTGTAGTCTCTCAGAAGTTGTCACCTTTTTACAAAGAATGGCTAAAGATCCCCACACTAGCACACTTAACCTTGCCTTCAGAGAGCATATCACCAATGCTCTTACCAAAGCTAGGGAAGATAAGCTCAAGCTTGAGACTTCCATCCCTAGGAAGCTAGAATATGGTTGGGATCCCATAGTCAAAATTAAATTGAACAACTTCTCTTGCTATGCTTTATGTGATGTTGGAGCTAGTACCTCCGTTATGCCCAAAAGAATGTATGATATGTTTGAATTGAAACCTTTTGATCCTTGTTCTTTTGGTGTTCGTCTTGTTGATTCTTCCGTAAAGAAACCTTTGGGGAAGATCGACGATGTTCTTATCATTGTCAATGACAATTATGTTCCCGTTGATTTTACTATTATAGATATTGAATGTGAACCTTCATGTCCAATTATTTCGGGACGTCATTTTCTTCGCACCGTTGGTGCTATCATTGACATGAAAGAGGGGAATATAAAATTCCAATTCCCTCTTGAGGAGAGGAAAACCACTCGTATGAATGCTATTCAAGTGCAAATTAATGAAAACATTAGGATGATGGCTAAACTTAAAGAGAGATGGGCTAGAGAAAAGGAGGAAGAAGATAGAATTAAGAGCCTTCCTACCCACCACACTGTTGCTACTATCCAAGTTGTTGAGGATATCCAAACTCTTAGCACCCAATGCACTCCTAGTCCCATTGGACCTATTAATGGTGATGCTATGACCTCAACCGTAGAAGAAGAAACTCCTATGACCATAGAAGCTACCAAACAAGTGAGCCTAAAGGACACCACTACCACTTTACTTGATAATAGTGACCTTGATTTTGATAATAGCACCCTTTCTGAAGTTATTGGTTTTCTTCACAAGATGTCTAGAGATCCCCACACTAGCACACTTAATCTTGCCTTCACGGAGCATATCACTAATGCTCTTATCAAAGCTAGGGAGGAGAAGCTTAGGATAGAAGCCTCCATACCTAGAAAGCTAGAAGATAGTTGGGATCCTATTATTAAAATTAAGTTGAATAACTTCTCTTGCTATGCTTTATGTGATGTTGGAGCTAGTACCTCCGTTATGCCCAAAAGAATGTATGATATGCTTGAATTGAAACCTTTTGATCCTTGTTCTTTTGGTGTTCGTCTTGTTGATTCTTCCGTAAAGAAACCTTTGGGGAAGATCGACGATGTTCTTATCATTGTCAATGACAATTATGTTCCCGTTGATTTTACTATTATGGATATTGAATGTGAACCTTCTTGTCCAATTATTTTGGGACGTCCTTTTCTTCGCACCATTGGTGCTATCATTGACATGAAAGAGGGGAATATAAAATTCCAATTCCCTCTCAAGAAAGGGATGGAACACTTCCCTAGAAAGAAGATTAAGTTGCCTTTTGAGTCCGTTACACGGGCTAGCTATTCTCTTACTCTTGATAAAACTTGATCTTCTCTTTTTGCATCATGCCTAGCTTAAAGGCATAAAAGAAAGCGCTTTTGGGAGGAAGCCCACAACGAATTAGGTTTTATTTTGCTTTTGTTGTGTCTTGATGTTTGTTACTACAGTAGCATCATCATTGTATCTTTTCTTTTCAGCTTTGTGCCAAGTTTAGCCTCCGATTGCAAGAAAATTCAAAAGTTGTGACGTGCTGTCCAGAAAACAGATTCTGTCCTTGGACAGAAAAATTCGAATAAAATCACCAGATCATCTTTTTGATCTGAATTTTTTTGACAGCGTGCTCTATACAATTGGCTTTCGAGCGTCTGTTCTGAGTTTTTTTATTTGAGTTGCAGAAGTGCCCCGAAAAAATTATTTACTACCTGCTGGTCTGTTTTTCACAGATTCTGTCTTGTTTTGCCTTTTCTTCGTTTTGCAAACCTTGAGCTTGCCTTTTCTTTGCAAAAACCTTTTGGCAATCTTGAGAAACAGTACCTCTTCAAGATTATCTTTATTTCCAGTAGGGAAAAATTTATTTTATTGTGGGTACTAACCTCGCTAATCAGATTATGATGAGTTATGTATGAAGGGAGTTTTCAAGTGTGCGAGGGAAGATGATAAAAGAAGATTCAGGAGGGTCAAACGCTCAAGCTTGGGGATGCCCCCGTGCACCCCCAAGAAATATTCAAGAAGACTCAAGCATCTAAGCTTGGGGATGCCCCCATGCATCCCCTTCTCCATCAACAATTATCAGTTCGTCTTTCGTTCCACTATAATTTATCACTTCATGTGTTATGTGCTATGCTTGGAGCGTCTTGCTCTTAGTTTCTTTTTTTAGTTTCCTTTAGCTTTGCTTGCTGTTCATAACAAGTTAGAACCCAGCTTTCTTTGTGTGGGAGAGAAACATGCTCCACTTCAACCTAGAATACAACATAGGATTTTCATGCTTATCTTTGCTGTGTGTGTTCTTTGTCTTTCCATAGCTGCTGTCATGTTTAGCTCTTAGTTTTCATGCTTTTCTTTTTAAAGAGCTTTTGTTTAGTTGGTTGTTGAACTCTCTTGAGTTTTCATGTTTATCTTGTTAAGAGAGTTTGCATGTTGCACTGAGTTGTGTGTCTTAACTTAAAGTAGGTAATTGAGGTTGCTATTTAATTTTAGTAGTAACTTGCAATAGTTTTGAGGTATTGCCATGAGTAATGTCTGAACTTTTGGTGTCAAGAGCTTTAGCCTATTAGTGATAGATGTCGTATTTTGGGCAATCCGTGTTTATTTTCGAAAACCTACAAAATAGTTGAGAACTCTAGCTACTAGATGGATCACTAATCTTTGGAGGGATCGAATATTAGAGTACACTCACGTACCATGAGTCGAGGATGCTCAAGGATAACCAAACCCCCATACACTCCTCCTCGGGGTACTTGTCTCTTTGTGAACCTCCTAATTAGATTGAGAGTTACCGATAATAAGTGCATGAGTTCTTCGGACTAATGTGAGTATTCGAAAGTTGACACTTCCACCTAGCCATATTTTTCTACCCTCTTAGGTACCGTGCATTTCCCTTTCTCACCTCGAGAGTTGGCGCATACTTCGCCGGTGCATCCAAATCCTTGGCACCATACGCTCTGTCGTCATAAGCCTCATTATATCCTTCCTCAAAACAGCCACCATACCTACCTATCAAGGCATTTCCATAGCCTTTCCGAGATACATTGCCATGCAACATCCATCTTCTCATGACTTGATCTTCATGTCATACATGCTTTTGCTTGATCGATGAGCCGCATGCTAGTTGGGCCTTGCCCTAATCATTGCTACATGACGCGCTAGTATCATTGCATATCCTGCTACACTGGCAGAGGCATACATTTGCATACATCATGATAGTTTCATCTTCTTTATGTTGAGTACTTTTGTAAAGTGTGAAAGATCTTCTATACTTCTTGTAATACATAGAGTGTTGCCCCTAAAGTGAGGAAAAGATCCCAAAGAGGACAAAATCAAAAGATCCCAAAGAGGACAAATGAGAGTTAAATAGAAAGAGCCATTGAGGCCAAAAAAAATAAAAAAATATAGAAAAAAGAGAAAAAGAAATAAAAAGAGATAAGGGGGCACACTACTATTCCTTTTGAGAGATCCACACTCGTACTCCATCTTATACCTTGTACTCCATAGAGATTATCATTCATGCATATAGCTATGTGGGGACCTTCACACTATAGAACTTGGCTTGTATATTCCAATGATGAGCCTCCTCAAAAGAGCTCTAGGTCTTCTTGAGCGAGCAAGTTGGATGCACCCCCACTAGTTCCATTGGAGAGCTTACCTTAGCTCATATGTGCATCCGTTGCATGGCAATCCCTACTCCTCACATCATATCTATCATTTGGCTTTCTCTCGCCTATGATTATCCTCATTGATGTGAGCCTTTCACACCTTTTTTTGTCTTCCCCCTTCATCATTTTTCTCTCTTTGCCATCCTAAGTGTCAACTTTCTTGCTTACGCTCATCCATTGCATGAGTGCTCAAAATATCGAAAGGGAGTGGATCATTTTAACTTGTACCTGGCTAGTGGTCTGGGGATGAGTCAAGATAAGATTCCAAAGAAGACCAAGTGTGAAACTTTAGTAGATTAAGTTCTCAATAATACAAAAACTATGTTTTACTCTCTCGTATATCCCTACCCCCTTTCTTGCACGCAAACACCATTTGGAGACATTCGAGTCACGGACAGCGAGAGCTCTTGCACCTTTATGTTCTTATGTTGCTTGTTACAATGCTAATATAGACTCTTGCTTGTTATGACTTGAATTGAATTACATGCCTTGATTGCTTTACTTAAAAAGTTCTTATATGGTTGGTAGCATGTCACCACAGAAATTATGCTTGTTATCATTTACCTACTCGAGGACGAGCAGGAATTAAGCTTGGGGATGTTGATACGTCCAAAACGTATCTATAATTTCTGCTTGCTCCATGCTTCTTTTGTGTGATATTGCTATGATATTGATGCACTTCCATGCACTTTTAATCATATTTGGACTAACCTATTAACTCAGTGCACCACAGTGCCAGTTCCTGTTCTCTGCTGTTTTTTTATTTCAGGTTTCCCCCATATTAAAAGTTCTCCAAAGACTCCAGGAAAAATATAGGAAAAATCAGCGTACAAGAAGCTTCGCGAAGAACCAAAGATGGTCCAGAGGAGAGCCAGGGGAGGCCCAGGCGGCCACCTGGCGCGGCCCCACCCCTGGCCGCGCCAGGGGGGCGCCTGGGGCCCCTGCTCCGCCTCTGGCTGCCCCCCTTCGCATATATATCCCTCTCGTCCCGAAACCCTCGAGGACATAACCCTTTTTCGCGATCTCGCCTCTGTTCCGCCGCCGCAGCGCTTCCAAGATCGGGAGCATCAGGAGAACTCTTCCCGGCACCCTGCCGCAGGGGAGAACCACCACCGGGAGCTTCTCCACCACCATGGACGCTTCCCGGATGAGTTGTGAGTAGTCCACCTTGGACCATGGGTCCATGATCAGTAGCTATGTGATGTTCTCCTCCCCTCTTTGCTCTTCATGGTTTAGACCTCGTGAGCTGCCCTACATGATCGAGGCACATATGTAATCTTTTTGTTGTTGCTTTGCTGAGTTTGCTGGGATCTGATGGATTATGAGACTATGTTCACATTGTGTTTGAGTAATATATTTGATTCACCTCTTTTATATCTTTGTTCTTGAGTAATTCTCGCATGTTCTCCGTTGCAGTTTATTGCTTTGGCCAAGTAGTAGGTAGTAACTCCAAGAGGGAGCGTTATGCTTGATTGTGGGTTCATGCCCCCTGATGACTAGCTTGAGTGACAGAAACATGAGTCTAGGGAATGTGTTGTTGCCACAAGGGAGAAAACAACGGTGCTTGTACTTGCGGGTGCAAGGATTGTTTACTTTATGCAAAGTTCTTTTAATGCAGTTGTCTGTTGCTTTGAGTTTACACTTTGGGTGGGATTCGCAACTTAATACCAGCGAGATGTTCTGGATAGATATCTCAAGGTGGATGATTAGTAGTAGATGCAGATGGATTTCGGTCTACTTGCCTTGGCGTACCGCCCATGCTTTTGAGCCTCTACCTTTCTTTGCAGCATAGTTAGCATTGGTTTGCGCACATAATCCTGTCAATTGCCCAGCTGTAATTTGTTTACCTCACTTTGTTGTTTTATCGTCTTTTGGGAGAGAGACATCACTAGTGAACATCATGGGACCCCGGTCCATATTACCACCGCTAATCACACCTTCTATTTACTTCCTGTTTTTATTTCCTAGTTGCAGTCATAGCTATCATTATTATCTCTTGTGTTTGATCCTTTGTAAACAACAAGACCGGAGGGATTGACAACCTCTCTGTACTCGTTGGGAGCAAAGTTATCTGTATCTGTGTGCAGGTCCCGTCAACCGCTAAGTTTCTGGCGCCGTTGACACCTACTTGTCGACCCTCGGAGTCTCACGGGATTCGATCCTTGGTACCTTTGCCAAGGGAAATTTGCCGCTACGCTACATCTCAACCTTCCACTTGGGGTAACCAACGAGGGGCGAGAAGCCATTAGTCATACACTTTTATATTATTTTTGGGACTAACCTACTAACCCAAAGGCCCAGTCCAGATTGTTGTTTTTTGCCTGCTTTAGGGTTTTACGGAAAATGGATATCAAACGGAGTCCAAACGGAATGAAACCTTCGGGAGAGATATTTTTGGAGAAAATCACGCACGGGAGACTTGAGAACCACGGAGTAGGGGCCACGTGGTGCCCACGAGGGTGGGGGCCGCCCCCCTAGGGCGCGCCCATGCCTCGTGGGTCCCACGTAAGGCCCCCGGTGCCCTCCTTCCTCCAATATAAGCCTATGTACCCCGAAACCATCAGAGGAGAAGAGAAAACCCTAGATCCACTGCCGTAACCTTTTGTTCCCGTGAGATCCCATCTTGGGGCCTGTTCCGGAACTCCGCCGGAGGGGGGATCCATCACGGAGTGCTTCTACATCATCATCATTGCCTCACCATGAGTTGTGAGTAGTTTACCACAGACCTTCGAGTCCATAGCTAGTATCTGGATGGCTTCTTCTCTCTCTTTGGATCTCAATACAAAGTTCTCCTCGGTCTTCGAGGAGATCTATTCGATGTAATCTCTTTTTGCGGAGTGTTTGTCGAGATCCGATGAATTGTGGGTTTATGATCAAGATTATCTATGAGAAATATTTGGTTCTTTTCTGAACTCTTTATGTGTGCTCATAATATCCTTGCAAGTCTCTTCGAATTATTGGTTTGGTTTGGCCTACTAGATCTATAGTTCCTGCAATGGGAGAAGTGCTTGGCTTTGGGTTCAGTTTTGCGGTGTCCTTTCCTAGTGATAGTAGGGGCAGCAAGGCACGTATTTTATTGTTGCCATCGAGGATAAAAAGATGGGGTTTATGTCATATTGCTTGAGTTTATCCCTCTAGGTCATGTCATCTTGCTTAAGGCGTTACTCTGTTCTTATGAACTCAATACACTAGATGCATGCTGGATAGCGGTGGATGTGTGGAGTAATAGTAGTAGATGCAGAATCGTTTCGGTCTACTTGTCTCGGACGTGATGCATATATATAATGATCATGCCTAGATAGTCTCATGATTATTCGCTTTTCTATCAATTGCTCGATAGTAATTTGTTTACCCGCCGTAGAATATCGCTATCATGGGAGAAATGCGATATAAATCTACGCTTACTTTACTTTTTCCGCTTTTACTTTCTGTTCTTATAATAAAAAATACCAAAAATATAAACTATCATCTCTATCAGATATCACTTTCGTAAGTGACCGTAAAGGGATTGACAACTCCTTATCGCGTTGGCGGCGAAGTTCTTATTTGTTTGTGCAGGTGCGAGGGACTTGCGCATGGTCTCCTACTGGATTGATACCTTGGTTCTCAAAAACTGAGGGAAATACTTACGCTATTGTGCTGCATCACCCTTTCCTCTTTGAGGGAATACAACGCAAGCTCGAGAACTAGAAAGAAGAATTTCTGGCGCCGTTGCCGGGTGAGGCTTACGCAAAAGTCATATACCAAGTACCTATCACAAATCCTTATCCTTCCCATTACATTTATTTGCCTCTCGTTTTCCTCTCCCCCACTTCACCCTTGCCGTTTTATTTGCCCTTCTTCTGCCGTGTGTTTTTCGTTCGCTTGCTTCTTGTTTGCTTGTGTGTGTCAGAACAATACCAAATTGTGTGACTTCTCCAATACCAACAATAATGATTTTATTAGCACTCCGATTGCTCCTACTACCGATGTTGAATCTTGTGAGATCAATGCTGCTTTGTTGAATCTTGTCACGAAAGATCAGTTCTCCGGCCTTCCTAATGAAGATGCCGCTACCCATGTAAACAACTTTGTTGATTTGTGTGATATGCAAAACAAAAGGGATACAGATAATGATATTGTTAAATTGAACTGTAATGCCCAGGATGGGACTATACCTCCTACGTGTCGAGGCACGACTTAAAGGTATAAGCCCATCCTAGAATGATCTCAAGTTTGGTATCCTTGCACGACTCATGTAAAAGAGGGATTAAATTGCAAAAGAAGATAGTTGGCTTACACTCGCCACTTCACACAATACATTACATCAACAAAACATCATTCACAACATCACAACCCGACTACGGGCGAAGATCCAAAAGAAAGATACCAAAACAACATAAAGCCACAGGTCAGGATCGAATCCTAGTAGAAGAACCACTACTGATCGTCGAAACGTCACAAGCAAACGGCCAAACTCTTCATCGAGCTCCCAGTGAAGAACTGAACCAACTCCTGCATCAAACTCGGCTGAACCTGCATCTGGTGTGGTGAAGTAACTGTGAGCCACAGAGGACTCAGCAATCCCGTTCCCGGGTAACACGACTATTTAAGCCTTGGGTGAGGAACAAGGCTGAAGAAAGAACAAGAGGTGAAGGAACAACAAGAGTCTGCAGCAGCAACTAGCACTAGCTTACGTAATAGAGAGCGAGAAGAGAAGTGCCTCGGTCGAGAGATGATCACGAAGTGATCCTAACTAAAGCACGCCAAACATAACCCCACCGTGTTCATCTCCCGAAACCCTTTCGGAAAATGACAGTCACGGTACACACGCTGGTAGTGTATTGGAACAAGGTGTCAAGGTATCTACAACCGGATATTAACAAGCTCCCATCTGCCACATAACCGCGGGCACGGATTTCGAAAGTTCAAACCCTGCAGGGGTGTTCCAACTTGGCCCATCACAAGCCCACGATCCGCGGAGTCGCAACTCCAAAGGTGGGAAGACCCGAGTATTCTCGGAATCCCGTGCTCAAGACACTCCGAACTAAGGTAAGGCTAATCCAGCAAATCCTCCCGGCGTGTCGACACCCTGATAGGTAGCCGCGCGTATCTAGTCTCAGGACACGACCGGATGGGCGATTCTACAGGTTTATATCAATCCTCGAGTTTCCTCGTGGTGACCCCGCAGACTCCCCGTTTCGGACCAACACTCATGTGGAGCACTGGCCCGGGGTTGTTGATTAAGAACTCGGGTTTGCAAGGCCCTATGCAAGTTTTATTAGTTATTAGGCGAATAGTACCAATGTTGGGACTTGCTGGAAAAGACTTAGCACTTAGCGGTTTATCAAGGGGGTCCCATACACCCCAACCGTGTTAGGAACGCATAATCAAGGAACATAACACCGGTTTATACGGTTCCTAACGGCATGAGTGGAACAAAACACCAAGCAAAAGGCTTAGCCTTCCACCCTTGCCAATATATAGATGATTTCATTTTTTAAGCATTTATATAGTGTGATATAACCCAACAAACTTCAACATGAAGCAAACATCTTCAATCTTCACCTGCAACTAACAATGCTATAAGAGGGGCTGAGCGAAGCGTACTTATAGCCAATCAATGGTTTGCATAGGTAGGGTGGTTAGACAGGATCATGGTTACAATAGGAGGCTCACAGGAAAACATGGGCATCGAGGCAATATACTAAAGAACGATACTCTAGCAATAGGCAAAGATAGTAATGGTATCCGGGTTCAGTCATCTTGCCTGGGATTCCACAAGGGAGAAGAACGGATCCACGAAGTAGACGAAGCAACACAGTCGAGCGAATCCTCACAACTCCGGAACGAAACCGAAGCTAACAAGAGAAGCAACCGGAAAGAAAGAACAACACGGTAAACACACAATCATTAACATGGCATACGATGCACAAACAAGTATGATGCATGTCCGGTTTAAATATGCATGGCATGGCAAGGTGCACAGACAACACTACAAGTTAAGTGGAGCTCAATATGCAACGAGTTGCATATTGACGAAACACCTCATTTATTTATTTAGTTGACCCTCGTTATTTACAAGACAAGATTAAGTGTTTGTTAACATGGCAAGAGGTGAAGCATAACAAAACTACACTATTTAGGCATTTTAAATGAGGCCGGAAGAATAACAACAACATATCCGGAAAATCCCCATGAGCATGTTTAGCAATTATAAGCAAACAACAAATAACACATTTAATGTTGTTAACATGATGCGGATGACATGATCAAGTTTATGCAATTTTATTAGAAGGTTAACAAGAAGATGATATGAAGCATCGTCACCGTGGTGGAAGGAAAAGGGTGCCACGGCAACAATTCCGAAAATGATGCCACGGCAACATATCGGTTCCGGTAACTCGTTGAGAGTCCGGTGCAAAAGGAAAGATGGCGTGAGCGAGCCAAATGAGATGAAAGGTGGAGCGATCCCGTTACCGGGTTCCCACGAGTCGGCGACGAGGCAACCGAGGAACATGACAAACGGACGAAACGGCACGGAGCACACACGGAAACATTTCATACAACACAACAAGCATTCCACGAGTCATCCACGGGGTCGTCTCGTTATACCTTTGAAGCGTGCGTTTCGGGGCGGTTCGAGACGTAGAGGAAGAAGGCGTTCACGTGTCCGAAGAGGAAGAAGTCGTTCACATAGCGGTAGTGGAAGTAGTTGTTCACGGGGTCTTCAATGGTCGACGGTAGTCGTTCGGGCGTCGAGTTCGTAGATGTACTAGCGGTCTCGGCGACGGTAGTCGTTCACGGAGCTCGTAGCCGTAGAGGTACACGGGGCGACGGTAGACGTTGGGGCGACGGTAGACGAAAGTAGTGGTACACGGTGCGTCTCCGAGACGGTAGTTGTACGGGTCCAAAAATAGATATGCTTGCTGTTACATGGTTACTTGAGATAACAATAACAGCAACAAAACAACAAAAAAGGAAAAAAGGCTGCGGTCGGCGACGAGGCAGAGGCCTGGCTGGAGAGGCACATCTCCTGGCCGAAGGAGATGCGGCGGGGGCGTTGGCCTCGGTCCCTGGCGCGGACGACGAGGGAGGCCGAGGGGAGGCCTGGAGGGCGCGTCGGGCTGCGGCCTCGTGGCCTGGAGGCTGGAGGACGGGCGCGCTGCGCTCGGTGCTGGGGTGGAGGCGCGCAAGAGGAGGCGCGGTGGAGGATGGCCTCGAGGACCCTGGCCGGGGCGCTCGGCTCCTGGCGTCGGAGGGCCTCGCGACGGAGGAGGGGCGCGGTGAGACCATGGCGCTCGCGGCGAGGAAGAGGCCCGAGGTTGTGGAGGCGGGGCCTGGCCGCGGGAGGAGGAGGCCGGGTGCGGCGTGGCTGGCCTCCTGCGCGGGCGGCCGGGCGCCATGGCGCGGGCGCGCTGGAAGCGCTGGCTCGGGGCCGAGGCAACGAAGGAGCGAGGCGCTCGGGAGGGGAGATGAGGAGAGGGGTCGGGCGAGGGCTGGAAGGTGCGAGGGAAAAGGAGAGGAAGAGGAACGATCGATGGGAACGAGGGGGGCTTCGCGAGCGGGATGAGGGGAAGGCCTGGCGGCGGCGAGGGGAAAGAGAGAGCGACGGGAATCGATCCGGTCGGGGCTAGGGTTTGCAAAGGGAGTGGGCCTTGGGGAGGGATTGGGCTAAAGGAGGGAGAGGGAGGCCTGGGCCGCTGGGATGGTTCGGATGGCTGGACGCAGATGGGCCTGGCTGCGGCTGGGCCCCTTCTGCCTTTAAATTTCTGCCATCTCACAAAATACAAAAAAAAATAGCCAAGAAGAAAAGAAAGAGAAGAAGGAGGGGGTTAGGGCAAAACTAGCACAAATGTTATCTTTTTCTCGGGCATCATAAAATGAGCAAAGTCCGAGAAAATAGAAAAGGCATGATCAGAAAAAATAATTCAAACATATTTGAATTTAATTCAAACGGGTTTGAACTAAGACTTGATTATAGAAGTGTCCAAAAATGTTCGAATTTTTGGAGGAACCTCGAAACAACGGAAAAGAATTATTGGCAAGGTTTTTGAAGGAAACTCGAAGTAGGAAAAGCATGGGGAAATTATGCATGTGTGTTGCGGGTAATTCCAAACAATGGAATATTTATTATATAGCTCCCTAAATATTGAGATGATATGTTTTAAAGAGAAGACATTCTTCCCTCGATTTAAATGGACCGAAGGTCCACACGATTTATTTAAGTTGAGATGCGAAATAAAATATGACATGATGGCATGATGACATGATGCAATGCAAAAAAAACACAAGCACAAAGAAACACACGGGAAACCCAGAACATCTAGAATCTTCTGGAATCTTCTAGGACGTCGGTCTTCGGGCGTCACAACTCTCCCACACTAACAGAGGATCTCGACCCGAGATCCTAGAGATATCACCGGGTAGAAACGAAAAAGAAGAGGTAAAACAAAGTTGCTTCTTTGACAAACGAGTGAAACCAAGGAACCTTGAGAGGTTGACCAAAATGAAAGAAGAATACAACGGAGATGAACGAATATGAAAACTCCGTTAGAAAAGAGGAACAAGGAACATCAAGAACCTTGTAGGTTGAAAGACATGAAACAAGAGCTTACGAACCAAAAGAATATGAAACTGCAACGGCATAGCCAAGGAATAAGAATGACAGAATTCGGACAGCACTCCGTCTGAAAATGGAAGGAATTGAACAAGAACTTGCCAAGTTGGGAAGATACTTGAAGAAAACAACAACACACAGCTTCTGAAACAATTAAAAGAATGGCACAAGGTGTAAGAAGGATTCAGACAGCACTCCGGTTGAAAAGAGAGGCAAAACTAGATAAGATGACGTAACTTGAATGAAGAATACAACACTCCGGTTAAATGATAAGCAAGGGAAAGAACATGATCTCGATAAAACGAGATGATGGTTTGGAGAGATCAACATCACAATGCCTCCGGAATGAAAGAATAGAATATAGTTCAATGAAAGAAATGAACGGAGAAGAAAATGACAACTTCTCTCAAAATTGAATTTGAAAGAGCATCTTACAAAGAAGGGTTGAATAGAGTTGTTGGAATTTCAACAACGAGAAGAATAAGCTTGATGTGGGCTTATGGAAAACATCTCAAAATTATGAGGTGACAACCATCCACTGACGAAAACATTTGATTGCATAGAAATCAACAAGGAGACGATAAACTTATATCACCGGAATGATAAATGAAGAACTTGGGTCATTTATAAACACCATAATTAGCAACAATCCTTAGGGAAAGCTTTTAGGTGAAATATAACCCAAATCACTCCAACAAATAAATTGAAGAGTTGAAAAGATCTCCTGAACAAGGAAAAATGATGGTTTTAAATATCTCATTCCTGACAACTCGTGAATCATGAAACATGAAGGAATTGTCAAAATGACATAACACCATCTCAAAAGATAAGGGGGGAAGAATTGCACTTGGAAAGCATGATGAAGAATGCATGAGCTCCAACAAGAATCTTGATGAAGACTTCAAGGATGAATTAAATGATGATGAACCACCATGAAAAATCCGGTAATGAAAGCATGAGAAGTGAAAGATGATAAGAAAAAGATTCGAGGCCTGCGATGAATTAGATGGAGGTTTGAAATGATATAATTGAAATAACTTGGATCTCCGGAAAACAAGATGAACAACTTAGAATCAAGGATATGATATGATGAACAGCTCCAGACAAAAGAATTAAATCACCTTGAAGGAATAAGAATAAGAATTATGTCATGCATCTCCTTCACCAATTTAAATTGAAGACAACCAAAGGATTTGGCATATTACTTATTCTCCTTGGAAAGAATTAAAGAGAGATCTAGCACAAGCTTGTGTAAATCTTCAACAAACCACCGGTAGGATTGTGAAAAGAACAAATGAATTAAAACGATAACAACGGAAGAGTAATCTTGAAAGAACCACCGTAAGAATATGGAGACGAACGAAGAGACATCGATGAAGAATATTTGGAGGACAAAGTTGAAAACTGAGAACGAAGAAATATTCTAAAATGATGGCCTTCGGAGGAACACAAAGAAAAGAATTCATGAAATGCTTCGGATGGCATAAAAGAATTCCTCACAAACGGAACAATAATGAGGATGGCATGAAGCTAGAACCACGAATCTTGAGAACGGGTCAAAATTTAAGAGAAACACTTCTCCGGTCTCCAAATGTTGAGAATAGAGACGAGAAATGCCATGAAGAATTGTTTAGCACTCCGGAATGAAGAATTAAAAAGGTTTAACCAATGATGAACAAGAATTTGAAAGCGATCTTGGAGAAGGCATGTGACTGATGGGAATCATTCTTACGTCACACTTTGAAAAGAATTGAGTATAACTCCAGAAAAAATAAAAGAGTCAGGTAGATCCTGGGAAAATACCTGTGGGTTAGGGCCCACTCAAGAAATCACCGTTGGAAAAGATTGCTTAAGAGATATTGCACCGGTTGAATTAAATGGCTTGAATAAGATGACAATCCTCAAAAAAATTGCTTGAACGGATTAAGAATGGAATTATGAATCTTGAGCACTCCGGATATGAATAGCAAGAGGAGAATGATTAATTGGAGCACCGGAATAAGAAAGCATTGTGAAATGAGGAAAAAGGATAAGATCAACACCGAAATCTTGAATTACATCCACCGGCAGAATATGAGAACAAAAGAATGATGACTTTGAAGCTCTTGAGCATCTTCCTGAGAAATCACCGGATAAGAACATTAAAGGAAATGAATGTAGAAATATCACATGAATAAAATGGATACTTCCTTCTAAGAATTGCTGGCTCCATAAAGAGAAGGGTGGGAGGGTGGGGAAACAAGACAACTTGGAATGAATGAAACAGACAAATCGTCGGATTTCTGAACGGCGTCTGTATGGAATAACTTGAAGAGAAGGCACACCGGTTGGAAAAGAATTAACATGAAAATCTCGATGGTCAAGGGGAATTAGCACTCCCATCGAAATATGAGAACACCGATTAGGGAAGGTATGGAATCAACATTTGACATCGAAGCAACTCGAATACCAGAATCAAAACAAGAACAAAGGATAGATATGCAACATGATCTTCACAATATCATCCGAACAGAGAATTGAACGAATGAATTCCGTAGGTACATCAACTTGACGAGAAGCCACTTGGAAGAAGAAAAAGATAAATAAAAAGGAACAAGGATCAGATAGAGCAAATACAAGATAGAAGCTTCGTTCCGACATATTCGTGCTGAAAGCTCATGGAACGTGTTACAAAAGGGTTTTGCAATCCCCGGATCAGCATAGCCAAGGACCCTTTAAGATGCAAATCCCGATCAGAACAAGTCCATAAAACCACTTCACTCAATGTAGAACCCCAAACTTCATATCATGCATTCGTTGGAAGAATGCCTAGAACTACTAGATGAACCCACCTATTAATTTCCGAAAGTTTCCAGTTATGCAATCAGGTGTTGGGGATACACGGGAAGCACCGCGCAATCAACTCTAAACCTACATCCAGGTGTATCCATCCTTCAACACATAACCAGTCTTTCTCGAAAACTGTTTACCTCGGACCTTCGAAACGCATCCACTATACAAGCTATGGCAATACTCTCGAACTACCTCCTCAGTACTGGGTGATGTCGGGGTTATCTTGCCACTAACCGCATAGGAGAGTTTTCGATGTCGGCCGTCTTAAGTATTCTAGTACTGCCGCGATGGATTTGTGACGACAACACCTCGGAGCTCAACTCCCCGGGACACTGCCACAACCCCTAATGACAGGAGGCATCGAGAACAATGTTCTCGTCACAAAGACATCGAAACAATCCAAACAATACTCGCATGATCCTAAAAAAAAATTGGTGAAATTTTTGAAAGTAGAAGAGGCAAGAGTAGTCGTCAGGAGTCCTCACCAGAGTGAAAGAGATGAGGAGCAAAAGAAATCCTACTCTCCGATATAAATATAGGACTCAAAACATTTTCAAGTGTGTGCCTAGACTCAACCGTCAACGATTCGATCAATCAGTGGGGGCTTCTAGGTCGGAGAAGGCTCTGAATACCAACTTGTAATGCCCAGGATGGGACTATACCTCCTACGTGTCGAGGCACGACTTAAAGGTATAAGCCCATCCTAGAATGATCTCAAGTTTGGTATCTTTGCACGACTCATGTAAAAGAGGGATTAAATTGCAAAAGAAGATAGTTGGCTTACACTCGCCACTTCACACAATACATTACATCAACAAAACATCATTCACAACATCACAACCCGACTACGGGCGAAGATCCAAAAGAAAGATACCAAAACAACATAAAGCCACAGGTCAGGATCGAATCCTAGTAGAAGAACCACTACTGATCGTCGAAACGTCACAAGCAAACGGCCAAACTCTTCATCGAGCTCCCAGTGAAGAACTGAACCAACTCCTGCATCAAACTCGGCTGAACCTGCATCTGGTGTGGTGAAGTAACTGTGAGCCACAGAGGACTCAGCAATCCCGTTCCCGGGTAACACGACTATTTAAGCCTTGGGTGAGGAACAAGGCTGAAGAAAGAACAAGAGGTGAAGGAACAACAAGAGTCTGCAGCAGCAACTAGCACTAGCTTACGTAATAGAGAGCGAGAAGAGAAGTGCCTCGGTCGAGAGATGATCACGAAGTGATCCTAACAAAAGCACGCCAAACATAACCCCACCGTGTTCATCTCCCGAAACCCTTTCGGAAAATGACAGTCACGGTACACACGCTAGTAGTGTATTGGAACAAGGTGTCAAGTTATCTACAACCGGATATTAACAAGCTCCCATCTGCCACATAACCGCGGGCACGGCTTTCGAAAGTTCAAACCCTGCAGGGGTGTTCCAACTTGGCCCATCACAAGCCCACGATCCGCGGAGTCGCAACTCCAAAGGTGGGAAGAGTCGAGTATTCTCGGAATCCAGTTTTCAAGATACTCCGAACTAAGGTAAGGCTAATCCAGCAAATCCTCCCGGCGTGTCGACACCCTGATAGGTAGCCGCGCGTATCTAGTCTCAGGACACGACCGGATGGGCGATTCTACAGGTTTATATCAATCCTCGAGTTTCCTTGTGGTGACCCCGCAGACTCCCCGTTTCGGACCAACACTCATGTGGAGCACTGGCCCGGGGTTGTTGATTAAGAACTCGGGTTTGCAAGGTCCTATGCAAGTTTTATTAGTTATTAGGCGAATAGTACCAATGTTGGGACTTGCTGGAAAAGACTTAGCACTTAGCGGTTTATCAAGGGGGTCCCATACACCCCAACCGTGTTAGGAACGCATAATCAAGGAACATAACACCGGTTTATACGGTTCCTAATGGCATGAGTGGAACAAAACACCAAGCAAAAGGCTTAGCCTTCCACCCTTGCCAATATATAGATGATTTCATTTTTTAAGCATTTATATAGTGTGATATAACCCAACAAACTTCAACATGAAGCAAACATCTTCAATCTTCACCTGCAACTAACAATGCTATAAGAGGGGCTGAGCGAAGCGTACTTATAGCCAATCAATGGTTTGCATAGGTAGGGTGGTTAGACAGGATCATGGTTACAATAGGAGGCTGACAGGAAAACATGGGCATCGAGGCAATATACTAAAGAACGATACTCTAGCAATAGGCAAAGATAGTAATGGTATCCGGGTTCGGTCATCTTGCCTGGGATTCCATAAGGGAGAAGAACGGATCCACGAAGTAGACGAAGCAACACAGTCGAGCGAATCCTCACAACTCCGGAACGAAACCGAAGCTAACAAGAGAAGCAACCGGAAAGAAAGAACAACACGGTAAACACACAATCATTAACATGGCATACGATGCACAAACAAGTATGATGCATGTCCGGTTTAAATATGCATGGCATGGCAAGGTGCACAGACAACACTACAAGTTAAGTGGAGCTCAATATGCAACGAGTTGCATATTGACGAAACACCTCATTTATTTATTTAGTTGACCCTCGTTATTTACAAGACAAGATTAAGTGTTTGTTAACATGGCAAGAGGTGAAGCATAACAAAACTACACTATTTAGGCATTTTAAATGAGGCCGGAAGAATAACAACAACATATCCGGAAAATCCCCATGAGCATGTTTAGCAATTATAAGCAAACAACAAATAACACATTTAATGTTGTTAACATGATACGGATGACATGATCAAGTTTATGCAATTTTATTAGAAGGTTAACAAGAAGATGATATGAAGCATCGTCACCGTGGTGGAAGGAAAAGGGTGCCACGGCAACAATTCCGAAAATGATGCCACGGCAACATATCGGTTCCGGTAACTCGTTAAGAGTCCGGTGCAAAAGGAAAGATGGCGTGAGCGAGCCAAATGAGATGAAAGGTGGGGCGATCCCGTTACCGGGTTCCCACGAGTCGGCGACGAGGCAATCGAGGAACATGACAAACGGACGAAACGGCACGGAGCACACACGGAAACATTTCATACAACACAACAAGCATTCCACGAGTCATCCACGGGGTCGTCTCGTTATACCTTTGAAGCGTGCGTTTCAGGGCGGTTCGAGACGTAGAGGAAGAAGGCGTTCACGTGTCCGAAGAGTAAGAAGTCGTTCACATAGCGGTAGTGGAAGTAGTTGTTCACGGGGTCTTCGATGGTCGACGGTAGTCGTTCGGGCGTCGAGTTCGTAGATGTACTAGCGGTCTCGGCGACGGTAGTCGTTCACGGAGCTCGTAGCCGTAGAGGTACACGGGGCGACGGTAGACGTTCGGGCGACGGTAGACGAAAGTAGTGGTACACGGTGCGTCTCTGAGACGGTAGTTGTACGGGTCCAAAATTAGATATGCTTGCTGTTACATGGTTACTTGAGATAACAATAACAGCAACAAAACAACAAAAAAGGAAAAAAGGCTGCGGTCGGCGACGAGGCAGAGGCCTGGCTGGAGAGGCACATCTCCTGGCCGAAGGAGATGCGGCGGGGGCGTTGGCCTCGGTCCCTGTCGCGGACGACGAGGGAGGCCGAGGGGAGGCCTGGAGGGCGCGTCGGGCTGCGGCCTCGTGGCCTGGAGGCTGGAGGACGGGCGCGCTGCGCTCGGTGCTGGGGCGGAGGCGCGCAAGAGGAGGCGCGGAGGAGGATGGCCTCGAGGACCCTGGCCGGGACGCTCGGCTCCTGGCGTCGGAGGGCCTCGCGACGGAGGAGGGGCGCGGTGAGACCATGGCGCTCGCGGCGAGGAAGAGGCCCGAGGTTGTGGAGGCGGGGCCTGGCCGCGGGAGGAGGAGGCCGGGCGCGGCCTGGCTGGCCTCGTGCGCGGGCGGCCGGGCGCCATGGCGCGGGCGCGCTGGAAGCGTTGGCTCGGGGCCGAGGCAACGAAGGAGCGAGGCGCTCGGGAGGGGAGATGAGGAGAGGGATCGGGCGAGGGCTGGAAGGTGCGAGGGAAAAGGAGAGGAAGAGGAACAATCGATTGGAACGAGGGGGGCTTCGCGAGCGGGATGAGGGGAAGGCCTGGCGGCGGCGAGGGGAAAGAGAGAGCGACGGGAATCGATCCGGTCGGGAATAGAGAGCTACTATGCTGCCTCACCCTTTCCTCTTCGAGGGAATACAACGCAAGCTCAAGAAGTAGCAACATGTCGCAACCCTACCTAAGCACAACAGAGAGGTCAGCACGCCGGTCTAAGTCCTAAGCGCATAGTGGTCTGGGCCCATCGCCCAATGCACACCTGCACATTGCGAGGGTGGCCGATAAGCAGACCTAGCCGCTCTTAATACCAGATCGACGTTCCAGTCCAATCGGGCGCGCGCTGCTAAGTCGCTGACGTCAAGAAGGCTTCTGTTGATACCACGACGTCGAGTGCCCATAACTATTCCCATGTAGCTGGTTAGTGCGTATAGGCCAATGGCCAGACTCAGATCAAATACCAAGATCTCGTTAAGCGTGTTATTTTGAAGTAACCATGGACGACGACCAGGGACCAGGCCCACCTGTCTCCTAGGTGGTCGCAACCCGCCCCGTCGGTCCGCCACAAAGTGACCATCAAGGGGCTGCCGGGAACCCAGGCCCACGTCTACCTGTGTGGAACCATCTGCCCCTTCGGCCCCCATCCCCGAATCATCACCATGAGTATGTAATAGTATAGTATATACACGTGACCACCACCCGTAGTGATCACGGCCCGATAGTATAGCACGGCAGAGGGACAAGAATGTGGGGCCACTGATGGAATACTAGCCTTCTATACTAAGCATTAGGATAGCAGGTAAAGGTATCAACAATGATAGAAACAATGACAGGCTATGCAACAGAATAGGAGTTATCGAATCATCAACAGTAGCAAACCTAATGCAAGAATAAGAGAGAAGCGAATGGGCGATATCTGGTGATCAAGGGGGGGTGGGCTTGCCTGGTTGCTCTGGCAAGGAGGGGTCGTCCACACCGTAGACGAACTAGGGTCACCGGCAGTCTCGGGGTCTACCGGAAAAAAGTAACGGAGGGGAAACATGAGAAGTAACAGAGCAATCAAAGCATCACAAAGCGTAACATGGAAATACACAGTGCTAGAGGTGACCTAACATAGTAGTAGGTGATACCAGCGAAGTGGGGAAACATCCGGGAAAGTATTCCCGGTGTTTCACGTTTTTGGACAGACGGACTGAAGGTGGATTGTTGCATGTTCGCTATGCTATGGGCGTGTGGTGAACGAACGGACCGTGTATTCCGATTCGTCTCGTCGTTCTGAGCAACTTTCATATAGAAAACATTTTCATCTGAGATACATTTTATATGATTTTCCAAAGTTCTATCAATGTTCTAGACTTTCTAAATTACTTTAATTCGAGTTGACCAAGTCAATTTGACTAGTCAGAAGGAGAGGTGTGACCCACATGTCATATGCTATTTACCTAAACAATTAAATAAAAACTAGCTTAATTAAATGGGGGTCCACATGTCATATGGTATTAGACTAACTTAGCATTACTTTTTAATCCTAAACTAAATTATTCCTAATTAACATAAGGGCCAGCCACACACGGCCGTAGCCAAGCCGGCCAGACACACCACACACAGCACGCACCATACTATGCTAGGGGCTAATTTTATTCTTTGTTAACACAAGATGACATTTTGTGATTTTTGTAGGATTTAATACATGCATCAAATGAATTTGATCCCGTGGAAACATTTGAGCCTTGTCAAGTGTACTACCTACTCATATTATTTTACACATATTAACAATTGTTTAACCACTGATTAGGGGCTGTTTAGGGGGATAGTCAACGTAGAAATTGAAAAGCTAACTAGTACTCCCTCCGTCCGAAAATACTTGTCATTAAAATGGACAAAAAAAGATGTATCTAGAACTAAAATACATCTAGATACATCCACTTTTGTTCATTTTGACGACAAGTATTTCCGGACGGAGGGAGTAGCAGCTACAGTAGCAATCAGTGCAGCGATGCAGCAAGCAGAGCAGCGATGCGATGGGCGTAGCCGGCCCGGCCATGACGCGGTCAATAGCACGCGTTGCCAGGGACGGGCATGAGCAGCTACAGTGTCGGCGCTAGGCAGCAGTAGCACAAGCAACAACGGCAGCAGGAGGCGAGCGGGAGCAGTACGGGAACGAGATCCTCTGACGTAAGAGAAACTACTGTCGAGGGACGTAGATCGCCCAGCACCGTCTATCCAGCATCCGACGACGCGCGCCGCGAAGTACAGCCAACACCAGACCGAGCGAGCCCAATCAGCCCACACGACGATGCAGCCCAGTCCAACGTGATGGTAGTAGAGGGAAAATGCGTGAGAAAGAAAAAAACAAAAGGACGCGCACGACGGAAACCCTTCTCTGAAGAAAACGAGCCCAATCACATTACTTTTTTTTTCGCGAGGAAACTTTCAATCTATTCATCTTCTATCATGGCAGTACAACGAACACTAGAAATAATAAAATTTACATCCAGATCCGTAGACCACCTAGCGACGACTACAATCACTGAAGCGAGCCGAAGGTCTCCCCGCCTAGGGAAGTGGATCCTCTAACATGAAGAAGAGAAGTCACCTAAGCTATAATTCCCTAACTTTCCTCCTTCACATCAGTATGATTAAGGCAAAAATGACTTGAATTAATTTGCAAATTACAAATCCATTGTATACATTTACAAAAATTACATACAAACAAAATTATGATGCAATAAAACTAATTTCAGATTTATTCACATGAACAGTAATCACACACATAACCTGCTACAGTAAATAAATACAATATTCGCTACAGTGACCCTAACTTTTCTTCTTAGTTTTGCACTAGATTGCACTGTAGCTTAGGTGACTTCCCTCCTTAATGTTAGAGGATCCACTTCCCCCGCCTAGTCCCTGTTCCGGTGATGCGTCTAGTATTGTTGGTGGGCGTGTGAAGGTGTGTCTCCGGCGGATCTATCCTCGGTGGATTTGCTCGGATCTGGTTGTGGTTCGTCTATGTTCGTGTGTCTTCAGGTTGGATCCTTTCGATCTACGTTATTCTTCATCAGCGGCGGTTGCTGTTCTAGTGCGCCGGTCCTACGGGGCCTTAGCACGACGACTTCCTGACTGTCTGTTACAACAAGTTGTGCCCGACTCCGGCGATGGAGGGGTGATGACGGCGGCGCGCCTTCGGCTCGCTTCAGTGATTGTAGTCGTCGCTAGGTGGTCTACGGATCTGGATGTAAATTTTATTAATTCTAGCGTTCGTTGTACTGCCATGATAGAAGATGAATAGATTGAAAGTTTTCTCGCGAAAAAAAAGTAATGTGATTGGGCTCGTTTTCTTCAGAGAAGGGTTTCCGTCGTGCGCGTCCTTTTGTTTTTTTCTTTCTCACGCCTTTTCCCTCTACTACCATCACGTTGGACTGGGCTGCATCGTCGTGTGGGCTGATTGGGCTCGCTCGGTCTGGTGTTGGCTGTACTTCGCGGCGCGCGTCGTCGGATGCTGGATAGACGGTGCTGGGCGATCTACGTCCCTCGACAGTAGTTTCTCTTACGTCAGAGGATCTCGTTCCGCAGTACGCGGGCGTCGGCGCAGCTGGCGGGGCTGCAAGCAAAACAGCAGCGGCGGGGTTGCCGGGCAGAAGCGGGCAGCAGCAAGGGAATAAGTAGCAGTAGCGTAGCAACGCTAGTAAACCGAGCAGCACAGCAGCGGCAACCACGAGCAACAGGAGCATATGAGCATGTGTGTGGGGACGAGTTCTGACCATGGTGAGCGGCGGTGCGCGTGGGACGACGTCTATGGCGTGGGATTCGAAGGAGAAACAGGGGGATCGAACGAGGTGCTCACTGCGAGCATCTAGGCGAGGTCGGGGAGGCCGGAGGCGGACCGGAGTTGCGGCAACGATGGCGAATGCCGATGATGTACGCGGTGGGGACGGGCTCGATGGCGAGCGTACGGGGCAGCCCCGCTCGAATCGAGGCTTGCATTCGATGAGCAAGAGGACAACGGTGCTCCTGGACTTACCGCGACGACGAGAGATGGCCGGTGGCCACGGGATCGATGACGACGCAGCGATGGAGAAGCTCGGGCGGGTGCGGGCGCTAGAGTGACGGTGCGTGGGAGGGAGAAAGGAGGCTCGGGTTCGGTCAAGGGATGTGGGGTGGTGTTTTGTAGGCGAGGGGAAGCCGTGGATGCCCGGCACGTGGCCGGCGCCATGGCAGATGGCCTCCAGCCTGCCCCTGCCTTCCCCTGTAGTGGAAGATGGGAGACAAGGGAGGTGGGCTGGGCCTCCCAGCTACATGGGCCCCTTTTTCTTGTTTCTTTTACTCTTTTCTATACTTCTCTATTCTGTTTTACATTTCTTTTTCTTTTTCGTATTTACATGAGTGACCAAATGATTTTACCCGCTTATGAAACTTTTCACATAAACCATTCACTATATTTTAAAGTTGTTCAAACGGCTTCAAAGCTACTGGGACTATTTTAAATGTAGGCTTGAATTTAAATAGGTTTATTTAGTTTAGCTGGTCCACTAAAATAATTGACAGGGACAATATGGTCATCCAAAAGGAATTTATATTAATTTTACTAATACATGGGGATTTTATGACCTATTTTAAACATATTTGTTTTCGATGTCTAAAGAAATATTATTTGACTCGAAATTTAAATTTGAATTTGGCTTTGGTTTTTATCAAGTGGCACTTAAGCTTGCAAAACATGGTGACAATGCGTCATTAGGATGAGATCTCTGTAGCGTAGTTATCCGGGGGTCACAATTCTCCTCCACTACAAGAAATCTTGTCCCGAGATTTAAGAGGTGGAGTAAGGGCGAAAGGTCCGGTTACGAAATTCTTACGAATCTTCTCGGTCTTGGTTGCTCTTCTCGAAGAGGTCGATCCATTACATTGATCTCTTCATTTCTCTGCTTCAGGTCATCATGATGAAGTTGTCGTCCTTCCTTTAGGATCTTCACCATCCTACGAACGCGACCAGGGGGAAAAAACTCCGGAAGAACGCATCTCCGTAAAGCTGGGCATGTGACGGTGAACTCAATGGGAAATACACGAGGTACCCCACGAGTTGTATTTCAGTGAATTCGATGAGTGCAATATACGATGGTACCAAAGTTTCAAATGGGTAGGCAATCATTCGATGCCTAGACAGAAGCTGGAATGGGGGCTTGAACAACGAGAATAACATGGTGTTTGATTCCAGGATAAATAATGGTATAGAATTTAGCTCGTGAATCACATACGAAGCCAGGTGCAATGGATACATTAGAATCCAGGTTGTAAAGAAGAGTCCGGTTTCGATCCAGTGGACCTGTGAGTTATGCGCCCACCATGTGGGTTGAAAATAGGAAGGGTGGTGACATCTGCACATCCGCGACAGGGAGGCATGTCAGTGGATAGCTCGTCAGCTAAGACGGCAACAATGTCGGTACCAAGGACGGGGAACAAAGAGAACCATTTGCCCGCTCGTTGAAACGAGGTGGACCAATAGGAAAAGTTCTCGTCCACCGGCATTACCGGAATGTTCTCAATAATAGAATCAAGGTCTTACTGACAGAGTTGTACAACGAGGTGTTTACATAAGTAGTGAATTATTACTGCTTAGATCATATAGGCCAAGAAGGTTAAATAGAACAATGGAAAGGAAAAATGTGATTACACACAATTATTAGGAGTATATCCTTCCCATGGACAAGCAGAACATGTCATACAGGGTAGGAGAGCAAGTACCCAACCATTCAGATAAAGAGGCAAGGATTAATCAAGATGTTACCCATACAACGGTGTTTGGATAACTGACCAAGAAACACATAGCATCGCACCTCCAACGTTCTTGTTGATGAGCGGGGTATCATTGCCATGCTTCGAGGTAGCAATTGTATGGTGTTTCAATCAAGGACCAGACTTTGGATACACAAATGATCCATCAGGAGCAACTTATAAAATAAGTCTTAAAATTTCCTCCTGGAAGAATGGTTATCCTTGGAAAATAAATTATAATGATAGGTCCTCGAGCCAGGGGTGCTAGGCATGACATCATATTACCGGGTCATCAAAGGACCAACATTATAGCTCCTGGAAAGTTGTCCCAACCATCATATCTGACCGAGATTCAGATCTGATTGGTGTCATGATACCTCAGACTCAGGATGTTCGAGAAGAAAAGGTGCAACCTAAATCGACGAAATGACATTGCAAGATTCTCGGGAAATGAACTATGGGAGCGGGTTCCCGAAACAATAGTTCATCATTAAACCGAGGAGAGGATGAGGGGGTGGCTGATGGGCTCAGCGATAATTCATCGAGAATTCCAAATGGATGGATTTTCACAATAATGTGAACAAGAAGATGACACTTGTCAATTCAAATGATATAATGTTGTATGCTTGAGGAAACCATACACCATTAATCATTAGTTGAAAGGTGTGCCCGAAATATGACATGAGGCAGCAAGATCAATGTTAGAGTGATGATTCAATAACCAACAGTCTAAGAACGAACTGTCGATCGTTAACTTCAAAGCAATAGGGTTGCTAGATGTACAGAACTCAAGCAGCATCGTTAGCATATTGGTATCCCAGTTAAAAACAACACGGGGACCAAGGAAGAATGATGATGGTGAGAAGTATCATCATACCGAGAATTTCTAATAGGTGGAGCAATCCCCACAACATTCTCGACATAAAAGATAGTAATACTTCAAGGCAGAACACAACACTAGCTGGAGAGCAAGTTGTATTCATAATGTGGACAAGTTCGCGATGAAAGGAAGTCAAAGGTGTTGTCGATGATAATAAAAATCATCGAGGGAAAGGAGGGTATTTCTCATCATGAACATAGTTGACATCTCGGAAGAAGTCAAAGTGTTCAAGGTGATCTAACACATTTGCCTGGAGGTTTCAAGAGGATGCAATCAAACAACAACGGCAACAAGCAAGAAAATGACGAAGTGGCAAGTTATAGGATCAGTATATAAGATGCAAGCTCGGAACCAAAGTTGCCTTTCAAGACAAGCAACATGATGTTGAAAGCTCGACGTAAGTCGTGCTCACACACTGAAGAATTCGCGCACCAGAGAAGGACGAGGTAGCACAGTCAAAGATAGCAAGACGAGGATGCAGCCGATAGTCTAGGAATGACCAGATTGAGTTCAGAATTTCCCAGTAAAATACTAGGGGTATTTAATTTGTAGTGTGGAATAATTTCACTAGTCGGTATCCTCGGTTGACAACAACCCAGAACCCGTAGAGCGATTACGACAAGGAAATACATTACTTCAACAAAGTTACTAAGATGTGGTGCAAAGGCAAGACATCTTCGAGATACCAGGGGGTAACACTCGAAGGTAGAACATGATAGAAGTAGAACCGGGTCATTGACCTATGACAGTAGATACTTCAACCTTGCCAAAAATAGACGGGGCACTTGAATGAATTCCCATCAGATATATTAGATCAGGACAGCATGGTCGAAACCATAACTGTAAGGAATCAAGTCAAGAATACCGAAAGAATCATACAGCTGGATAATCATTTTGAAAGAAGCTTCCGAGACGGTCTACATCATATTCATGGGCATGAACACAAAGTTCAAGGTCGACTCTCACTTCTTTAATGCATATCATTTCATTCACCTCTCGCTTTGATAAAACTGAAGTGTTGGAATTTTATCTAGTAGAACACCGAAAGAGTATGACTTCAAAAAACTTTCAGGTCCTCACGGATTAGGGGAAGGCATAGGTTCAACCCATCGGGCATCTTAGTAACATATACAACAAGTTTCAAAAGTAAATACACAAGCTCAAAAGCAGAGCATGGTTGGCCAAGTAGAGGATACAATTTACCAAAGGCATTATGTATCAGGGGAGAGCTCACAAGGTGATTGAATATGAAGGACACTGTCGGATAACAATCCAACAATGGTTCGGGCGAGCCACAACAGAGCTGATGTGAGTATCGGTACTCACTCAGAGAAAGAAAGAATGCAGAGGCATCAGATTCAAGAATCACTTGATTAGTCTGATGCTTAAATTGAAAGAAATTATGGTTTCCAAAACGAAGGATCAGAAGCAGACGCTCTGATCAAGGATGGATAAGTTGAAAACACTTAGTTGGACAATCAATAAAGGTTTGAATTGCCGAGAACCAACTGATGTCCAGAATGACGCCTGAGCCGGAAAGATAATTTTAAAAGGATAATCTGACGATTGCATGCATACGCGCACATTGGATCAATAGGCTCAAAATGGCTAAAACAAGGGATGTTAACGAAGACTACTAGTCATATGAAATTAACCATAATGCAAGCAGGCAAGAATTTCAAGAGTAACAGGCTGCAGAGGATTTTTGAAACATCGAAAAGTATTCCGAAGAATTTTGGGAGACACATGAACAATTGAGAAGAACGGATCCTCGATAAATGTGAGGAAATAACCGTAAGGCTTTTCATGCGAAATAAAACTGCAAGACGGTAAACTCAAGGGATTCTCGGGACAACGGAGAATTTTTTAGGCATCTTGTAACAACAAGAGCGATGAGGAATTATCATGAGAATGACAAGTGCATGCAGTATCCATTGGGATATATCGGTGGCAGTGAATTGCAAAGGCGATGAGCACAAGGGTCTCGGGAAAATATCGATGGATATCCTCAGAATCTTCTAACGAAGCAGGTGATCTTCCGGAATGAGGGCTCTCCGGGAGAAATAGTTACGAGAACCTAGAGTCAGAGTTAGTAAAATCTTTTAACCCGAATAGAAGAGAGATCAGAGTCCCAAAGCATAGAAGAGGAATAAAAGATCCTAACACCACCCATTGGTGTTGTGGGCCCGTAAGCCACACAACAAGTTAGTAAATTTATTTTTCAAAGACTAGACTCAACTTCGGCCAAGGAGTTGGAAAGGGGGCTACCTACAGGCAGTTGGCTCTGATACCATCTTGTGACGCCCCTGATTTGACCGTACACTAATCATGCACGCAAATGGGTACGACCAAGATCAGGGACTCACTGGAAGATATCACAACACAATTCTAGACACAAATTAAAATAATACAAGCTTTATATTACAAGCGAGTGGCCTCGAGGGCTCGAATACATAAGCTCGAAAACACGAGAGTCAACGGAAGCAATAATATCTGAGTACAGACATAAGTTAAACAAGTTTGCCTTAAGAAGGCTAGCAAAAATGTAACAACGATCGAAAAGGCAAGGCCTTCTGCCTGGGACCTCCTAACTACTCCTCGAAGCCGAACTCCACGTAGAAACATCCTCGTGATGCTCTGGGTCCTGGACTCCACCAATCTGGTTGCATCGTCCGAGAAGAAAGGAAAAAGGAGGAGCAAAGCAACCGTGAGTACTCATCCAAAGTACTCGCAAGCAAGGTTCTACACTAAATATGCAATGGTATCTGTGTAAAGGGGTAATATTTGTGGGTTAAACTGCAGAATGCCAGAGTAAAAGGGGGATAGCTAATCCAATCGAAGACTACGCTTCTGGCAACCTCCATCTTGCAGTAGTAGGAGAGAGTAGCTGGAATGTAACAAGTATCCTCGCTTCTCGCAGCCTCCATCTTGCAGCAGTAGAATAGAATAGATGGTAAGTTCACCAAGTAACATCGTATAGCATAATCCTACCCGGCGATCCTCCCCTCGTCGCCTTGTGGGAAAGCGATCACCGAGTTATATCTGGCACTTGAAAGGGTGTGTTTTATTAAGTATCCAGTTCTAGTTGTCATGAGGTCGAAGTACAACTCCGGGTCGTCCTTTTACCGAGGACACGGCTATTCGAATAGATTAATTTCCCTGCAGGGGTGCACCACATTACCCACCACGCTCGATCCCATTTGGCCGGACACACTTTCCTGGGTCATGCCCGGCCTCGGAAGATCAACAAGTCGCGGCTCTACCTAAGCATAACAAAGAGGTCAGCACGCCGGTCTAAGTCCTAAGCGCACAGGGGTCTGGGCCCATCGCGCAATGCACACCTGCACGTTGCGAGGGCGGACGGTAAGCAAACCTAGCCGCTCCTAATACCAGAGCGGCGTTCTAGTCCAATTCAGTGCGCGCCGCTAAGTCGCTGATGTCAAGAAGGCTTCGGCTGATACCACGACGTCGAGTGCCCATAACTATTCCCACATAACTTGTTAGTGCGTATTGGCTAATGGCCAGACTCAGATCAAATACCAAGATCTCGTTAAGCGTGTTATTTAGAGGTAACCGCGGACAACGACCAGGGACCAGGCCCACCTGTCTCCTAGGTGGTCGCAACCCGCCCTGTCGCTCTGCCACAAAGTGACCATCAAGGGGCTGCCAAGAACCCAGGCCCACCTCTACCTGCGTGGAACCACCTGCCCCTTCAGCCCCCATCCCCGAATCATCATCATGAGTATGTAATAGTATAGTATATACACGTGATCACCACCCGTAGTGATCACGGCCCGATAGTATAGCATGGCAGACGGACAAGAATGTAGGGCCACTGATGGAATACTAGCTTTCTATACTAAGCATTAGGATAGCAGGTAAATGTATCAACAGTGGTAGCAACAATGACGGGCTATGCAACAGAGTAGGAGTTATCGAATCATCAACAGTAGCAAACCTAATGCAAGAATACAAGAGAAGAGAATGGGCGATATCTGGTGATCAAGGGGGTGGGGCTTGCCTGGTTGCTCTAGCAAAGAGGGGTCGTCAACATCGTAGTCGAACTGGGGTCACCGGCAGTCTCGGGTTCTACCGGAAAGAAGTAACGGAGGGGAAATATAATAAATAACAGATCAATCAAAGCATCACAAAGCGTAAGATGGAAATATGCGGTGCTAGAGGTGACCTAACACAGTAGCAGGTGATACCGGCGAAGTGAGGAAACATCCGGGAAAGTATTCCCAGTATTTCACGTTTTCGGACAGACGGACCGAAGGTGGATTGTTGCATGTTCGCTATGTTAGGGACGTGTGGTGAACGAACGGATCGCGTATTCGGATTTGTTTCGTCGTTCTGAGAAACTTTCATATAGAAAACATTTTCATCTGAGATACGGTTTATTTTATATGATTTTTCAAAGTTCTATCAATGTTCTAGATTTTCTAAATCTATTATATATAAAAAGTGCTTTACGGCCTACCAAGAAAAAGATAAATATGCTAGAAATTACCACAAAAATCAGAAACATCCAACCATTAATTAAGTTAATTAACCGATCACAGCCGATGGATCTCTGAGTTAATCCAGTGACGCTGAAGTTGATATTAATTACCCACTAATGCCCTTAGAGCATCTCCAGTGGAACGTGTAAATTTGGACGTGTATATCTTCATATACACGTCCATATACACCTTGCTAAATTTTACACCTCCCAGTTTTTCAGTGGAACGTGTATACAGGACGTGGAAATCAGGACGTGTATATTCCAACGGGTCCAGATCGAGCGAGGGGACCAGATCGAACGGGTCCAGACGAGCGACGAGCGTGGCATGGACGTGTATATTTACACGTCCGGTAGCTTCGTGGATGGACGTGGATAACTTGCACGCCCGTATACACGTTCCGCTGGAGACGATTTTTTGGCAAACATCGTGTATATTTAACATACACGTCCATATACACCATCCACTGGAGATGCTCTTAGTTTCAAAGGTTTACTCCACCTGCAAAAGAACTCCATGTTCAAAAGACAAAAAACATAGGGTTAGGCATTGACTCCCCTACAGAATAACTCACGCACACGGCCGCCGCCATAACTCTTCACGCACGCGGCCGCCGCTGTCTCAGCGAAATCAGATCGAGAATTCCTCACGCATGCGGACGGTGTCCTAATGCCTCTAGCACGTGGCCTTCTCCTCGGTGCCGACAGCCGGCGACCAGTCCTCCTCCCTGTGCCTGGACGCTGGCAGAATCAGGTTCCAAACTCGCCGCTTACATGCAACTCTACAAGCGACAAGCAAGGAGATGGGAACCAGATGGATCAAATATATGGCTACATACAGTAGCAAGAAGATTGATAAGGACTTGCTTCACGTACTACCTCCATGCATGCTCGATAATTATGATACAAGCTGCCGAGAAAACCTTGCATATGACCGTGACCAGGTCCTACATACGGCGGCCGTTATATTTGGATTTGTAAGTTGTCCGAGCCGACGCCCATTGGACGTTGTTCCGGCCAGTCGGTTCTCCTCCACGTGCATGCATATCAATGATGTAAGATTTCATTCTTGCCCATGTATTCACCATGCATACATCCATGCAAGATCCATTGGATCCAAGACAACCTAGAGGCAGGTAATGGTACGTTACTAATGCAACATAGTCTCTACAACTTTTGAAGCCTTAGCAACATAGAAATAGATCTGCGTGTATCTATCATTATGCAAGTAAATTATTATGTGTACTATTACTCCATTGTGAAGTTATAGTTTGTAGCATAGATATGTGAACGGTGCTGAGATTTTTTTTTTGTTTCTTAATAAGGATAGCGTGATATACAAAATCTTACAACATATCCTATGAGGCAATGACAAGGCCAAGAATTAGAGTCTGATGCATTAGGCATATATGCATATGACTGATAGTAGAAGTAAGTTGCTGTAGTATTTAGATTCTTCTCATTCGATATGACACAGGAAATTCAATAAGAGCTATCCTGTGATTTTATTTTATTTTGCTTTTTCCTAGGGAGAACCTCCATTCGCGGATTTTCCGAGTAAGTTAATGGTTGATCTAAAGGCCTAATAGTAATATACACGGGTGGAGAGAACATATGATATTTAATATTTACGTATATGCATGGACTGAACACATACGTACTTCGGCATATCATTTTAAATTTGCATTCAAAAATTCTCTAGAATCAAAATATCTTGTTAAAGAAACTAAATCACTTAAATGTTCAAAGCAAGAGTTCTTTTAATATGTCATAAGTAAGATACATTGTTGTTTGATTAGTCATGTTTATGGGAGTGAAACCCATGAATTCAAAGTTCCAATCTCATATATATGTATGGTTCCGTCCTGATCAAGTACATACCTGCAGCTATGTTAGGTGAGTATCGAGGAGTGCTTCCAGATGGAAGAACTATTTGGTTCTCCCTCATGATGTATGATGAAGAGCAACAATCAGTGCAGATCTCTTATACATGTACTTATTTTATGCACGGTCTTTTTGTGTCATATACACATTCTAATTAAAAATTAGTTTGCGTAATTATTGCTTAATTTCTCATGGTGTTCATGCATTTTTCGCTATTTCACAGTATAATGGTGACACAGTAGCCAGTTTGTGGTCAGGTCGTCAGGACCATCTCACCCCTAAGCAGTCAATGTATAGCTGATACTTATTAAAGAAAAATACATTCTGTGCACTGTGGATTGACAATCCAGCTCCCGGTTCTCATGTGTTTCCATGTAACCGTAGCCTACGCTTTGGTGCATTCAACAATACAATGTCTTCTGCATCATGTTTTGTTATGCTTGGTGTGTACTTCCCGCTTCGTGTGTACTTCCCTCATATGGAAGAATCGATATACTGTTAATCACTTCATGAGGTGTAATAAGTGTTGATCATAATTTAGAATCAACATTTTATTTGTTTGGTTGAGGGACTTCATAAAATTTTGGATATGTGCACTTTTCCTCAGCAGTTGCCTTATATTTTATTTACACGTCTGATACTAATACCGATTGACATGAATTGCTAAAAAACAGGGAATTCCAGAGGAAGGGTCAATGGTAACATCATCATATATGGTCCGAATCACCACACCAGTCAGGTTCTCACAAGTACCATGAATCAAGCTTCCGGTGGTGATCATCTTACATTAAATACGAGTCGACGACAAAATGTGTCACTCAATTAAACAGAAAACTAAAAGGGATGGCGATCATCTCATAGGTTACATTAAATACCAGTCTTACATGTATCTCATAACCATTAATCTAATTACGCATGCAAGGACATATGCGCAACTCTACACGAAGTACACCGTAAATGAAAAATAATCAAAAGGCTAAAGAATAAATAAAATGTGAATAAGAAAAAAGAATTCTCAGAAGTACAGATTTTCTGGTGTGCCCAAAATTCATGAATAAGTAAATTTCCAGTGTGCCAAAAATTAGACAAAGAGAAATCTGGAAGTATACAAAAAATAAAAGGTGAGGTCAAAGTAACTTGATACATACCTATTATATATTAAAGATATTAAGCTCTAACCAGAAAAAATTACTCTAGAAAATCCCAACATCTAACCATTGTTTGCTAAAGATAATTACCGTAAATAAATCTTGACCAACCAATTTCATGAATCCTATCCACCGCCACATGCACATGGCAAAATACCCATGAAAAAAGTCCCCAAAACAAGTCCTAGCACCAAAGGTGAAAACATCATACCCACTTCTCTTCACTCCCTACATGCTCTCGCATCATAGGCTGGGCGATTGGGCCTCCAGGAAGATTTGTTTTGCGAGAAGGGCCTCCAGCAAGATTGATTGAGCCTCGCTGGGGAGCGGAATGAAGATGGTTTGAGCGTGAAGACGCATGGCTATTGAGCCTCTTTTCCAAATAGCCATGGATCTTCACCCTCAAGCCATCTTCCGCTCCCAGTGAGAATAATCCATTGTCACTATGCTTTTGCGAGTTGTGACAGCTTTGTTGGGCAATGGGGCCACCAGCGAGATCAATCTTGCCGCTCCTCGGGCTGACCGTTTGTCTTCAACGTTAGTCGACCATCCTCTCGTCTTAGAAAAGAAGAACTACAACGACAATTTTAATGGATATGTAGAATATTTAAATACACTCTAACTTTATATACCAAACTGAAAAACACTAAACAAAATATGGCAATCAGTCACATCGATAGCAAATGTACCTATGCCTACATGAAAATTATTATATTTTTGTCTAAAGAAAAACAACAAATCTACATGATAAAATCCAAGAAAAATGACATAAATATAATCTTGGTGACGTGGTCATAAAAAAGGTTAGTATGGCATGCATAATTTACAAGTAAATGATAAATGGATAACACACATATCTATATATATATAAAATTAAACATACCAAAAAGAAATCTATGTTCACGAATGTATAAAAAAATCGTTGGACAAATTTAATAATATGTTATCATCATTGAACATTATAAAATTCTAGCCCGCGCATCAAGCGGGCCACTTTGCTAGTTACTTTTAATTCGAGTTGACCAAGTCAATTTTACTAGTCAAAAGGAGAGGTATGACCCACATGTCATAGGCTATTTACCTAAACAATTAAATAAAAACTAGCTTAATTAAATAGGTGTCCATATGTCATATGGTATTAGACTAACTTAGCACTACTTTTTTAATCCTAAACTAAAGTAGTCCTAATTAACATAAGGGCCGGCCACACATGACCGTAGCCAAGCCGCCCAGACACACCACACACAACACGCACCTGACTATGCTAGGGGCTAATTTTATTCTTTGTTAACAAAAGATGGCATTTTGTGATTTTTGCAGGATTTAATACATGCATCAAATGAATTTGGTCCGATGGAAACATTTAAGCCTTGTCAAGTGTACTACCTACTCATATTATTTTTACACATATTAACAATTGTTTAACCACTGATTAGGGGCTGTTTAGGGGATAGTCAACGTAGAAATTAAAAAGCTAACTAGTACTAGCAGCTACAGTAGCAATCATTGCAGCGATGCAGCAAGCAGAGCAACGCAGCGACAGGCGGAGCCGGCCCGGCCATGACGCGGTCAATAGCGTGCGCGGCCAGGGACGGGCATGAGCAGCTACAGCGTCGAGCGAGCAGCGGCGCTAGGCAGCAACAGCACAAGCAACATCGGCAGCAGGAGGCGAGCGGGAGCAGAACGCGGGCGTCGGCGCAGCTGGCGGGGCTGCAAGCAGAACAGCAGCGGCGGGGTTGCCGGGCAGAAGCGGGCAGTATCAGTAGCGTAGCAGCACCAGTAAGTGGAGCGGCACAGAAGTGACAATTACGAGCAGCAGGAGCATATGAGCATGTGTGAGCGGACGAGTTCCGACCATGGTGAAAGGCTGTGCGCGTGGGACGGCGTCTACGGCGAGGGATTTGAAGGAGAAACAGGGGGATCGAACGAGGTGCTCACTGCGAGCATGTAGGCGAGGTCGGGGAGGCCGGAGGCAGACCGGAGTCGCGGCAACGATGGCGAACGCCGGCGATGTACGCGGTGGGGACGGGCTCGATGGCGAGCGTACGGGGCGGCCCTGCTCGAATCAAGGCTTGCATTCGATGAGGAAGAGGACGACGGTGCTCCTGGACTTCGCACAGCGACGAGAGATGGCCGGTGGCCACGGGATCGATGATGACGCGGCGATGGTGATGCTCGGGCGTGTGCGGGGGACAGAGCGACGGCGCGTGGGAGGGAGAAAGGAGGCTAGGGTTCAGTGAAGGGATGTGCGTTGGTGTTTTATACGCGAGGGGAAGCTGTGGATGCCCGGCACGTGGCCGGCGCCATGGCAGATGGCCTCCACGCCTGCCCCCTGCCTCCCAGCTACATGGGCCCCTTTTTCTTGTTTCTTTTACTCTTTTCTTTACTTCTCTATTCTGTTTTACATTTATTTTTATTTTTCGTATTTACACGAGTGACCAAATGATTTTACTTTCTTATGAAACTTTTCACATAAACCATTCACTATATTTTAAAGTTGTTCAAAAAGCTTCAAAGCTACTGGGACTATTTTAAAGGTAGGCTTGAATTTAAATAGGTTTATTTAATTTAGCTAGTCCATTAAAATAATTAATAATTGTCAGGGACAATATGGTCATTAAAAGGAGTTTATATTAATTTTACCAATACATGGGGATTTAATGACCTGTTTTAAACATTTTTGTTTTTGCTGTCTAAAGAAATATTATTTGACTAGAAATTTAAATTTGAATTTGGCTTTGGTTTTTATCAAGTGGCACTTAAGCTTGCAAAACGTGGTGACAATGCATCATTAGGATGAGATCACTGTAGCGTAGTTATCCGGGCGTCACAATGGGTGAAGTGTGTGCAGAACTAGTGCACTGTAAAAGTAGCAGATAACAGGTGACTGAAAAATAAATGACAGGAGACATATGATAGCTCTACAACATTGCATGGCAAACAAAATTAGATTCTACTCCGTATGATTTTGTAATATATGAGCACAGAAAATGCAGGTACTCCTCCAGCACACCACCACATGTGGTCATATCAAGATAACAGTCGACTGAAAATAAATAGGCCGGTCAATTTTTTAATGAACAGTCCGATCTATAAGGACGGGCAGATGGCCTTCGTCTACCTCCCGCCAGTCACTGTTGACGATCTTTCTCGAACCACCAGGGACCACCGGCCCAGACCCCTGGCACCGCCGCCCCGCCCCCCCATCGACCTCACACCACCGTCGTGCTTGGCAGCGCCCCAAGGCCATCCCTTTAATCCCGACCGACTTACAGATCGGGCGCTAGTAGCTCTAGGCCCCACACGCCCCTAAGATAAACACCGAGGCGTTGCTTCCCCGGCGTAATAGGCGGACTAGCGCTGTGATAGCCTGGCTTATTAGGGATGATAGACTACTCATATCAATAAGAATTCCTTCTTTTCCGGGAGCCCATTCGGATAGAACTCCAAAGTTAAGTGTGCTCAGCTTGGAGTAATTTCAGGATGGGTGACCGACCGGGAAGTTGCTCCCAGGTGCGCACGAGTGAGGACAAAGTGTGCAGAAAAGACTAGTATTGATATGTGAAGCCAGTCTAGATCCTGCCAGGACACTACTAGGAAAAGGGCTATAGATGGAATTGATACTAATGGCGCACCAGACAAAGGAGTGCGCCATTAGTATATAGTAATGGCGCACCAGCAACAGATACGCCATTAGAGTTCGAAATACTAATGGCGCACCTTGCCCAGAGTGCACCATTAGTATCAAGAAGTTTTTTTTTGAACTAGCACGCCTGTCCAAACATACTAATGGCGCATCCAGACAAAGTGCAGCATTACTAGTCTAGTTGTAACTAGTAATGGCGCACCAGCAGTAAAGTGCGCCATTAATGCTCTTTTTTTAATGATATTTTTTATTCTTTTTTTTACAAAACTACTAATGGCGCACTGTCGCATAGTGCGCCATTACTAGTTTAAACTAGTAATGGCGCACTATGCGAAAGTGCGCCATTAGTATGTTTTTTTTGCAAAACTAATAATGGCGCAACTACTATAAATGCGCCATTAGTAACCTTGATTACTAATGGCGCATTTATAGTTGGTGCGCCATTAGTAAGCGGGCAGCAACAAGATATTTTGGACAGCCTCTCTACCACACTCACTCCCTCCCCACTTCTTCATTCTCTCCACCTCCTCTCCTCTCGGGTCCCTCCTCTTTTTCACCTCATTTCCACCATATATTCATTCAAATTAAGTGGTTAAATTACCTTGTTTTGATAGGTAAGTAAGGGGGGAAGCTATATTTATGTTGTTCTCCATACAACAATGTGCACATGCACTTTTTATGGCCTAGCTAGATCTATGTATGTTTGTGGTGTTGCATATGTTTGTTGTGTTGCATATGTGTTTGTGTTTGGAGGTGTACCGATATTTGAAATGCGATAGTTGCCAATATTTTCCCGGAATGTTGATTCATTTCCGTTTCGGTGAGAATTTTGGCATTAAGCATTCATTTTTGTCCTATTTTTAGGGAAAGTCATGGCAAATTTTTTCTTAGTTCTAAAATATCGTTTTGCTCTACCCCGCAAGCGACCATGGTGCGCACGATGACCGAAGGCATCGTGAATAGGTTTTTGAGGTCCGCGAAGGCCGAGATGCTTCAAAAGAACGAGATGGAGATAAGATGTCCGTGTCGAAGATGCAAGCTGAAGAGCCTTATTGCGGACCCGGATTCCGGGCAGGTGCGGGACCACCTGCTCTTGCGTGGTTTCATGGATGGCTATCGGTGGCAAGGTGATGAAGATGACTACGAAGTCGTCCATGGGGGTCGGGCAAGAAATGAGGAAGGGCAGCAAGACAACCACCGCGGCTCGGGCGGGCGAGAAGACGAAGAATCCCCAGGAGATGATCACGACGGTGATGCTGTACACAGTCATCATGTAGAAGATGCAGGACATGATGATGAGGAAGATGCCGGAGCAGACGACGGGCATGATCATGAAGATGATGATGCCGGTGGAGCAGACGACGCTGAACCATCGATGGGTTGGGTGCAGGACCCTCATATTCAAGAGCTGCTTCTCAAGCAGACCGATAACGCAAGAGCTGCCGTCCGAGAGAAAGCCAAGATGGATCAACTTGAGTTAGACGCGGTTACTCCATTGTATGAAGGATGCAGGCCCGAGGATACCCGTCTGAAAGTAACGCTCATGGCTCTGGAGATGAAGGTAAAACAAAAAATGACCGACGCATGCTTCGACGAGAACATGTCATTCTGGCACGAACGTCTTCCCAAGGGGAACAAGTGCCCCACCAGTTTGGAGGAGGCGAAGAAAATCGTGTGTCCTCTAGATTTACCGCACGTGAAATACCATGTGTGCATGAACAATTGCATCATTTATCGGGACGAGCACGCGGAGTCTACCATATGTCCGGTGTGCGGCGTCACTCGATACAAGAAGAGGAAGAAAGCTCCTCGAAAAGTGGTGTGGTACTTTCCGATCACTCCTCGTCTACAACGGTATTTCGCGGACCCTAAGGTAGCAAAGCTCCTGCGTTGGCACGCGGATAGGGAGGAGAAGAAGCGAGAAGATGACGCAAATGATCCGGAGATAGATAAAAAAGACAAGATGCTGAGTCACCCTAAGGATGCGAGCCAGTGGAAAGCGTTGAATTTTGAAGACCTAGAATTTGGGAACGATCCAAGGAACATCGTGCTGGGCGCGAGCACCGATGGAGTCAATCCGTTTGGCAGCCAGAGAAGCACACATAGCACCTGGCCTGTGTTTGTGTGGATGTACAACCTTCCCCCCTGGTTGTGCATGAAGAGGAAGTACATTCACATGAGTATGCTAATTGAAGGACCGAAACAACCAGGGAACGACATCAATCTGTATCTGGGGCTGCTGAAAGAGGAGCTAGACACGTTGTGGAAAACGCCAGCCAATACGTGGGACGCCGCAAAGAAAGAATATTTCCCTATGAGAGTCGCGCTGCTCACGACGGTGCATGACTATCTCGGTTACGGATATGTCGCGGGGCAGGTGGTCCACGGATTTTCTGGATGCGTCAGGTGCATGGATGACACAACGTATCGCCAGCTAGATAGAGATCCCGGGTCTTCGAAAACCGTGTTCATGGGACATCGAAGGTGGCTTCGCGACGATGACCTGTGGAGAAAACGCAAGGATCTGTTCGATGGTGAAACCGAACCCCGAGGACGCCCGCGTACGAGGAGCGGCGAGGAAATAGACGAGCTGTTGAAAAATTGGAAATATTGCCCACTGCCGGAGAAAGAAGCAAAAGGCGCCAGAGCCGGGAAAGAAGCGAAAGGCGCCAGAGCCGCTGCTGAAGGTATGGAAAACGAGGTCTGTTTTCTGGGACTTACCGTACTGGAAGATCCACCGTGTGCCTCACAGCCTTGATGTAATGCATATCACGAAGAACGTGTGCGAGAGTCTGCTTGGTACCCTGCTCAACATGCCAGAGAGGACCAAAGATGGGCCGAAAGCAAGGGCAGACTTGAAATCAATGGGCATCAGGCAGGAGCTTCACGCTATATATGATGATCATGATGACGATGATCATGATGAGGCAAAGCAGGACACGGAAAGTCGTCGCAAAGGCAAAAAGGCCAAGAAGACCGGAAATGACTACCCTCCCGCGTGCTTCACTCTAAGTCAGGAGGAGATCGAGCAGTTTTTCACCTGCCTCGTAGGAGTACAACTTCCTTACGGTTACGCGGGGAAGATAAGCAGATACCTAGACCGGGCGAAGCTGAAGTTCAGCGGGATGAAGTCTCACGACTGTCACGTGTTGATGACGCAGATACTTCCAGTTGCAATCCGTGGTATCATGGACGCGCACGTCCGTGAAACCCTATTTGGCCTATGCAACTTTTTCGACGTCATCTCTCGGAAGTCTGTTGGCGTGAGGCAACTCAGAAGGCTACAGGAAGAGATCGTGGTGATCAAGGTTGTCAGAATCGCGATTCTGTTATACGATTCTACGACTTTACGATCCAAACTAACCCCTATGATTCTACGATTTTAGTTCTTAGAATCTACATTTCTACGATCCTGATAGTGAAGATTCTACAATTTGCGATCCTACCATCAAAGCTCCGATCCGATTCAAAATCGCGATTCTGACAACCTTGGTGGTGATACTATGCGAGCTTGAGATGTACTTCCCGCCCGCATTCTTCGACGTTATGGTGCATCTGCTGGTCCATATCGTGGACGATATCATCCAACTCGGGCTGACGTTCCTGCACAGCATGATGCCGTTCGAAAGGATGAATGGTGTCATCAAAGGATACGTTCGCAACATGTCACGTCCAGAGGGAAGCATAGCCAGGGGCTTTCTGACCGAAGAGTGCATCTCGTACTGCACGAATTATCTAGGCATCGAGAACCCCGTTGGTCTGCCCGTCAACAGGCACCTCGGCAGGCTCGCTGGATCGGGTCACCGTGAGGGTCGCCGCGAAATGCATGTCGACTTCGAGGGTCGACTCGCCGACTTTGAAAGAGCAAACCTAGTCGCGCTACAACACATAGACGTGGTCGATCCTTGGGTGGTTCAGCACAAAACCTTTATTGAGAAGACATACAATGACTGAGGCCAACAGAGGACGGACGGAGATATAATCAAAGAGCACAACTCATGTTTCACGCGTTGGTTCAAGCAGAAGCTTCTGTCGTACCCTTTACATGATGATTCTTCCGCGGAAGAACAACTCATATTCGCCTTGTCACAGGGCGCCGAGCACAACCTGATGACCTATGAGGCGTACGATATCAACGGCTACACATTCTACACCGAGGCCAAGGACATGAAGAGCGATGGTTATCAGAACTCCGGGGTAACGATGGAATCCTACACCGGTAATGACAAGGACAGATACTACGGAAGGATCGAGGATATCTGGGAGCTGAGCTACGCTGGAGAGAAGGTCCCGATGTTCCGTGTCAGATG
>LR738714.1:504017332-504038705 GCA_902687465.1 Secale cereale
GCCTCTCTCTCCCTCACCGCCGACGCCCTCGCCCCCGACGCCCCGGCCTCGACGCCCGGAGCTACGCCGCCGCCGCCCGCGCCCCCGACGCCCTGGACGCCCGGAGCTACGCCGCCGCCGCCCGCGCCCCCGACGCCCCGGCCTCGACGGGCCCCTCACCGTCGCCAACACCACGCCAAGGTATCCTCCTCCTACCCATGGCATCCTCCTCCTGTGGACTGAATCAGTACAAGTTAGGTTTACAATTGCTTAGGTTTTTAGCTCTTTTATGTCCGAATCCCCTCGGGTTTGTCTAGATTTAGGGTTTCCGTTGGGTTTTGTTCTGGTTGGAGTATGATTCGCGTGTGTAATGCTTCATGTGTTTGGGTTGGTGTGTTTGGGTTGGTGATTTTTCTCTGGTGCTCAACCATGGCTTTCTGATGTAGAGTATCATCAAGTTCTGTCTTGATAGCTATAGCTTCAGCCTCTGCTTTCTCCCAGTCTGGATCATTCGTAGTCAAAAAGGGGTAGGTCAAAAAATAAATAACCGACATATATGCATACGTGCATGTGGCATTTATACTTCTAGGATGAGATAAATCATATGCCCAACTACTTATGACCAGGAACTTGTACTGGAATGAGAGTGATGAATGGAGTGGTATCTAGTATGGCTTCTTCAGCTACTTTTGCTTGCTTGGATAAAATTAACTGAAACTTTTTCAGTTTAGTGTAGGACTTGCAAGCAGTAGTACTTGCTTAGTTTAGGTACACTCCTTAAATTAATTAACTGAAACCTTCTTTCTTCTTCTCTCTTCTCTCTTCTTTACTTGTTTGCTTGCAGTAGTTTCACTAGTTTAGTGTAGGACTTGGAGTAGTTTCAGTAGTTTAGTGTAGGACTTGGAGTAGTTTCAGTAGTTTAGTAGATTAACCATTTGTTATAGATTATATGTTTTTAGGAAAAACTGTTCCCCGAACTAGTTTAGTGTAGGACTTGGAGTAGTTTCAGTAGTTTAGTAGTTTAGTGTAGGACTTGGAGTAGTTTCAGTAGTTTAGTAGTTTAGTGTAGGACTTGGAGTAGTTTCAGTAGTTTAGTAGTTTCAGTAGTTTAGTGCAATGCTATTGGTGAATCTTATATCTGGGTTGGACCATGGCCTAATGAGCCTAGGATGGTGCCACAGCTAGCTTGTCTAGGTTAAGTTAAATATAACCCTCGTATAAGTGAGGTATTTTTTTTTCTGGTTTAGGTTAATACCATGATAAGGACATTCAGGCCATTGCCTTGTTGGCTGACCTTTTGACAGTTAGCATGCCATGAGGGTTCTTGACACATATACCTCTAGTTGTAGCAATGGATTAAATATCAGTCCTAAAAATATGGGTCTGGCACTACTACCATAGTTCCTTTTTTTTTACTGAAGGAAGCGTCTACAGTTTTTTTTAATAGATAAAAAGGTGTACATGATTTACATGCCCTCAGGTGAAAAAGAAAAAGAAAAGAAAAGGGGGATTTTAGACAATATGAAGTTGCTCTAATTATATGTTTTTAGGCTAGTACAGGGTGTTGCTTTATTCTGTCATCATTTGTAACTATGTCACAAATAAATTGTTCCTTCTTCTGTATTTGACAAGTAATGACTGTTGATAAGCTGAGGCATGTGGATTAAGCAGTTTCTTTGCTGTAACATACTGTATATCACTCCACAATGAAATACATTACATATTGATGTGCTTGGTAAAACTTGTTCATGTACTGAACTACTAATGCCTTGTGATGCTCTGAATTACTTGTGATGCCTATGAATTACTTGTGATCACATTGAGAAAGACTTGTAAAGATGATGATCACATTGAGAAAGACTTGTGATCACATTGTGATAGTTTTGCAGGTACCCCAAGAGGCCCTTGAGTTTGCTGGAATGTTGATTAACTTCCGTTCCGGCAAATTCGGGTACTCCATATGTCCTATTTTCAGCAAAGGTCATGCTGAAATTTTCCATGAATTTTAGCATGACTTTGCTAAAAATAGGACATATAGGGTACTTGTGACTAATGCATGGGCCGGGGTATCTTAGTGGTTAATTAGGTAGGATCAAGTGCCCCTTTATTCTAGCTGCATTAAACCATAGACGGCAATAGAGCCAAGTGATTAGACCCAACTTACAATTCTCCTTCCTAGCTTAGCTTTTAGGATGCCTCGGTGTCGACAAACCATAAATTATGAAACCTTGGCTTTTAGGGTGCCTCGTTGTCGATAAAAACCGAAATGATGAAAGCTTAGGCTTTTAGGGTGCCTCGGCGTCGAAAAACCCTCAATTATAAAAGCTTAGCTTTTAGGATGCCTCGGTGTCGACAAACCCTAAATGAGGAGACCATGATCTTGTTCCTTGACAATAACCAACTTTTTGACCAAACTTTGTTCCTATTTAGAGAGAAACATGGCCAACAACGATGAGGCCGGCGGTTCGGGCGGGAAGGCATTCTGGGAGCTGTCCCAGGAGATGGAGGAACAACCTCACTTGTATGAGGACGCCGCCTTCCCCACCGATCCTGAGACCACTGATGGTACCGCGGAGGATGACCCCACTGATGCCACCACTGATGGTGCCGCCGAGAATGCCACCACTGATGATGGCGGCGCACGCACAGATGGCAGCCAACCGAAGAGGCAACGGAAGGACCGGCGCCCGACCATGCTCCGCACCCTCAAGGAGGAAGTTACTGAAGTGGACTCCGACGGGAATCCAACGGCGCCCGAACGAATAGTCAAGGGGTACTCGATTCAGCTCGGGTGCATTCTCCGGAGCACCGTCTCGATCAACAGCGAGAACCTGAGGCATCCTGACAACGGGAATTACCGCAACCTCCTCTTCACGAAGCTGCACGAACGATACAAGTTCCCCGCTCAATTTGATAACACAAGCCTCAAAGGGAATAAAGTGAACAATGCTGCCCTCACGAAGATGAGCAAGGACATGTCTACTTGGAAAACCAATGTGAAGAGAATGATCGAGAAAGGTGAGAGTTATGAGACGATCAAGGAGAAACATCCTTCAATCACCGAAGATGACTACAACGACTTCAAGATCAATTGCTCGAGCGCCGCACACTCCGAATCAAGTCAGTGGGGGAAAGAAATGCGGGAGCTCAACTTAGGGGAACACACACTCGGTCCCGGCGGTTACAGAGTGGCGGAGCCTATATGGGACAAGGAGGAGGCGGACCGTGCCGAGCAAGGCCTACCGCCCCTCTTCGATAAATACGGTGACAAGCAAACTAGGAACTTTATCAGGGCCCGGTACAAGAAGGACCCGAAAACAAAGGAGCTGACCACGGATCCGAAGACTAGGGCGCTTGAGGCTATTCTGGTAAGGAATACACCCCCGCGTAATTAGCTCCATATGGTTGCATTCTAATTAATGAAGCCAAATTTCTGAATGATTCACATTCCTTCCGCAGGCGACTGAAAGCATTAGCGCGGGGTCGACTAAGAGCGGCCCTTGGGACATGACTCTAAATAGGGCGTTGAATGTAATGAAGAACAAGGATAAGCTCGAGAAGCTGACGTCGGCTGGTCGTGTGGCCGGCAAAGGCTTGTCGACAAAATGGTCGTCATACTATAACGCTGGTGGGCGAAAGGAGAAAAAGACCAGCTCGGAAAGCCAGGCGCGCGAGGTTCAAGAACTCAAGGCACAGGTGGCGCAGATTCCGGAGATTGTCCAAGAGCAAGTGCAACAACAGCTCGGAGCGACGATCACCGCCATTGTGCCTAGCTTGATCGAGGGGTTGCAGTCGTGGATTGCTGGCGGGCAACAGGGGCCGCCCCCGATTCCCAGCTTCACGGCCAGCAACTCGCAGAACACGATGGCGGGGCCATTGGTGTCTCCGGCGGAGGCGGCATTGGTGTCTCCGACGCCGGCACGGGAGCCTAATGCACCCGTGTGTACGCCGGCCGGCACCTCTGCAGCAAGCGGCCCCTCCGTCAACTGCACGCCCGCCGTTGGCGGTGCCTTGACATTAGCCGAGCTCGACGCCATCATCACGGTAACTAATTAAGCCTCTCTCGGCCGAGGACTTCATCTCCTTGCCTTTGACTGGGCATCCCTGACGCCCTACATGTTTTCGCAGGGCGCCGCCGATGTTCCGTGCACTCTCCTGCACTTCGTGAACAACGAGTTGGTCGATGTCGCCAAGGGCAAAATCGTTCAACCGGGCCAGCCCTTGTTCCACGGTACCCAGATGCCACCCAACTTGTTTAGGGTTCAACTGGTTCGGGTGCTGCCAGGCTGCGATGAGGTGTTACCTCCGATTCGACCCGTCGGGGCCGACGATGATGACGTCATGACACTCAGCGCCTGCCTGAGCTGGCCCCTGCTTTGGCCGAAGAGCCAGATTCGTTTGGGGGCGGGGGAAACCACACCAAAGACAACACCACCAGTCGTGCCGGCGCCAAGTCGTCCCCATGGCAAGTCCGCCGCAACGGTGCCGGACATCCCTATGCCACTGGATCCAAACATGCATATGGCACAGGATCAGAACGACGACGACGACGATACATTTGCCAACGTCGATCAGTACTTTGCCGATCATGGGTACGGTGACGACTTCATGGGGCCTCCTTCTCAAGAACCCAACCCAACAAAAGACGTGCGCGATCAAGCCGGTACCGCGGAGAAGCCAAGTTGCAACAGGCGTCGTCTGCCGTTCAGCTCTCAGGAGACGCCTCCAGCTGCCGACTTCACCGAGCCTCAGATAGGCGAGGTGCGAAATATGATCAGCCCCAACACACTAAATAAGGCGGTCTCTGAGCAGAACTCGGTCCCAATTCAGGAGATCAAGAAGAAGGCACACAAAAGAAAAACTAACAAGGGTGCGAGCCAGCCGGCACCGAGTACGATCCGTGCTCAGGACGGGCCACCTTCACCTGAGGATGTAATGAGGAGGGTGCATGTGGCGGGTAGGCCGATGCTACCGACAAATATGCTCGATGCTGCAACCGGTGCTATGCGGAGTCTGCATGACAGTGTTCTTTCTTTGGAGAAGCGGCGTCTCAGAGAGAAGGATGTGGCATACCCGGTTTTCGCGGCCAAGGTGCCGGAGGGCAAGGGCTTTGTGGGTAACTCCATCGGGGGTACGATCGTCCTGCGGTTTGATGACATCCACGCTATGTTGAACCTTCTTCCGCTGCACTACACCTTCGTTCGGCTATTTTCGCTGAGTATGGAGATGCGGATCATTCGCGACAAGACCCCGGACATCGTGATAGTCGACCCCTTCTACATGCGTGCCAAGTTCTTGGGCAGCGCTGGGGACCGGCAAGTCGCGAGTTCTTACCTGGAAGGCGTCATTCTGGCAAACCGAGATAAGGATAACTTCCTCGTGCCTTACTTTCCCGAGTAAGTCCTCCGCCTCAACCGCCCCGTAACATATGAATTCTTAGATTTCGATCGTTCTTCTTTTAACATTCCGTGTTTTCTGCAGTGACACACAGTGCACGCTCATCCTACTAAGCCCCAAATATTCCATGGCCACGTATTTCGACCCGGACCGTCAGTCGGCTGTAGACTACACAAATGTCAAGAAGGTTCTTGATGATGTTCTCCCCGGCTACGCCAAATCTGGAGGCACCTTCACCAGGACAACTCGTAAGTACGGCAAGCACGTGTTCTCCCACAACACAACGTTCTGCTGCGTCAAGCAGCCGCCTGGCGGTCAGAAGGGTGCCTACTACGCCATCCATCACATGCGGACGATCGTACGGGACCATCATCAACTTCTGCTACCGAGTAAGCTCAAAGATTGGGCCGCGCGCGTGTCGGCAATCCAGGACGCGGACATCAGACAAGATTTCTTTCGCATCCAGTCGGAGTTTGCGGAAATCATCCATCAAGATGTCCTTCGTACCTCGGGGCAGTTCTACCTCAGAAATCAACCGTCGAACAGTGACATCGACACAATGCTACAAATGCAGGCTGACAACGCCCGTGATTTCATGACTCCCACGATAGACGGCGGCTTCATCCACGCTCCGGTGCATTGAGTCGAGTCGAAAGCAGTGATGCTGTGTCTAGTTCTGAAACATCGATTGGCTCATGTTGTAATTAAACTTTAATGAACTTGTAGTATGTCTCTTTGGTTTCAAGAGTCGTTCAACTTAGATGTAATCGATGCTATTAATGTCTTGCTTTTCTCTTTCGATCGTTCTGTTGCATACTTATATATTGCTTATGAATTGTATGTGAATTGGTACTAACGTTTCGTTTGGCGAGTGCATATATAGCGATGCCGTCGTATGTCGTGTACAAGGGTAAGGTTCCCGGAGTCTACGACGACTGGGAGGAGTGTCGGAGACAGGTTCACCGATTCAGCGGTAACAGTTACAAAGGGTACACCACTAGGGCCGAGGCCGAATCTAGATACGCCCGCTATCTAGCGGGAGAGGGGAGGGAGCGTTGGAGGAACCAGATGAAGACGAGTTTCATCGTGATGACCGCAGCTCTCTTCTATGTGATGGTAGTTTAGATGATCGATATCGACTTGTAATGTGAAGACAAACTCGCTACTCGCGGTCTCGAGACTTGTAATATATTGTTCTATCTTTGTTCGGTCTTTTCAATTCGGAGACTAATATGATGAATTGTATTCGGAGACTAATACGATGAATTGTATTCAGAGACTAATCTTCTATTGTATTCGATGAATGTGTTGTTGATGTGTGCTGTCTATATTCTGTGCAATTATACATTTTGTAATCTGTGCAAAAAAACAGAAAAATAATATTAAAAAAAACCTAATATTCATACTAATGGCGCATCAGAGCACAGTGCGCCATTAGTATGCCAAAGCATACTAATGGCGCATTATCAGCCAGTGCGCCATTACTATGCGGACATTACTAATGGCGCATCCTGCCTGAGTGCACCATTAGTATGCCAAAGCACCTGGGTACACATGGCCCCTGGGAGGCATACTAATGGCGCACTACTGTGCACACTATTGGCGCATCTGCGGTGCGCCATTAGTATACCAGATACTAATGGCGCACCAGAGGTGCGCCATTAGTATCAAATACTAATGGCGTGCTAGTAATGGCGCACCACTAATGCGCCATTAATGGCCAAATTAGGTGCGCCATTAATAAGCCTTTTCCTAGTAGTGGGAGTAACGACCACCGGTGGGTGTGTCCGGGGCGTTATAAGTTGGTATCAGAGCCGACCCTCGCGGTTACACGGATGTTTGCGGACAGGTGCTCGGTCATGTTATTCATGACGTTTGTGACCCGTCGTGGCACACGCCATGGCACATGTATCGGACTGGATGCACAGATGTTTGTGCCAAGAGGGAACGTTCCTGTGGCCCGACGAGGACGTCGGTTCCTCTGAGTGGGGGTGTATGTGATAGCCTGGCTTATTAGGGATTATAGACTACTCATATCAATAAGGAATTCCTTCTTTTCCGGGAGCCCATTCGGATAGATCTCCAAAGTTAAGCGTGCTCAGCTTGGAGTAGTTTCAGGATGGGTGCCGACCGGGAAGTTGCTCCCGGGTGCGCACGAGTGAGGACAAAGTGCGCAGAAAATACTAGTATTGATATGTGAGGCTAGTCTAGATCCTGCCAGGAGTAACGACCACCGGTGGGTGTGTCCGGGGCGTTACAAGCGCCTGTTACGTCGGGGAATGCTTCCGTTAATTGGGAATCAACTGACCAGGAATTGAAATTCAGGGGGGCGACGGACCTCTAGCTGAGGTGAAATAGTATATGAGGAAAAACCTCGTGCATCGCGAGTTACTAGGAACATCTAGTATCAAGAAGAAGCGGTCAACTAGTGTCTTCTGTGGGATGAATACCATGCAAGCAGACATGTAAGATTTGCACGAATAAGGGAAGAGGAGTACCATTTTCGATTGCCGGTGTGGTCGCCTCCACATGTCGCGCCGATCTTCTTCCTTTTGCCGGGAAAACCGATGTTCTAGAGGAGGGTGCAGGCTTCGATGAACCCATGGCCAAATTATTGACTGTGTTGCCGTGGCCGTATGTCGGCGGAGGGGAAGCAGATCCAAGGTGGCAAAGGACGGCGTAGCAGGAACAACTCCCGTGCGGTGGAGGGTGGTGAAGTTGGAGCGGCAGCGGTGAGGGGGCAGGACGACGTGGTTGAACTGGCTCGGGTACGGACGGCTCGGCCTCGGCTTCAACTACTAGTCGTGGAGGGCGTTGCGGTTGAGGTTGCCGTGGACGATGACGTCGGGGTATCGGCTCCGGCGTGATGCAGGAGGGCGGCGGTTGATGGGTGGAATGGGGTGGCGGATGGAGGACGCCGGGGTTTCGCTGCTGGTGGAGAGGTAGTTTTCGCGCCCACGGAGTATGAATGGGGAATCAGACGGGTGGGCGGGGGGAGGGGGAGAACCATGTTTCGGTCTGAGACACGCTTGTTTTTGGCTTTTTTGAACAGAAGATGGGACGCACTTGTTTGAAATTTGGGGAAAGTACAAACTTTGCCCCCCTCTTAAATTTCGGACCTACTGCGGGTCGGGGGTAGGATGGTAATCCCAGGTGTCCCAAATAGTGGGCGGGAGCAATTTCGGCCGCGCGCATGTGTGCTTAGGCGGCCATTGTGTATGAATGTTTTTCGGAGGCGGTTGCGTGACTTCTAGATGAAGCTACAAACCTACCCCAGTTTAGACCTTTGGACGTCGGGCAGGTATGTTTCACGGGTCGGAGTTATTAGAAAAGTAATTTCCTTGTACTACCAAACATTGATGTCACGCAGTTTCGGGCGAGTAGAGGCTCTTTTGGCGCTTCGTTCGAAATTTCGAAACACAAGCATTCATGTTTAGAGTACTCTTGAACTTTGAGGATTGACCTAACTAGACAACGTTAAATTTGACCTTGTATGTTTGAAAACCTCATTAAATTATCCGCTTATTTTTGAAATTTTGACACTTGAAATCCTATAAGTACGATTATTTTGGAATGGAGGAGCTAAATTAGAATTTATTTTGTACACGACTACATATGCTATTATGTACAAAATCAGAGCAAAGATTGGTGCCCCCATAATTTAGGTATGATTTACAAATGCCATGATATCAAATTCAAATAATTGAATGGACTTCTTGTTGAATTCGATTTTTTAAACCACCTTAAGTTGAATTCAAATGTATGTTAGTTCATAGGTAGCTATTTATAATGTTCGTTGTGTAACTTTCGTATGTATAATGTGCTTTACACACACACCATGAACTATACTCACGTTTATATTCGATTGCTAATGCGATGCATTGTCTGGAGTTCAAAATACTAACTATGTGGATCAATTGTGTCGAATAATAACATAGACATGCTCATATTCGATAGAATCTAGATGTCTGATGGATCAATGACCGTTCCTTACGCGAATTGCAAATATCATGATCCCATCCTAATATTTGGATACAATTTATATCTTTAATCAATGTTTACATCAGTCTTGTATGTGTAGTTTCACTCTCCATCGGTGGTCTCTCACACATGCTCACACACTCTCTCCCGAGGTGTCTTTCTCGCACACATGCTCTCGATATAACCCTCCCTCCCTCTCGTAACCATTTACGACTGTTTTCACTAACCTTTATCACAAGCACTCGCCCTATCGCAAGCATAAACACGCACAATCCCCATCAACCCTTTCTATATACATAGACCTGCCTACGTGTCTCCTGTACGCACATTATCTTTAGGCCTGTCTCTCACTCATTGTCTCACACCTCTCTTCCTAATCGACGAGTATGATTCTAGCATAGCATTTTGTAGGATGCCCCTTAAAGTTAGGTTGGATGAATAGTAATATCAGAGATAAAGGGGTTACCTTAGTCCGAGAACCTAGGGTTACAAATTCTAGCCGGCTTTGTCAGTGGACAGAGAGTCCTTCACAATTATGTTATCTTTGTCCTGTACGACTAGTCATCCATGGGTCTCCCTAAATGCATCACAAACCGACCAATGTGGCGCAGGACGGAACCGAATGAAGGCCTCACTTCGACCCATCGGACCTCATGCGGTGACACACCCTCTGCCCCCACGTCTCCTTATCTTCTGACACCCACACATACCAACACAGACACCACACACAAAAAATATATTCTCCTGGTGCCTCTATCCACTCCCCCCTTGCATATACACACTCAAGGGAATCTCTCGCCGTGACGTCATATTCGTCTCTCTCTAGACCACTCTCATTTCTCATGATATCTCTCCCACACCCCCCTGCCGGCCCCTCTATGCATGCCTCTCACGAATACGTAATACACACACATACCTCTCTAGGCCCTGCCAAATGCATCAACTACGCATTCACTCATGTTACATCACGTACCCCATTGAACTAAAAAGCACTCTCTTCACGTTTATTTCGCATACAACATTCCTTTTGAATAAAGTGTGGCCAAAAAAATATTTTAGAATTTCTACATATATACAACATTACAAAGTTATATGGAGGAGTATGAACGCTTGCATTGCATGGTGCCCACAATGATATTTATTCCGCACTGTGAATTTGTATATTTTTATACTATATATAAAGTTAGTCATAATATAGAGAAACGAAGAGCATCTCTCTCTCCATCGCATACCCCCCCTCTAGCCCCTTTCATGTATGCACACAAACTATCTCTAGGTCCTCTAAAAGTAAGCCCCCAACACATTCACGCATGTTTCATCTTTGTCTCGCGATATATACAGTGACGATCATTATATTTGAAGCGAAAGTACGATACGTACATTGGACTTCAGAATTGTGGGGACCCCGATTTGTAAGTCGTGATCACCGAATGCACGTGTACAGTGATCCCAGAGATCAATGCTCACTGAACACACAGAAGCTGAATAACAAGAGTCTTACATCCTTACATACCGTGTTACACAAGTAGGACCATAATGGTCAAGCCTTGAGTATATCATCGCAGCGGAAAATCTTCAAAGACAACTGGGACCCATGCCATCTGCCTTAACCCTACAGGCATTCTGACTGGGAAGCGTCCTAGCTCGCATGCTCGTCACCAAGAAATCTTCATCATAACCTGTTCTCTCCTGCCTGGCCAATAAAATAACCAATGGCAAGCCAATGAGTACATTGAATGTACTCGCAAGCAACCCAAGTGTGGTAACAGAATAATTATGCAAGGCTCTACTGCTAGGTTGGCAGTTTTGCGGAAAGCTAGTTTTTCATATGCAAGTATGATCAACGTATAACATGGATATGCATGTGTCTGTAGCAAGTATCAGGAGGTCACAGACATCAATATTGAGAAAGAGTTGTAATCAACTCATGCTCAAGCTCATTGTGACTTCCTCACAATCACTTCATCAATATCTCTGAATCGTGTTGCTTCCTCGCACACACACACCAGGTTTCGCAAACATTGGACGTAGCCCAAGAGCGGTTACCCAACTGTCCATGACCGTGGACACGGCTATTCGAATAGTTTTACACTCTGCAGAGGTTGCACACTTTACCCACAAGATCCGGGGAACTTCCGTGTCATCCACGACCCGCGGTACCTCAGGTACCCGGGGTAAGCACCCGATCACTACCTTTCCCTAGACGACACTAACATAGAGTCCACTCGATTGGTAGCAGCCCCGTGCCAAACATTTCACATCTAAAGGTTTGTGGAGACTCGCTCCGTATTCATCACATATCACAAGCACGGGGTACCAACGGTGTGTCCGGTGCCCTGTAAAGACAGTCATGGCCGCCTATCCAAGCGCGACCCCGTCCCAAGAGTGACCTCATGTCACTCCCGTCACTAGTAATGCGGGCACCATGCTAGTATCGACCTAGGTAATCAATAATGCCCTTTCCCATATAAGGGTAGAGTGGTTGCGCATGTAAGGTTGGAATAACGGTCGCAACTTAAACCAATCCGTTTTTCAAAACACACACACTTTCCTCGGTACACCACTTCGTCATCAAGTGGTTACCCATCTCACCATCTCCCTCGGGCATAAATGGCACCCGACGGGGTTTTCGAAAAGTCTTTTGAAAGTATCCTGCCTCCGTTACCATGCATATACCCGACCCATTTGCGTAGCCACTAGTAAAGCAACCTAACTACTCCCACCCACATAACCCTCATAGGAAGGTAGGGTCATGTTTGATGCAAGTTTCAACAGTAAAGTAACAAAGGTAGCAACCAAAGTGGTTTCCACCTCAACATGATTCCGATGCATTGAATAATAAGGTGTTATGCATAAAAAGGTTTCTCGAACATGGTCAAAGGGCTGCTTGCCTTATTCTCCCGAGTCTTCAAACCTTCTGGTCCATCTCCGAATACTCCGTTTATTACATCAACTAACGATGGAAACAATTATAATAAGCAACATAGTCAAAGCAAAAATAGAAGTGCTCTAAAAATAGGAGTTGGACTTTTCTAGGATACCTCTGGTCATATTAGAAATGACCAAGGTGGTTTCATAGGTATTGGATCAATGGGTGATTTGGAACATTCCAATATGATGGAACCAAAGGGTTTATGGATTTGGAAGAAGTATACATAAATATTTCCTTGAATGATGAGCAAAGGTACCCATCATCAAGTCATGATTTTAGAAGCATTTAGGAGTTGGTTTCACTGGATTTGGATTTGAAATGGATTTCCTAGGATTTTGCAAAGCTGATAAATAGGAAGAAATGGCTCAATATTTGGTGGGGTTCAGAAACTATTATTAAAAATGTTCCAAAACTAAGTTTGGACATGACAAGCATCTAGGAACTTGAATCACTGCATTTGGATCAATATTGAGCTCTCTGTGATTTTCTAAAGTTCATCACGGAAATGAAATAAAGGCATTTGATAAATATTTGTGTAGGGAAAGTTCCTGGAATAATGTGCATGTAGCACCAACAGATAGAGCATGATTTATGGAGTCATAGGAAATTTGAATCATCAAGTTTGGAGTTCATTTGAATATTCTAGGCATTTTTGAAGTTGACAGAATAAAGAAAAAGAAAAAAGGGATAAGGGTTTACCCTCCACTGCGCTCAGGGCGGAGGATAGCTTGCGGGCCGGCCCATCTGCATAGCAGCGCGCAGGTACTCGGCCACGTCGAAAGCGCCCGCCAGGAAAGGCGCTTCCGCGCGGGGGAGGCGGGCTGCGACGAAGCCGCCTCCACTTAAACGGGTGGGCCTGGCCCCCGGGGTCGCTGACCTGCGGGCCCCTCCCGCAGGGTCATCCCCTACCTCCCGCGCCCGCGACGGAGGGGCTGGTTGCCGCGGCTGCGCGCCGGCCGGCGCCCGTCCCCGGCGGCAGGGGCCACCTCTGGCCAGGCCGAGGCCACCGGAGAGTTCCTCGGGGAGCGGCGCGTCGGGGAAGCCCCTTGGGGCGGCAGGGGAGGAGCCGGAGCACAACCTTCACCTGACCATGGCGGCGGCCTCGTCGGTTGATGGTGGAGCGGGCACCACAGGGCACGGGAAGGAGCGGCGAGGGGTCGGGGAGCTCCGCCGGTCTACTGCGGTTCTCCTGGTGGCCAAGGAAGAGGAGGAGAGGCCCTGGTTCACCAGTGCCGGGCAGAGTCCGACGGCGACCACGGCGGCCATGGCGAGGGAAAGAGGCCACGGGAGGAGGAGTGGGGTGGTCCAAGAGGATCAGGAGAGGGAGTGGAGTCCATTGGAGCCGCGAGGGGGCTCGGCGGCGGCCTATCTATAGGCGAGCGCCGGTCCACCGAGGCGCCATGCGCCGGCGAGCGTGTTGCCGTTGCCACGGGCCACACGAGCCTGTCGCAGGGTGTCCGGGGCGTTCGTGGGGTTAGTCCATGCTTAGAGGGAGAGAGAGAGGAGGAGCTGGGAGGCGTCAGAGGGCCGCGCGTGTGAGCTTGCTCACTGAAGCGCTCGGGCGGCCATGGCGCGCGTGCGAGCAGGAGTGAGGGAGGAGGAGAGAGGAGGGGGCCGACCGCCCGGCAGGTTGCGGACGTCGAGGCCTCCTCGGGGGACACGAGGGGGAGGCCCGATGCTGTCGGAAGCAGCCGATTGGGGGCGGCTACAGTGCGGGAGCGCACTGTAGCGCGCTCCAGAGCATGCGTTTGGCTGGCATGGCCACGTCCCCGTCGCTCTGGTCGTGTCCAACCTGCCCAAGGTTGTCTAGAAGGTCAGGGGGGAGTAAAGAAGTGCTCTGTGGTCTTGGATGCTCTGGTGAGCTACTGGAAAGAGGAGGGAGGTGAAGAAGAGGGTGAAACCTGCTATCCAGCAGTGTAAATTGGGGTTTTACCCCCTCCAATAATTGAGCTGAGGCCAAGGGAATGTTACCGGGGGTAGATGATGATCAAAATAGGCTGTGGTAAGAATTTGAGGTAAGGAGAAAAAGTAAAAGTGGTTCAAACGCTGGTTTTGGTAAATGAGCAGAAGGTGTTTGATCAGTGTTTGGTCAAGCAAATGACATCCACTTGGCATGGGACTTAACATGATCAAATGTCACATATAATTAGGCCCCTATACCAAATTTGAGCTCATTTGGGCAAAGTGGCCAATGTAACTTTGGTGAACCCTAGAAATGAACAGAAATGGTTTCACCATGTTGGAGTTAAGCAAATCATCTCCCCTTGATGCACCACTTGGTGTAGGATCATCATTTGGGGTTATGAACATGCCCACAAAGTTTGAGGCTCCAGATAAAAAGTTGACAATGTAAAGTTGTTCAAATTTGCATCTGAACAGAAAGGGTTTTGGGGTGATCTGATCAAGTTGTTCTATTCCAAATCTTGTGCCATTTGGTCTAGATGCCTTATTAGGCCATTCTAGCATGTGCACCAAGTTTGAGAGCATTTGGAAAAGTTTGGCAATGTAAAATTGCTCAAACTTCAAATATGGACAGAATGGTTTTGAGGGGAATAGAGGATGTTTATTTGATCTTCAAGGCATGAGGCTTTGCAAGATCATCAAATATGTCATATATGACATGATATAATTTCCCTGGAATTTTTGTAGAATATTTCCTTTGTAAATATTTCAAAAGCTTGAAATATCCAGAAAGGGTTTTGGAAGGATTTGTCCAATATTTTGAACATGACCATGTGCTGAAACTCTTATATATGGACAATATATGTCCTATGAGTCTCCCTGAATTTTGGCAAATATCGTTGAAATGATTAAATATTTTTTCCCTATTAAAGACCATTTCTGGCCTTAAGAAAAAGCTTTTAAATAAAATATAAAAATAACTTTTAAAATTATACTTTTGTGGTTTCTGGGAGTCCTATACCTAATAGGATTCAAATAAACTTTTTGAAAGATTTTTCACACCCTAAATAAGGTACTTGCAGTGCAAACCTCAATTCAGGGGTTTTTGGAAAACTAATTTTTGAAAATACCATTTGGCCAAAATATTTTTATAAGAAAATTTTATACTGGTCTATACACATGGCATGATCATTGGAAAAAGTTTTTGGGTCAAGGAGATGAAGTATAAGAGTTGGAGGATTTATTTGATTTTTAGAGCACTAGCAAACAGCAGACAAAAGTCAAATCAAGCAAAGTCAAAAACACTCAAAAGTTTTTGCAAATCCACATTTTTAACATGAAAATAAGCTTAAGCAATGTGACATGGAAATCAGGGTGTGACAAGAATCCACTCATTATGGTCACCATTTACGTTTTGTGGTTATTATACAGTCACGGGCTCACCGTACTACTCAGTATTTGCTCAAGACACGACTAGTTGACCATTTAAACGCTCCACGTGGCACCTCTAGTGTTGCATCACATTATCTCACTACCATCGGGACCACATGTCGGCTTGTATCTACTCTACATCTACACTCTTATAAAATACTAGCAAGATGCCCATGCGTTGCACGGAACATCAAGATGCATTTAGATGAGTAGTTTATCTTGTGGGAGAAAAGGATGAACAAGGGAAGGCCTTATTTGCAAGTGTGGAAAGGGGTGTGGGTATCTTTTTGCAAAATTAACATAGTTTCCTTCCTATCCGTCAGATATAGATCGGACGGCCTATATTGCAGGATGGCAGGCACACCATCATCACCAACTCTGTTTTTCATAAGAGTGTATCCGATTTATATCTTACGGATAGGAAACAAACTATGACAATTTTGCAAAAAGGTACCCACACACCTCTCCACATTTGCAAATAAGGCCTTCCCTCATTCATCCTTTTCTCTCACAAGATAAACTAGTCATACAAATGCATCTCGATGTTACGTGCAACGCACGGGCATCTTGCTAGTAAGAATGAAAATAAACGACAAAAAAATATTGGACGGTGGTTCGAAGTCATGAACGCGGTCATAGCGGACAAGGTGGCCTTGTATTGGTATGCTGAGCCGTCTGTTTTAACACACAAGAGCTGGTGTGATGATTATACACACACGCACGCATGCACACGAACTGCATGCACGCAACACTCACACGAACACATGCACCCACCCACGCACGCAACACTCACACGTACACATGCAGCCACACACGCACGCAACACTCACACGCACATACGCACGCATGCGTGCACACACCAGTACACCACACGACCAACACACACTCTCACGCTCAAATGCTCAACCTACACGTGCATGCGCACACATCAGGCCCTGACAGACACATACACAACCAGGTGATTCCCGTGCACGGGGTGGAGTCTTGTCGCGCCTGCGTAAATTTGTGTTTATCTGACCTTTTCCCTATGCGAACTGATAGGTGGGACCCACTAGGAACGTGTTCAATTTAACTAGTCAACATGGTGCCATGCAGACTATTTGGCCGGTCAACAGAGTGCAATCCGATGCTGAACCGTGAGCAAGTAACTGTATAATCACCGCAAAACGTATATAGTGACCGTAATCAACTTATTCTGAAGTTCGGTGAACGTATTACGCTTTTCTCTCTATAGGCCCTCCCAAACTACATCTCTACACGTTCTCGCATGTTACATCTAACAACTATGCAATACATCACTGCTACTACACTCTAACACAATAAATCATATGTGATTTTAGTTTTAATAGATATCATATTGTTACTTAATTATTCAGTTTGCATACACTAAAATTGCTTTGAAATGTATGGTCGGTATCATATACTGCGCGGGAAAAATCTTGCCCTTTCCTGTTTAATCGTGTTTGTATCGATGGATCGTGCGAAACAACAAAACTATAGTACTATATACATGACCAATGACAGTTCACTTGGCCGTCGTGTCGTGTACTCCCTCGTCGTAATACTGGAGCGCTCGGTTTCACAAATCTTCTAGTCTCTTTCGTCGACATGTGGGGCATCAAGCTATAGGGTCCACGTGTCATACCGGAATACAGTGCAGAGCAGCCGGGTGAAGCACCCAGTCATGGTGTCAGCGTAGTAACGAGCAATGAGGCGTCAAATCACAAAGCTGCACCTTTCCCGCAGTTAAGTTGGAGGGACGAAGTAATAATGCTTAAAAAGAAGTTGGAGAGACGAAGCAGCCATCATTTCACTCGTTGCTGAATCCGCTTCTTCCTCATCTTCTTCAAGTTAACCACATGTTGCTTCTGCCGTGGTTCTGCCTCGTGTGGGAAGTGTATCGGCTTGGTGAAGCACTGACACGTGGGACCGCATGTTAGCAAGCCGCCAGGACAACGTCCTCTAAAAATAAGAAACCTCCCCCGCCATCCGCGCAGCAAAATCACCTCCTTTTTAATAATCTTTATTCTATAATTTTTTAGATCAATATAATTGAGATTTGTATAGATAGCACACATGAGCAAAACCAAGTGGTACGGTTAAGGGCATCCACAATGTGTAGCCAGATGTGAAAATAGCTTTTAGCATCGTGGGAACCATTGTACGGTGTTGCCAAAGCCAAAAGGATGGAACCGAAGCTCCTTGATTGATTGATTGATTGAAGGAATAAAAACAACGTTTTTACTCTTTCTCCTGTGCTTGGACACATGTACAATATAGAGGATAGAGTCTACTCCCCTGTCCCTTCTATCACAAATCACAAAGCAGTGAGGCGTCAAATCACAAAGCACGGACGAAACAACCATCATTTAGCTCTTCGCTGACTCCGCTTCTCCATCGTCTTCTTCGAGAAACCATCTCACCGCACTAAGCTGGACGGACGATGCTATTATGTACGAGTAGTACTAGTACATTTATGCGTCCTTTGGTTCAACAGACTTCCTGGATGCAAATAAGGCGGTTGTCTCAGCTTGCGGGCGGCACTTGCGAACGACTTACCGTGGTCTCCTCCAGTGGTGTCTCGCCAAACCACAATGTTCGAGATATCGCCGACGTTACCGCAATGGGGAAGGAAGTCAAATATAGTTACTACCTCCATTTTTTTGTACACAAGGCCAGTATATCAAAACTAGAATTTGCAAAATGCCACTAACACTAATCGAGGCAAAATTAATGGGGTTTTCCTCGTACTAGCAACCAAGGACATTAATATCCCCTGCATGCATGCAGAAGTGAGAAGGTTGGTTTGCATGGCCCTGCATTAATCAAGCGATGAGGAGTGAGATGGTTAGCTCTTTAGGCTTTGAAGAAAGAAATACGCATTAATTGACACGTGAAACGAGGATTTGTATCGATTAATCCCGCGAAGGAAAACCCCGCCTTTCTTTTTTAACACTAGTACTCCTAGTACATAGTACTATGTACTTATCATGTTTGGGTCTAGGCCTTGCATTGCCATACTTCGCCAAACATTTTTGCCAAGCTTGCCTAAAGTTTTCAAAATGAAAAGGAGGTACACTCGCGCACGGTTGTCGCGGTCGCACGTCACCCTCACACGGTCGCTCCTGCATGACGCGATCGCACCGCACCCTCACATGCACAGTCGCTCCTGCACGCCGCAAACCCAACCAAGGGAACGCACTCTCACTGACACGTGCTATCACATGTGAACAAACCAAACTCAGCCATCCTACCGCTGACACATAATTTTTGTTCATAGAGTATGTTTATCCAACCGCATGTTGGGGAGTATCCGTACGGCCTGTGCGGTGGTCTGTTGGGGAAAAAGAAGAGGTGATGAAGAAGGGTTAGGAGACATAGGATATTCATCCAACCGCCTGAAATGGTAGACTAACCCAAGTTAGGCGACTTGCATAACAATATATGTTTCTACACAGCAAAATATCCATAAAAACAACAACATAAAGAAAAACTATCACTGCTCGCGGAACAAGACGACCTCATCGTCTTTGGCTGCCAGCGCGAACCAGGTGTAGGTGCCGACGTGTGTCTCCGCACTGTGGTTGTCCTCGCCTCCAACTACTCGTTCACGCGGAGCATGCGGGCGGTCTGCACGGATGAGAGCACCGCCCGGTTCAAGTCGAGGATGTCCGGTTCCGCCTGCAGGAGGGCCTCGATGGTAGCGGCATCAGCGCACTCCGCGTCGAGTCGAGCCTCCACCGCCCGGTTCAAGTCCAGGACTTCCGGTTCCGCCTGCAGGAGGGCCTCGATGAGAGCGGCATCTGCGCGCTCCGCGTCGAGTTGAGCCTCTACCGCCCGGTTCGAGTCCAGGACGTCCGGTTCCGCCGGCACGTGGGCCTCGATGGCAGCGGCATCCGCACGCTCCCCCTCAAGTTGAGCCTCCGCCGCCCGGTTCATATCCACGACATCCGGTTCCGCCTGCAGGAGAGCCTCGATGGCAGCGGCATGCGTGCGCTCCACGTCAAGTTGAGCCTCTGCCTCCTGGTCCTCCTTTAGTATCGCCAGGTTGAACCGCTGGTCCGCCTGCACCATGGGGGACTCGGACGCTGCACGAAGTCGACGTCCATCATCTCATACCCATCGGGGGCCTTCTGCGCCGCGACCTCCACCATGAACATTGGATCGGCTTCCTCCTCCTCGTAGCTTGGCTCTAGAGAATTCAGGGATTGGCCCGCCGCAAAGTGAGCTTGGGAACTGAGGTCTCTCGCGCCGACCGCCGCCGCGGTTTCTACGCGATGCTCCGGCGTCAGCATCTTGTAGTACGTGATCTTGCGGCGCACCATGGCTTTCCGGCGAACTAGGGGACGCTTGATGCAGGCTAGGGGATTGAAAGGTGGGGGAAGGGGCTGGAGATTAGGTGTGGTTTTAGGGTAGTGGCTGGCGTAGTTCGAGCAGCGAAGGTTCTAGTGTGAATAGTGGTTCCGGTGACGACCAGTCAATCGGTTTTGACTGTACATCGCTCTTGTCGCGTTCGCATTGTAGCCCGGTACGCTGGACCCTCAACGTCGCTCACCGAATGGAACGCGCTTCGTCTTGCGTTTTTGCTCGCTTGTGGGACCGCAATTGAGAGCAAACCGACGTCCCTCCCCCTCCCCCACCCGCGTCATTTTATGCGGAGTAAATAAAAACAGAGGGAGTATACTACGGATGAGGATCCCCTGATGTGGCCGAACCCATTGAGTAACTGACATGCGGGGCCTAACAAACATGTGGTCCGCCAGTAAGTGATCGAAAGGGAGGGTAAGGCAGGGATACATATGTGAAAGGAGCTTCCAATGATATAATTTTCACATTGTACATCTCATGCACTATTAATCTTGTCAATAGTCAAATGCAGTTTTGAAAAACGCATTAGAGCATGGTTAATAATATAGCCAGTCGATGGCTATAAGGAACTGCCATGTCATCTATAGCCATCATCTATTATATGCACTCATACATTAGTGTGGGCTATAAGGTTGGCTATTTCCCGCAATTTTTTTATAAGGTTGGCTATTGTATTAGTACTTTTTTCCAACTCCTCTCCATCTCTTTCTTCATATTTATTGTATGTATTTAACTAGGAATGCGTATATATCTAAGCTCTTGCATTAGAGCTCACTCCCCTTACTTTTTCACATCTCTCTCCTCCACATAGGCCCTATATAAATGGAAGGAGGGAGTACAACTATGAGCGCTGCATACTCTAGTACAGATGTTGTCAATACTCCACTAGTACTATTGGAGAGTGAGCTTAAAAAAGTTGCTATTGGACTGGCTATACGTGGCGAAATCCTAGTAGGAAGAGCATGCGCGAGAACAAGCACATTCACGTGGTTGAAAATAAATTGGAAACCATCTCGAGTACAAATCTAGGAGTACGTACGAATCTAACAATATTGATTGGGCATTGTTGAATGTTGATACTTTTTTTTTATCAAAGTAGAGAAACTTTGACTACACATAAAATTTATATGTAAACTAGAAAGGATAGGAGGCAGTATATACGTTCAAAAATGAAACTAACATTGAATACCCTTTATATATGATTTGCGGATGCTATGATCACCGGTTCAAAATTTTTAATCCGCCTTAGGTATTACACATGCCCCCACTCGTTCTCTCTCGATTTCATCTCGGGGTCTGGAGATCGATTGAAAGAGGACTAGGGTGGGTACAATACGTTCATTTCGCTTATGAACGTACAATATACTCCCTCTGATCCCCACA
>LR738714.1:504038801-504092036 GCA_902687465.1 Secale cereale
GGTCATTTCTATCATAGAAACAGACCAAACCTTTATCTCCTTGCACGACACACAATTGATCTCTGAACATCAATTGATCTCGTTAACATGTGTCGGGGCATGAACCGAATGGGATGTCAAAAATAAGACGCGAAGCAACACGTAGTGGAGGCAAAATGAAACTTCAAAGAACCGTTTGTTTGTATGCATGTCGGGCAAATTACAAATAAACATTTAAAATACAAGCATGGTCTAGGCCCACATGCGAATGATACTTGGCGGAATGTTGAAATGAGGCATGTGGGAGGATGGACTCGACCGAAGGGCGACATGATCGATGGAGAAGAGGGTTGGAGAGGAATGAGAAATAAGCAAACGCCACATGATTATACTTGAACGGCTCAAATAAACAATAAGTTGTCTCGCTTGGCCTACATAGTGAAAGGCCTAATGCGCAACGCGAAGCACTGACGCTCGAATATGGCCGGGAAAACAGGGAAAACCCACATGTGGGGCACACCTGTCGGGACAACGTAACGCAAACTAGTCCAATGGAGGAGCTGGACCACGACCTCCTCGCCACTGACAACCGTTCATGTGGGTCATGGGGGCCAACAACGTGGCGCAACTACAACACCGACTCTGGACACGGCGACCGCGGTGAGCGACACGCTCGTCGTCGCTAGACATGGTGGGTTTTAGTGTGCCGAGGGTGACGTTAGTGCTGTGGCACGACCAATAGTATGTTTGTTTTGTGCCCAAGGTTGCCCCATCAAAGCATTAGGTAGCCAAAATTTTGGTTGAGGTTTTCGTTGCCCAAGATTTGGCCGACATCAGCAAAAAAATTGAACTAGAGTTGGCTAGAGTTCATTGGCATGCCAAAAAAATGGCAACCATCCAAACAAAGACCAATCTTTGGGTCATGACCAAAATTTTGGTAAGGTGCACTTTGGCCACAATCCAAACACACCCCAAGACCCGACTCGTCGAGGATGCATGGGGCGCCGGGATGCGTCCGCGGAGTGGTGTAGGGAGGCCAACTGCATCCTCAGGACCTGAGACTATGCTGGGTCGTCTTGCTTTTTCAATGACATGCGTCGATCGCATGTGAGAAAAGGGCATCTCCAACGTTGCCACGACCGCAGCTGACTACCCTAGCACACCAAAAACCCTCATCCCTCGCGCCGTCGCGCGGTGCGTTCCCAGCCGGCGCCAGCTACCCGCATTCATGTCGTCCGTCCGTGTGCCGTCGTTAAGAGGCTCGGTGCCCAAGGAACCAACTCCGACGACTTAATGACGCACCAGGATGCTTGGCCTCACCGAAATGCGCTACTTAAAGCGGCAACACCCAGCTAACCTCCACACCATAGCGCACCGTCCTCCTACCTGGCACCACATCCGCCATGACCGCAAGCGCGAACGCTCTGCGGGAGAGCTTGTCTTCAGGGATGGAGCTCGAGGTCGCCGCCCTCGCTCAAGTCGCCGCACAAGCGGTGGCCACGCTGGCGGCCGACGACGGGAGCACCGTCAGCCAAGCGTCCTACTTGTCGTCGTCCAACGTCCGGCACCGCCAAGGTCGGGGACCCCTCCGAGGATGAGTAGGGCATGGGAGGCGGCATGTCATGGTGTAATGCCCAGGATGCGACTATATCTCCTACGTGTCGAGGCACGACTTAGGCCCTGTTTGGTTCGGCTGTGGATTTCTAAAAGCAGCTGTGAAAAATTTGCTGTGGAAAAATAGCTGCGGAAAATCTGATGTGAAAAAGATGCAGGTCATTTGGCAAACCAGTAGATAGAGCTTTTCCAGATTTTGGCCCGCAGCGAAATCAGATTTTGGAAAGCACGTCCTGGGCTGCTTCTGCTTTTGGTTCAGATTTTGGCAGCGGATTTCTGGAATCGGATTCTGCTGGGTTCGCCCTTTGGTTCAGATTCTGCTGCGCGGCAGCGGAATCCGTCAATAAAAGCTGAACCAAACAGGGCCTTAGAGACATAAGCGCATTCTGGAATGATCGCACGCATGGTATCTTTGCACAACTCATGTAAAAGAATAGGGATGAAAGAGTAAAAAACAGTTGGCTTACACTCGCCACATCACACAATGAATACAATAGCATACATTCATCCAAATAACACAGGGTCCGACTACAGACGAAATCCAAATGAGAAAACATACCACAAACACAAGTCCTGATCGCCCCTAGTAGGAACCACTACTGATCATCGGGATACGTAACATAGAAACGACCACGCTCATCATCGAACTCCCAATGAAGTTCTGATCCATCTCCTGCATCGTTGTCGGCTGTACCTGCATCTGGTGTGTGTTGTAATATGTGAGCCACAAGGACTCAGCAATCCCATTCCCGGGTATCAAAACAAACAAAGCCTTTAGGTGTGGAGAGGTAATAAAGTGTTTGCAGCAAGCACTAACTGACTAACTTACGAATTCATAGCGAGATGAGAATATGTGCCAACGGTCACCAAAGATGATCAAGAAGTGATCCTAGCTACTCACGCTCATGCATAACCCCACTGTGTTCACTTTCCGAAACCCCTCCAAAAAGAGTCCATCACGGTACTCACACAGGTAGTGTATTCTTAAGGATATGGTGTCAAGTTATCTACAATCGGATATTAACAAATTCCCATCTGCCACATGATACGTCTCAAATGTATCTACTTTTCCAAACACTTTTGATATTGTTTTGACCTCATTCTTGCATGATTTGAACTAAACTAACCCGGACTGACGCTGTTTTCAGCAGAGCTGCCTGTATGGTTTTATTGTGCGCAGGAAAACAAATTTTTAGGTATCTCAGAAAATTCCACGAAAAATCACAGAAAATCCACGCACCCGAAGGAACCCGGAGCCAGAAGAGGGGCCAGAGGGGGGCCAGGGGGGCCCCAGGCGCCCTGGTGGCGCGACCCACCCCCTGGCCGCGCCGGGGGGTCGCCTGGGTGGGCCCCATCTCCCCTGGTGCCCTACTTTGACTCGTATTTTAGCTCGTGACGAAGAAATCCCAGATCAGAAGTTCTTTTCCCAGTTTTTCGTCGCGGAGCCGCTGCCACCCTCTGTTCTTCTTCGGGAGGGCTAATCTGGAGGCTGAATTGGCCTCCGGAGAGGGGAGATCGTCGCCATCGTCATCATCATCACCACTCCATCATCCCTCCATGACTTCTCCTTCCATGTGTGAGTAATCCCCTGCTGTAGGTGAAGGGGATGGTAGGGATTGGATGAGTTAGATCATGTAATAGTTTGTCAGATCGTTGGGGGCATGTTGCCTATCATCTACTATGGTGTTTATCATCTTTGCTTCAACTCGTTATTCTTAATACTTGTCACTTAGGGCCCGAGTGCCATGATTTCAGATCTGAACCATATGTGTTTGCATGAATATATTTGTGTTCTTGATCCTATCTATGAGTTGTTAGCACCTATTACGGTTCGAAACCGGCGATCCCAAAAGTGACAGCTTGGGACACCAAAGGGGATGGTCTGTAGTTTGAGGATTACATGTATCCATTGAGTTTATTGCTTTGTTCCGGTGCTCTTTGACAGGAGCACCGTAATCTCCATAAGTTCCTTTTGGCCCCGTTCGTAGCGGGATGGTAGGACAAAAGATGTTGTGCAAGTTCTTATTGCAAGCACGTACAACTACCTACGGGATACATGCCTAATGTTTGATATTTGCCTAGATGATCATTACTTTTCCGTGTGCCTTGCCCCAAGTTAGAATCATGATATATCTCATCCATGCAGCGCCCAACCATCCGTCTCCCTAGCCTACAGTGTTTTAAATCCTGCTTGTTACTAGTTGCTACTTTTGCCATTTACCTTTACTATTTACTTTTGCTGTTTACTTTTACTATCATTATCATCACTATCATATCACTGTTACCACTTATCTTTGTTGCAAGTAAGTATATTTCAGGTGCGGTTGAATTGACAACTCAACTGTCAAAGCTTATAAATACTCTTTGGCTCCCCGTGTGTCGAATCAATAAATTGGGTTATTCTTACCCGCGAAGACTATCTCGATCCCTTACGGTTGAGGGTTATCACCACATAACCGCGGGCAGGACTTTCGAAAGTTCATAACCCTGCAGGGGTGTCCCAACTTAGCCCATCACAAGCTCACGATCCGCGGAGTCGCAACTCCAAATTGGGAAGACCCGAGTATTCTCGGAATCCCGTGCTCAAGATATTTTGACAAAGGTAAAACTAAGCCAGCAAGTCCTCCCGGCGTGCCGACACCCTGATAGTGGACGCGCATATCTTGTCTCGGGCCACGATCGGATGAGCACTACGTACATCAACCAAAGGCCCGAGATAAACTGGGTGGCACCGCAAGTGGCTCTAGTTTGGACCAACACTCATGAGGAGCACTGGCCCGGGGGTTGTTTAAGAACTCGGGTTTATAACTCCCTATGCAAGTTTTTTAGTTGTTAGGCAAATGTAGTACCAATGTTGGGCCTTGCTGGAAAAGCTTCAAGCATAGCGAATTATCAAGGGGGGCCCATAAACTCCAACCATGTTAGGAACGCAAAATCGAGGAACATAACACCGGTTTATCGGGTCCTAAGATGGCATGAGTGGAACAAAACACCAAGCAGAAGGCCAAGCCTTCCACCCATTACCAATATATGTGTGCATTAATTTAAATAAGATATATATTGTGTTATCCCAATAAAAAAGTCCAAACTTGGAGCAATCTTCGAAAAACTTCACCTGCAACTAACAACGCTATAAGAGGGGCCGAGAAAACGCGTACTTAGCCAATCAACGGTTTGATAGGAAGGCAGTTAGAGTGTTTCATGGCAACATAGGAGGCCGACAAGACAAGAATAGGCATCGAGGCATAGCTAAAGAGCGAGACAACTAGCAAGGCAAAGATAGAGGTGATATCGGGGAACGGTCATCTTGCCTTTTAAGTCCTCGGTGGGATGGTAAGACGGCTCCTCAAACTCAGTCTCGACAAGATCCTCGAACTCGGTATCGGCTCGCGACTCTACCCAACACAAGAGCACAATAACGGCACAAGATCAATCACGGTGCAATGCACAATCCACATGATGCACGACATGACATGGGATGCAAGTACGATGTGCGTATGCATGAGGATGCTCTCGAACCTAAACGAGAAGATGATGGAAATGACTTCATCTTGGGCAACCAAGCAAGCCACTAGATAAATGGGAAGATTTCGGACAAAATCGATATAAAGATCATGGAAAACGGATGCACGGTTTGCAAATGGCAAGCAAAACAAGATGCAATGCAAAACTACAGTTAACAGCAACATGGCATCTTTGGAGCAAGGTATAATTATTCTACAACACCCAAACATGAAGACAAAAGGCATGGATGTGAAATAGACATGATTTTTAACAAGCATGAACTCAGAGGACACCCAAAAACTAGCTGGAACACAATTAAACAAGCATGGCAAGATTCAATAAGTTAACAGATTTCTAAGGCTTTGTAAAAATTACAAGGCATGGCAGAAACAACGACATGTAGGCATGTTTGCAAGCTTGTGCAACTCATCTCAAAACATAGGATGGCATGTGAATATAACCAACAACAAGAAGACATGTTTGTGAAGCTACTCATGGCAAGAACATGGTCATAGGATGCATAGAACACTAGCTATTCACATGGCAAAACTGAACTTGCTTATAATAGGCTGACAGAAACATTTTATAGCAACTTGAGAGCATGAAAACAACAAGCTACAACAAGCCATCATGCAAGCAAAAGGCATGGCAATAACATACGTAACATGCTATTCAAGAATAACCACATGGCTACTTCTATAACATAGTATAACATGTCACAAACATCATGGCAAAAGTGCAAAATCTGGGCATGCTGACAGAAAACATTTTGAGGCAACTAGAGAGCCTCAATAGAACAAGCTACAGCATGGCATCATGGCAAACACGAGCATGGATAGCTAGAACATAACATATACATCAAGGAACACCCACTGGACAACTCTAACCATGCACAACAAAGACGATAGCCTCATGGAAACATGGCATAAAAATTAATAGATTCAGCCTTAGCAGAAATTTAACATCACGATGGCATGTTAATAAACTTGTTGCACTCATCTCAAGACATATCACGGCATGAAAACAAATCTATCATTTAGAGCACATTCCAATGAGCAAAACCCATGTTGATACCTAGCTCATATGACACATGGATTAATTCACATGAAAAAGATAAAACATCATCTGATAACTATTTGAGAAACTTATCAGCCACATGCACTTTTGCAACAGGGTTAAACATGGCATAATGCAACCTAATATACATGCAAATGCATCCATCATGAAGAGCATCACAAGACGAACATTTTGACATATCAAACACTCCATTTGGACCAACATGCACCAAGTTACGACCTCACGAACATGCCAACAAATTGTTAACAGATAACTAGTGCCGAAACAGTAACATCACGAAGCAGTCTTGCAATGAAGATTAAGACATCTAGATGAACCCTATCATGCATGAAACTGATGCTAACATGTAGAGCACTTCGAGACAAACATTTAGATATATTATATGCGCAAAATGGAGCTATGAGCACAAAGTTGTGACATGATGAAGAGGGCATGAAAAAAATGCAGAAACGGAACTTAGTGGAATTATACCCCTCCGAAAAGTCAAACGTGGACGCGACGGAGCGGGACGAGGAGATCCAGGACGGAGCGGGATGTTTGGATCATGGGACGGGTGGATCTCATCCACCCGCCCGGATCTGGATCGGGGCTGGGCCCGGCGGCGGCGGAGCTCGCAGGAGCCGGTGGCGGCGAGGAGGGTCCGGCGCGGCGGTCGAGCTGGCCGGGGTGAGCACCGGCAGTGGCGGGGCAGTTGGAGGCGCAAGAGGCGGCGGTGACGAAGCCGGTAGGGGGGCGGCGGATGTCCGGCAAGGGAGCGCGGAGGTGCGGGCGGCGGCTCGCACAGGATCGCCAGCGGCAGTCGGGGTCGGGAGGAGCTGCGGCTCGGGCCGGTCGACCGATGCGCGGGCTCGCGTGGGCTGGCCTTGGGCCCCGCGGGCCGCGGCGGCGGGAGGAGAGAGAGAGGCGGCGGTGAGGGACACGTGTCGCACCATGAGTGGCTGCGGGGTGGCGGACGGACGCGTCCGGTGCGATCCGGACGTGTCCGGCGGCGAGGTGGGACAAACTGCTAGGGTTTGATCCGGATTTCGATGGAGATGTGCATATTTATAGGCAGAGGGAGCTAGGAGTGTCCAAATGAGGTGCGGTTTTCGCCCACACGATCACGATCCAACGACCGAGAGGATGGAGGTGGTTAAGATTGGCTTGTGGGCTGTTGTGGAGGGGTGTTGGGCCAAAAGAGATAGGAGTTTTTGACCCACGTGGTTAACCGTTGGAGTATCAAACGACCTCCAAACGAGACAAAACTTGACAGGCTGTCTACCGGTGATATAGCAAGACCACTTGACAACTCTCGGCCCATTCCGAGGATGTTTTTAACCCACTCACAAACTAGGGCTAGAGAGATGCGTCGGGTGCCGTGTGTGAGTGTCGGATTCTGAAACGGACAACAGAGCCGACGGAGACAATCCAACTACACACGGATGCAAGTGAGACTAAGCCAATGCAATGCACATAATGAAAATGACATGGTGACATGCAACACACGCACAAGGCAAAAATGAAGGAAGAACCCAGAATGGAATTGATTAAGTCAACGATGAATATATTGCCATATTGGGAATTGTTACATCCGGGGGGTTACAAACTCTCCTCCACTACAAAAAAATCTCGTCCCAAGATCTAGGACTGAAAGAAAGCGGGATACTCAGAACGGAGATAATCTTCTCGTTCCCATGTAGCTTCTCGGTCGGTATGGTGTGACCACTTCACTTTCAAGAATTTGATGGACTTGTTGCGGGTCTTGCACTCAGTTTCTTCAAGGATAGCAACGGGGTGCTCACGATAAGACAAGTCTTGCTGAAGATCAATCTATTCGAAAGGAATGGTGCGTTCAGGCATCTTGAAGCACTTGCGGAGTTGTGACACGTGAAACACATCGTGCACATTTGCAAATTTGGAGGGAAGCTCAAGTTGGTAGGCTAGATCGCCTCTCGTGCCCATTATCTTGAAAGGCCCCACGTATCTTGGAGCAAGCTTGCCCTTGATACCGAACCTCTGAGTGCCCTTCATGGGAGAAACATGGAGATAGACATGATCACCAATGTCGAAAGCCAAATCTTGGTGTTTGCCGTCATAGTAGCTCTTCTAGTGCGATTGCACGGCCCTGAGATTCTCACGTATGACTTTGCACATTTCTTCGACCTCTAAGATCAAATCATTTCCATGGAGTTGACGTTCACCAGTGTCGGACTAGTTGAGAGGGGTACGACACTTTCTGCCATAGAGAATTTCAAACAGTGCTTTGCCTGCACTTGCTTGGAAGCTATTGTTGTAGGAGAATTCGGCAAATGGAAGGCAATCTTCCCATTTCATACCGAAGGAGATGACACATGCCTTGAGCATATCTTCAATAATTTGGTTCACTCTTTTGACTTGACCACTAGTCTGAGGGTGAAAAGCTGTGCTGAAGCGAATCTTGGTACCCATAGCTGACGGGAAGGAATACCAGAATTTGGAAGTGAACAAGCTTCCACGATCTGTGGAGATTACTTGAGGGATACCATGCAAAGAGACAATTCTGGAGGTATGTAGCTCTGCCAGCTGTGCTGCGTTGATGGATTACTTGACTGGAAGGAAATGAGCCACTTTTGTGAGCTTGTCAATCACCACAAGGATATCATCATTTCCTTGCTTGGACTTGGGAAACCCGGTGATGAAATCCATCTCAATGTGATTGAATTTCCACTCAGGAATAGGTAGAGGTTGAAGGAGTCCGACTGGATGTTGATGCTCTGCCTTCACTCTTCTGCAAACATCACACTCGTTCACGAATTGAGCAATTTCTCTTTTCATGCGAGTCCACCAATAGGATTGCTTGAGGTCATGGTACATCTTGGAGCTTCCTGGATGTATCAAGAGGAGTGAGTCATGTGCTTCGTTCATTATGAGCTTCCTGAGATCACCTTTGGGACCACAATTCTGTCCTCAAAGAACAAAGTGTCTCTGTCATCAATGCGATAGCACTTGTACTTGCGAGTACCCTTAGCAATACCATGTTTCACCTTCTGCACCATAGCATCACTAAGTTGGGCCTCGCGGATTTGATCATCCAAGGTAGGAGCGACTTGAAGGTTGGCAAGAAATCCTTGCAGAACAACTTGGAGGTTGAGCTTCCTGAATGAGTCACAAAGGTCAGGTTGGAATGGTTTGAGGATGAGACTATTGCAATAAGCTTTTCTGCTCAAGGCATCTGCAATGACATTGGCCTTTCCAGGAGTATACTCAATGCTTGGATCGTACTCTTGAATCATTTCAACCCAACCAGTCTGGCGAAGGTTAAGGTTTGGCTGAGTGAAGATGTACTTCAAGCTCTTGTGATCGGTGAAGATGTCCACTTCTCTGCCCAACAGAAGGTGTCTCCATGTGATCAAGGCATGAACAAACTGCTGCTTGCTCAAGATCATGTGTGGGGTAATTCTTCTCATTTGGTTTAAGCTGACGCGAAGTGTATGCAACGATCTTCTTGTCTTGCATGAGAACACTGCCGATACCTTGCAATGAAGCATCACAGAACACTTCATAAGGCTTGGACTCATCTGGAGGAGTAAGCACCAGAGCAGAAGTGATCTTCTCTTTGAGTGTATTGAATGCCAAACGACAATCAGGAGTCCAGGAGTACTTGACATTCTTTTGCAACAGGTTGGAAAGAGGCTTGGCAATCTTGGAGAAGTTCTCAATGAACCTTCTGCAATATCTTGCAAGACCGAGGAAACTTCGGAGTTGTTTGACATTCTGAGGAGGTTCCCATTTCACAATAGCTTTAACCTTCTCGGGGTTAACAACAATGGCCTCAACAGAGATAATATGGCCAAGATAGAGGACTTTATCAAGCCAGAATTCAAATTTGGAGAATTTCGCATAGAAACGGTGCTCACAGAGCCTGTCAAGGACCAAACGGAGGTCCTTGGCGTGGTCTTCTTTATTCTTGGAGAACACCAAGATATCATCGAGGTAGATGAGAACGAACTCATTGGTGTAGGGGTTGAATATGAAGTGCATTGATACGTCTCCAACGTATCTATAATTTTTGATTGTTCCATGCTATTATTTTTGAAGTCCTGGATGTTTAATGGGCTTTATCATTCACCTTTACATCATTTTTGGGACTAACCTACTAACCCAAAGGCCCAGTCCAGATTGCTGTTTTTTTTTCCTATTTCAGGGTTTTGTAGAAAAAGAATATCAAACAGAGTCCAAACGGAGTGAAACCTTCGCAAGAGATATTTTTGGAGAAAATCACGCCCAGGAAGCTTGAGAACCACGTCAGTGGATCGAGGATCCGCCCTCGAGGGTGGGGTGCACGCCCCACTTCCCAGTGCGCGCCACCTGCCTCGAGGCCTCCTCGTGTGTCCCCCGATGCCCTCCTTCTTCCTATATAAGTCCACGTACCCCAGAAACTCCGAATACAGAGAGAAAACCCTAATTCCACCACTATAGCTTCTGTTCCCGTGGAGATCCCATCTTGGAGCGTGTTCTGGAGGTCCACCGGAGGGGGATCCATCACGGAGGCCTTCACCATCATCATCATTGCCCTCACCATGAGTTGTGAGTAGTTTACCATAGACCTTCGGGTCCATAGCTAGTATCTAGATGACTTCTTCTCTCTCTCTGGATCTCAATACAAAGTTCTCCTCGGTATTCGAGGAGATATATTCGATGTAATCTCTTTTTGCGGTGTGTTTGTCGAGATCCGATGAATTGTGAGTTTATGATCAAGGTTATCTATGAAAGATATTTAGTTCTTCTCTGAACTTTTTATGTGTGCTCATAATATCCTTGCAAGTCTCATCGAATTATTGGTTTGGTTTGGCCTACTAGATCTATAGTGGTGGGTCCCTCCCTCCTCCCAATCTACAATCAACAACTCACACGTTTTACATTATGTTAATTACGTAACTAGGACTACGTAGGTGTAGCATTACTCGTCCTAAAAAACCCAGCTAAGCCAACCTCCCAGCATATCGCGCGGGAAAGACCCGGCCGTGCCGTTTTAGTCGAGATTACCGGATTACTAGTAGTAGTATCGATGGATCTCATGAAGCAACAAGTTTTTTTGGAGGGGGCGAAGCACCTAGTTTAAAAGGAAAAAAGGCGGTACACTCAGAACACGCCTGTCGCGGTCGCATTGCACCCCACACACGTTCGGTCCTGCACACGGCTCACACAAATGGAACGCGCTTCAACCTGCCTCTTCACTGACACGTGGGACTGCACTTGGAGAAACCGACCATGCGCCAAACTCCCCCACTCACCGCGCAAAAATCCTCCCCCACCCAAAAATTTCCCCCAAATCCTAGATTCAACCGCCCTTCGGCCAACTAGACAATAATATACCCCAAACCCCCCTCCCCCCGTCCCCCTCCACTCCATTCGCTCCGCCAAAGCCGCCCTCCCCGCCATGCCAATACGTCGGCGCCGCGGTTCGTCGAGGGGACACACGACAATCCTCTCGCTCCCACAGTACTCTCTCATAGGTTGCCGTCCTCTAGCCGCGCCACCACCGTTGGCGACATTCTTGTGGAGGCGCATGGTGGTCAGCGCCGCCAACGCTGCCGACGTTTGTGTGGAGACGCACGACGGTCAGCTTCTCCCATGGTACGCGCATTCTAGACTGAGGCCCCGTGCATGTCGGTGTAGCGCTGAATGTTAGTTGATAGACACTATTAATCTCACTGTGTGCCGAAGTAGTTTACAGTCAATATGCTCTGCTTAAGAAGCTTCCTTGCCCTGTTCTGCACTCAATCTGCTTAGCTGAGATGGCATGCCAAGGCCCATTAGTTGCTAAAATATAATGTCATATATTTATTGTGACGTAGATTGCCATAGTCTAGTAGCCAATCTGTTAGGTGAAATAGCTCTCCACCATTTTATACTCGATCTTTGTTGATGCGATGGCCTTCGATAGTTCGATGGCTGTGTGCTCGGCCTCATTGACTGCTGAAATAGCCTGCCATAATTTAGCAGTCAAATCTGTTTGCTGAATTAGCTTTACATATATTTCGTTACTTAGATCTGCTCGTCCAAATATCTTGCCATAGCTTTAGACATCGACCTAGGTATTTTCTTCTGGACTTCATAAAAAAGCATATATGTTTTTCCTGTTATATCTAGTAGAATAACTAATTTGTATGCTAACTGATGGACATGACTTGGATAACTTCTGCTCGAAGATTCTCCGCTGCGTATGTTGAGGGGGTTGAAAACTTCATGAACTTTATCAGAGCTGAGTACGGTGGTCTGAAATCAGATGTGCTCTGCCCGTGTAGCAGTTGTATGAATTCAGTTACAAGACCCTAGTCAACTGTGCAAAATCATCTACACTTGTATGGGATGTCGATCACATATACTAGGTGGGTTCATCATGGTGAAGTTGTGAGCGTCAATGTTATTGACTAAGTGGAAGTAGCAGATTGCCATCTTGATCTGCCTGATGCTCAGGTGGAAGAGGAGGAGGAGGAGGTGGTGGCAGAGCCAGTGAGTTTGACCAACATTGAAACAATGCTACGAAATGCTCGTGCATTCGGTGAACTTTCACCTACAGAAGAAAAACAGTGGGCCCGCATGTTGGAACAATGCAACATGGCTGCCACCCCAGGAAATAAGCTGTCAGTATTCTCAGCTATGGTCACCTTTCTTGAGGTGAAGACATCTGAGCGGATGACCAACAAATCATTCGATGCGATGTTGGCTGCTTTCCGCAAAGCTTTCCCAGATGCGTCTGAGCTGCCACACACCTACAGTAAAATGAAGAATTTCCTTCATGCAGTTGGAATTGGATATGATATGATCCATGTTTGTAAGAATAATTGTGTTCTGTTCCGGAAGGATTATGCGAACTTAAGTGAATGTCCGAAATGCAAATCATCAACATGGAAAGATGGCGATGCTCTGAAGAGGATTCCTCATAATGTTCTGAGACATTTTCCAATTACACCAAGATTGCAGAGGTTGTTTCATGATGTTGAAACAAGAGAGGATGTACTATGGCATTCTAGGAACTAGGAGTACAGAGATCAGAATGTGAGCCATCCATCAAATGGTAGTGAGTGGAAAAGCTTCAATTAGAAGCACGAAAAGTTTGCTGCTAACCCGAGAAACATTAGACTTGGGTTAGCTTCAGATGGATTTAACCCATTTGGCCACCAGAGCGCCACATATAGCATGTGGCCAGTGCTTGTTATCCCTTACAACATGCCTCCAAATGACTGCACCAAAGAATCAAACTACAGTATAGCCTTACTCATCCCAGGTCCAAAAAGTCCTGGAAAAGATTTTGATTTGTTCATGGAGCCTCTTGTGGAGGAACTTCAATAGCTATGGAGGGGTGTTCGCACTCGAGACCTTTATAGCAGCCCACCAGCTGATTCTTTCTGCATGTTGTTATAATTTGGTGCATCCATGATTATCCGGCTTTGGGCACTATGTCAGGGCGAGCGACACATGGTTATGATACGTCTCCAACGTATCTATAATTTTTGATTGTTCCATGTTATTATTTATGATGTTTTGGATGTTTAATGGGCTTTGTCATACACTTTTATATTATTTTTGGGACTAACCTACTAACCCAAAGGCCCAGTCCAGATTGCTGTTTTTTGCCTGTTTCAGGGTTTTGCAGAAAAGGAATATCAAATGGAGTCCAAACGGAATAAAACCTTCGGGAGAGATATTTTTGGAGGAAATCACACACGTGAGACTTGAAAACCACAAAGTAGGGGCCACGAGGTGCCCACGAGGGTGGGGGGCGCGCCCCCTGCCCAGGGCGCTCCCCCTGCCTCCTGGACCCCTCATGAGGCCCCCGGTGTCCTCCTTCCTCCTATACATAACTACGTACCCCGAAACCATCAGAACAACAGAGAAAACCCTAGTTCCACCGCCGTAACCTTCTGTTCCCGTGAGATCCCATCTTGGGGCCTATTCCGGAGCTCCGCCGGAAGGGGGATCAACCATGGAGTACTTCTACATCATCATCATCGCCTCACCATGAGTTGTGAGTAGTTTACCACAGACCTTCGGGTTCATAGCTAGTATCTAGATGGCTTCTTCTCTCTCTTTGGATCTCAATACAAAGTTCTCCTCGGTCTTCGAGGAGATCTATTCGATGTAATCTCTTTTTGCGGTGTGTTTGCCGAGATCCGATGAATTGTGGGTTTATGATCAAGATTATCTATGAGAAATATTTGGTTCTTTTCTGAACTCTTTATGTGTGCTCATAATATCCTTGCAAGTCTCTTCAAATTATTGGTTTGGTTTGGCCTACTAGATCTATAGTTCTTGCAAAGGGAGAAGTGCTTGGCTTTGGGTTCAATCTTGCGGTGTCCTTTCCCAATGACAGTAGGGGCAGCAAGGCACGTATTGTATTGTTGCCATCGAGGATAAAAAGATGGGGTTTATATCATATTGCTTGAGTTTATCCCTCTACATCATGTCATCTTGCTTAAGGCGTTACTCTGTTCTTATGAACTCAATACACTAGATGCATGCTGGATAGTGGTTGATGTGTGGAGTAATAGTAGTAGATGCAGGCAGGAGTCCGTCTACTTGTCTCGGACGTGATGCCTATATACAATGTTCATGCCTAGATAGTCTCATAATTATTCGCTTTTCTATCAATTGCTCGACAGTAATTTGTTTACCCGCCGTAGAATATCGCTATCATGAGAGAAGCCACAAGAGAATACTATGGCCCCCGGGTCTATTCTCAACATATCAATCTACATCTACTTTACTTTTTCCGTTTTTACTTTCAGTTCTTATAATTAAAAAAATACCAAAAATATAAACTATCATCTCTATCAGATCTCACTTTCGAAAGTGACCGTAAAGGGATTGACAACCCCTTATCGCGTTGGCTGCGAAGTTCTTATTTGTTTGTGCAGGTGCGAGGGAATCGCGCGTGGTCTCCTACTGGATTTATACCTTGGTTCTCAAAAACTGAGGGAAATACTTACGCTACTGTGCTGCATCTCCCTTTCCTCTTCGAGGGAATACAACGCAAGTTCGAGAAGTAGCAAGAAGAATTTCTGGTGTCATTGCCGGGGAGGCTTACGCAAAAGTCATATACCAAGTACCTATCATGAACCCTTATCCTTCGCATTACATTTATTTTCCTCTTGTTTTCCTCTCCTCCACTTCACCCTTGCCGTTTTATTTGCCCTTCTTCTGCCGTGTGTTTACCGTTCGCGTGCCTCTTGTTTGCTTGTGTTGCTATGTGCCCTTAATTAGCTTGCATCTTCGCTTGCTAAAGTATGGATCCTCATCCACTTGCTAATCTCTTTAAGAGATCCAATCATGTTGAACCTATTGCTAGTGAGCTGTGTGCACTAGATTATCTTTATGTGGTTTTGCTTGAAATTTATGAATCTGAAAATTGTGAGGAATTGTTGAAAGAAAAAGTGATTCATGTTAGCTCCTTAAATAAAAAGCATGATTGCAATAATAATATTATAAATGTCAATTGTGTTAATGATATGCAAAACCCTAAGCTTGGGGATGCTAGTATTGCTATGCCCACTACTTGTTGCAATGATCATTATTGGGGTGATTCTTCTTATGATCTTGGAAATTTATTTAAGCCTCATGATATATATGATATTGATAATAATGTTTGCAATAATATTGAAAGTGGGTTTGGAAGAGTGTCCACTTTATATCCCACATATTTGGAGAATATTCAATCTCATGAATTTTTTGATAAAAGGGTTTGGAGAGGTCATGACTTTAGTTAATGGTGCTCCCACTATTTTGGAAGAGTGCCAACTTCGTATACATGTGGATCGTGTTGAGAGTATGTTTTGTGCTGGATATATTGTTGAATTTGCTTATGATCTTGCATGCAATTATTATGAGAGAGGAAAATATGGTTGTAGAAATCTTCATGTTACTAAATTACTTATCGTTATGTTGAGATTGCTATTGTTTCTTTCTTCTTCCTTGCTTATGCTAGATCTTGCTTGTTTTGGTAATTTGTTTTCCTATAAAATGCCTATGCATAGGAAGTATGTTAGACTTAGATTTGATTTTCGCATGCTTTATGATGCTCTCTTTGTGCTTCAATTCTTATCTTTCATGTGAGCATCATTAAAATCGTGCCTAGCTAGGGGCGTAAAACGATAGCGCTTGTTGGGAGACAACCCAATTTTATGTTTTTTGTTTTTGCTGCTGTTAGGGAATAAATATTGCATCTAGCTTCTGTTTAGATGTGGTTTTCTGTTTTGTTTAGTGTTTGTGCCAAGTAGAACCTTTGGAAAAACTTGTGTGAAGTTTATGTGATCTTGGTGTGAAAAACAGAATCGTTAGCGCTTGCTAGAATGTTCATCTGATTTTACTGGAGCGTGCTATTTAGTTGATTCTTTTTGCAGATGATTAATAGACAAATTCCTCACGGCTACCAATTTAGTTTGAATTTTTTGGAGTTACAGAAGTATGCGAAACCTGCAGATTACTACAGACTGTTCTGTTTTTGACAGATTCTGTTTTTCGTGTGTTGTTTGCTTATTTCAATGCATCTATGAGTAATATTGGGAGGTATGAACCATAGAGAAGTTGGAATACAGTAGGTTTAACACCAATATAAACAAAGAATGAATTCATTGCAGTACCTTTGAAGTAGTGGTTTGCTTTCTTATACTAACGGAACTCACGAGATTTTTGTCTAAGTTTTGTGTTGTGAAGTTTTCAAGTTTTGAGTATTGCTTTGATGGACTATGGAACAAAGAGTAGCAAGGGCCTAAGCTTAGGGATGCCCATGGAACCCCAAGTAAAATTCAAGGACAATCAAAAGCCTAAGCTTGGGGATGCCCCGGGAAGGCATCCCCTCTTCGTCTTCATCTATCGGTAACTATACTCGGAGCTATATTTTCATTCACCACATGATATGTGTTTTGCTTGGAGCATCTTGTATAATTTGAGTCTTTGCTTGTTAGTATGCCACAATTATCCTTTCTGGACACACCTATTTGAGAGAGTTAAATATGTCCTAGGAATTGATAGAACACTCTATGTGCTTCACTTATATCTTTTGAGTTGAATAGTTTTTGCTCTAGTGCTTCACTTATATCTTTTAGAGCACGATGGTGATAATATTTTGAAGAAATTGTTGAACTCTCATGATTCACTTATATATATTTGAGAGATTATTAAAACAGCAAGGTAATGTGCTTAGGCTATAAAACTAGTCTTCACATGATAGACATCCAATATCAATGTAGTAAAAAAAATTCACACTAAGTGCATTGAATATGATGAGAAGTTGGACGCTTGATAATTGATTTGAGATATGAGGATAGTGATATTAGAGTCATGCTCGTGTAGTTATTATGAAAATGAGAAATACTTGTGTTAAGGTTAGTGATTCCCGTAGCATGCACGTATGGTGAACCGCTATGTGACGAACTTAGAGCATGAGGTATTTGTAAAGTGTCAACCTTTGTGTGGAGGTCGGGGGAGCGCGATGGTTAACTCCTACCAATCTCCCCCTAGGAGCATGCGTTGATTACTTTGTTTTGATGAATCGTAGATTTTTGCAATACGTATATGAGTTCTAATGACTTATGTTGAGTCCATGGATTATACACACTCTCACCCTTCCACCATTGCTAGCCTCTCTTGTACCGCGCAACTTTCACCGGTACCATACACCAACTATATATCCTTCCTCAAAACAGCCACCATATTATTCCTCAAAACAGCCACCATACCTACCTATCATGCCATTTCCATAGCCATTCCGAGATATATTGCCATGCAACTTTCCACCATTCCATTCATATGACACGCATCATATTGTCATATTGCCATGCATGATCATGTAGTTGACTTCGTATTTGTGGCAAAGCCACCATGCATAATTTTTCATACATGTCACTCTTGATTCATTGCACATCCCGGTACACTGCCGGAGGCATTCATAAAGAGTCATACTTGTTTTAGTATCGAGTTGTAATATCGAGTTGTAATTCAATGAAAGTGTGATGATCATCATTATTAGATCATTGTCCCATGCGAGGAAAGGCTAAATAAATAAAGCCCCTCCACAAAAATAGGGGGACAATTGCTACTATCTTTTTCCACACTTGTGCTTCAAAGTAGCACCATGTTCTTCATGATAGAGAGTCTCATGTTTAGTCACTTTACTATACTAGTGGGAATTTTCATTATAGAACTTGGCTTGTATATTCAAACGATGGGCTTCCTCAAATGCCCTAGGTCTTCGTGAGCAAGCAAGTTGGATGCACACCCACTAGTTTCTTTCGTTGAGCTTTCGTACATATTTATCTCTAGTGCATCCGTTGCATGGAAATCCCTACTCACTCACATTGATATCTATTGATGGGCATCTCCATAGCCCGTTGATAGGCCTAGTTGATGTGAGACTATCTCCCTCATTTTTGTCTTCTCCACAACCACCTCTCTATTCCACCCATTGTGCTATGTCCATGGTGTTGGAAATATGCCCTAGAGGCAATAATAAAAGAGTTATTATTATATTTCCTTGTTCATGATAATCGTTTATTATCCATGCTATAACTGTATTGATTGGAAACTCAGATACACGTGTGGATGAATAGACAGATTTTGTGTCCCTAGTGAGCCTCTACAGGACTAGCTCGTTGATCAAAGATGACCGCGGTTTCCAGGTCATAGACATGAGTTGTCATTTGATAACGGGATCACATCATTAGGAGAATGATGTGATGGACGAGACCCAAACGTTAACATAGCTTTTGATCGTGTCAGTTATCGCTATAGTTTTTCTGCATGTCAAGTATAAGTTCCTATGACCATGAGATCATGTAACTCACTGACACCGTAGGAGTGCTTTGTGTGTACCAAACGTCACAACGTAACTGGGTGACTATAAAGGTGCTCTACAGGTATCTCCGAGGGTGTCTGTTGAGTTGACATAGATCGAGACTGGGATTTGTCACTCCGTATGACGGAGAGGTATCTCCGGGCCCACTCGGTAATACGTCATCTCAATGAGCTCAAAGTGACTAAGTAGTTGGTCACGGGATTATGTATTACGGTAACGAGTAAAGAGACTTGCCGGTAACGAGATTGAACTAGGTATAGAGATACCGACGATCGAATCTCGGGCAAGTAACATACCGACGAGACAAAGGGAACTGTATACGGGATTGCCTGAATCCTTGACATCGTGGTTCATCCGATGAGATCATCGAGAAACATGTAGGAACCAATATGGGTATCCAGATCCCGCTATTGGTTATTGACCTGGGAGTGTCTCGGTCATGTCTACATGGTTTCCGAACCCGCAGGGTCTACACACTTAACGTTCGGTGACGCTAGGGTTGTTAGTGAGAAAAGTGTATGGTTACCGAAGGTTGTTCGGAGTCCCGGATGAGATCCCGGACAAGACGAGGGTCTCCGGAATGGTCCGGAGACGAAGATTGATATATAGGATGAAAGGTTTCGGAGTACCGGAAGTGTTCCGGGGAGCATCGGGAAATCGGCGGAGTACCGGAAGGGGTTTCGGAGGGTCCGGAAGTGGTTCTGGGCCTAGTGGGCCACAAGGGGGAACACCACAGCCCTCAGGGGGCTGTGCGCCCCCCCTGGGCCCTCTCCTCATGCGGCTAAGGGGGTGGGACCCCCTAGGGCTGGCCGCACCCCTTGGCCTTGGGGGGCAAGGCACCTAGGGGGGGAAACCCTAGGGCCTGGCCGCGCCCCCCTGCCCTGGCCGCCGCCCCCTCCCCTTGCCCTGGCCGCCGGCCCCTAGGGGGGAAACCCTAGGGCGCCCTCACCTCTCCACCCCCCCTATATATAGTGGGGCAAAGGGAGGGCAGCCAACACAGTTTGTGCCTCGGTGCTGCCCTCCCTCTCCCGTTACATCTTCTTCTCCCGCGGTGCTTAGGCGAAGCCCTGCTGGAGTTCTTCTCCACCATCACCACCACGCCGTCGTGCTGCCGGTTCTCCATCAACCTCTCCTCCACCCCTTGCTGGATCAAGAAGGAGGAGACGTCCCCGAGCCGTACGTGTGAAGAACGCGGAGGCACCGTTGCTTCGGTGCTAGGTCTTCGGCGATCTGAATCACGACGAGTACGACTCCATCATCCGCGTTCATAACGCTTCCGCTTAGCGATCTACAAGGGTACGTAGATCACACTCCCCCCTCGTAGTTGCATCTACTAGATTGATCTTGGTGAACGGTAGGAAAATTTTTGTTTCCCATGCAACGTTCCCCAACAGTGGCATCATGAGCTAGGATCTTGCGTAGATGCTTTCTCGAGTAGAACACAAAAGGGTTTGTGGCGTTGATGTTTAAATTGCTGCCCTCCTTAGTCTTTCTTGATTCAGCGGTATTATAGGATGAAGCGGCCCGGACCAACTTTACATGTCCACGTACATGAGACCGGTTCCATCGACAGACATGTGACTTTTGTTGCATAAGATGGCTGGCGGGTGTCTGTCTCTCCTATCTTAGTTGAATCGGAATAGAACAAGGCGGTCCTTGTAGAAGGTTAAATAGCAACTTGAATATCACCGTTGTGGTTTTGCGTAGGTAAGAAACGTTCTTGGTAGATACCCATAGCAGCCACGTAAAACATGCAACAACAAATTAGAGGACGTCTAACTTGTTTTTGCAGGGTATGCATGTGATATGATATGGCCAATGACATGATGAATTATATTTGATGTATGAGATGATCATGTTGTAATAGTTAATATCGACTTGCATGTCGATGCATACGGCAACCGGCAGGAGCCATAGGGTTGTCTTTAATTTTTGTATGACCTGCGTGTCAATCTTCAAGCGCTTTGTAATGCTTTACTTTATCGCTAAACGGTAGCAATAGTAGTAAGAGCATGGTGGGCGCCGACAACCCCGATGGCGACACGATGATGGAGATCATGATGATGGAGATCATGGTGTGGCGCCGGTGACGATGGAGATCATGCCGGTGCTTTGGAGATGGAGATCAAAAGCACGAGTTGATGGCCATATCATGTCACTTATGATTTGCATGTGATGTTAATCCTTTTATGCATCTTATTTTGCTTAGGACGACGGTAGCATTATAAGATGATCCTTCACTAAAATTTCAAGATAAAATTGTGTTCCCCCCGAGTGTGCGCCGTTGCGAAGGTTCGTCGTTTCGAAGCACCACGTGATGATCGGGTGTGATAGACTCTACGTTCGCATACAACGGGTGCAAGCCAGTTTTGCACGTGCAGAACACTCGGGTTAGACTTGACGAGCCTAGCATGTACAGACATGGCCTCGGAACACGGAGGACCGAAAGGTCGAGCATGAGTCACATAGTAGATATGATCAACATGTTGATGTTCACCATTGACACCACCTCATCTCACGTGATGATCGGACTTGGGTTGGTGAATTTGGATCATGTCACGCTCGAATGACCGGAGGGATGTCAATTTGAGTGGGAGTTATAATTAATTTGATTAGGTAATAGCTCACTTATCATGAACAATAGTCTAAAATGTCTTTGCAAACTTATGTTGTAGATGGCTCGCGCAGGAGTTCCCCTGAATTTTAATGCGTTCCTAGAGAAAGCTAAACTGAAAGATGACGGGAGCAACTTTGTGGACTGGCTCCGCAATCTGAGGATCATCCTCACAGCTGCCCAAAAGGTTTATGTCCTAAATGCACCGCTAGGTGACCCCCCCGCTCCTGGAGCCTCTGCGGACGTTATGAACGTTTGGCAGACGCGTTCGGATGACTATTCGATAGTGCAATGTGCCATGTTGTACGGTTTGGAAGGAGGACTTCAAAGGCGTTTTGAACGTCATGGTGCATATGAGATGTACACGGAGTTGAAGTTCATCTTTGAGAAGAATGCTAAGATCGAGAGGTATGAGACCACCGATAAATTCTTCGCTTGCAAGATGGAGGAGAATTCGTCTGTCAGTGAGCACTTACTGAAGATGTCTGGGTACTATACCCGCATAGCTGATCTGGGACTTGTGTTCCCGGATGAGGCTATCATTGACAGAATTCTCCAGTCACTCCCTCCAAGCTACAAGAGCTTCGTCCAGCAGTACAACATGCAAGGGATGAATAAAACCATCGCCGAGCTGTTTTCGATGCTGAACGTCGCTGAGGCAGACATCCAGAAGGAGTATCAAGTGTTGATGGTCAATAAGACCACCAGTTTCAAGAAGAATGGCAAGGGCAAGAAGGGTAACTCTAAGAAGGGTGGCAAAGCAGTTGCTAATCCAGTGAAGAAACCCAAGGCTGGGCCCAAGCCAGAGACTGAGTGTTTCTATTGCAAGGGGAATGGCCACTGGAAGCGGAACTGCCCCAAGTATCTGGCGGACAAGAAGGGGGCCAACAACAACAAAGGTATATATGATATACATGTTATTGATGTGTACCTTACCAGCTCTCGTTGTAGTGCCTGGGTATTTGATACCGGTTCGGTTGCTCACATTTGCAACTCTAAACAGGAACTGCGGAATAAACGGAGGCTGGCGAAGGACGAAGTGACGATGCGCGTGGGAAATGGTTCCAAGGTTGATGTGATCGCCGTCGGCACGCTCGCTCTTCGATTACCATCGGGATTAGTTATGAACCTGAATAATTGTTATTTAGTGCCTGCGTTAAGCATGAACATTATATCTGGATCTTGTTTATTGCGAGACGGTTACTCATTTAAGTCAGAGAATAATGGTTGTTCTATTTATATGAGTAATATCTTTTATGGTCATGCACCCGAAGTTAGGGGTTTATTCTTATTGAATCTCGATAGTGATGATACACATGTTCATAACATTGATGCCAAAAGATGTAGAGTAGATAATGATAATACCACTTTCTTGTGGCACTGCCGTCTGGGTCATATCGGTGTAAAACGCATGAGGAAGCTCCATGCTGATGGACTTTTGGAGTCTCTTGATTTTGAATCACTTGACACGTGCGAGCCGTGCCTCATGGGCAAGATGACAAGGACCCCGTTTTCAGGGACAATGGAACGGGCAAGTGACTTATTGGAAATCATACATACTGATGTGTGCGGTCCGATGAGTGTAACGGCGCGCGGTGGATATCGTTATTTCCTCACCTTCACTGACGACTTGAGTAGATATGGGTATATTTACTTAATGAAGCATAAGTCTGAAACTTTTGAAAAGTTCAAGCAATTTCAGAGTGAAGTTGAAAATCATCGTAACAAGAAGATCAAGTTCCTACGATCTGATCGAGGGGGAGAATATCTGAGTTATGAGTTTGGTGATCACTTGAGAAAATGTGGAATTGTTTCACAGTTGACGCCACCTGGAACACCACAGCGTAATGGTGTGTCCGAACGTCGTAATCGAACCCTATTAGATATGGTACGTTCTATGATGTCTCTTGCCGATTTGCCACTATCGTTTTGGGGATATGCGTTAGAGACAGCTGCATTCACTTTAAATAGGGCTCCATCTAAGTCCGTTGAGACAACACCGTATGAACTGTGGTTTAGTAAGAAACCGAAGTTGTCTTTTCTCAAGGTTTGGGGTTGCGATGCTTATGTCAAACAGCTTCAGCCAGAAAAGCTCGAACCCAAAGCGGACAAATGTGTCTTCATAGGATACCCAAAAGAAACAGTTGGGTACACCTTCTATCTCAGATCCGAGGGCAAAGTGTTTGTCGCTAAGAACGGGTCCTTTCTCGAGAAAGAGTTTCTCTCGAAAGAATTGAGTGGGAGGAAGGTAGAACTTGATGAGGTTATTGAACCTCTGCTTCAACCAGAAAGTAGCGCAGCACAGAAAGATGTTTTTGTGGAGCCTGCAGAGGTTGAAGAGGAAGCCAATGATGATGATCAAGAAGCTACTGATCAAGTTACTACCGAACCTCGTAGGTCGACAAGGGTACGCACTGCACCTGAGTGGTATGGTAACCCTGTCTTGGAGGTCATGTTGTTAGACAACGGTGAACCTACGAGCTATGGAGAAGCGATGGTGGGCCCAGATTCCGACAAATGGTTAGAGGCCATGAAATCCGAGATGGGATCCATGTATGAAAACAAAGTATGGACTTTGGAAGTATTACCTGAAGGGCGGAAGGCCATTCAGAATAAATGGATTTTTAAGAGGAAGACGGACGCTGATGGTAATGTCACTGTGTATAAAGCTCGACTTGTGGCAAAGGGTTTTTCACAAGTTCAAGGGATTGACTACGATGAGACTTTCTCACCCGTAGCGATGCTTAAATCCGTCCGAATCATGTTAGCAATAGCTGCATATTTCGATTATGAAATTTGGCAGATGGATGTCAAAACAGCGTTCCTTAACGGTTTTCTTAAGGAAGAGTTGTATATGATGCAACCAGAGGGTTTTGTCGATCCAGAGAATGCTGACAAAGTATGCAAGCTCCAGCGTTCCATTTATGGGCTGGTGCAAGCATCTCGGAGTTGGAATCTTCGCTTTGATGAGGTGATCAAAGCGTTTGGGTTTATACAAGTTTACAATGAAGCTTGTATTTACAAGAAAGTGAGTGGGAGCTCTATAGCGTTTCTAATATTATATGTGGATGACATATTGCTGATTGGAAACAATATAGAATTTTTGGATAGCGTGAAGGGGTATTTGAACAAGAGTTTTTCGATGAAAGATCTCGGTGAAGCTGCTTTCATATTGGGCATCAAGATCTATAGAGATAGATCAAGACGCTTGATAGGACTTTCGCAAAGCACATACCTTGATAAAGTTTTGAAGAAGTTCAAAATGGATCAATCCAAGAAGGGGTTCTTGCCGGTATTGCAAGGTACGAAGTTGAGTAAGACTCAATGCCCAGTGACTGCGGATGACAGAGAAAAGATGAGTGTCGTCCCCTATGCTTCAGCCATAGGCTCTATCATGTATGCAATGCTGTGCACAAGACCAGATGTCAGCCTTGCCATAAGTATGGCCGGAAGGTTTCAAAGTAATCCTGGCATGGATCACTGGACAGCGGTCAAGAATATCCTAAAGTACCTGAAAAGGACTAAGGATATGTTTCTCGTTTATGGAGGTGATCAAGAGCTCGTCGTAAAGGGTTACGTCGAGCTTTGACACTGATCCGGATGACTCTAAGTCTCAAACCGGATACGTATATATTCTCAACGGGGGAGCGGTAAGCTGGTGCAGTTCCAAGCAGAGCGTGGTAGCTGATTCTACATGTGAAGCGGAGTATATAGCTGCCTCGGAGGCGGCGAAGGAAGGTGTCTGGATGAAGGAGTTCATGACAGATCTTGGAGTTGTGCCTAGTGCACTGAACCCAATGACTCTGTTCTGTGACAACACTGGTGCCATTGCTCTAGCCAAGGAACCAAGGTTTCACAAGAGGACCAGACACATAAAGCGACGCTTCAATTCCATCCGCGATTCGGTCAAGGAGGAGGACATAAACATTTGCAAAGTACACACGGATTTGAATGTTGCAGATCCGTTGACTAAGCCTCTTCCACGGGCTAAGCACGATCAACACCAAGACTCTATGGGTGTTAGATTCATTACCTTGTAATGCTAGATTATTGACTCTAGTGCAAGTGGGGGACTGTTGGAAATATGCCCTAGAGGCAATAATAAAAGAGTTATTATTATATTTCCTTGTTCATGATAATCGTTTATTATCCATGCTATAACTGTATTGATTGGAAACTCAGATACACGTGTGGATGAATAGACAGATTTTGTGTCCCTAGTGAGCCTCTACAGGACTAGCTCGTTGATCAAAGATGACCGCGGTTTCCAGGTCATAGACATGAGTTGTCATTTGATAACGGGATCACATCATTAGGAGAATGATGTGATGGACGAGACCCAAACGTTAACATAGCTTTTGATCGTGTCAGTTATCGCTATAGTTTTTCTGCATGTCAAGTATAAGTTCCTATGACCATGAGATCATGTAACTCACTGACACCGTAGGAGTGCTTTGTGTGTACCAAACGTCACAACGTAACTGGGTGACTATAAAGGTGCTCTACAGGTATCTCCGAGGGTGTCTGTTGAGTTGACATAGATCGAGACTGGGATTTGTCACTCCGTATGACGGAGAGGTATCTCCGGGCCCACTCGGTAATACGTCATCTCAATGAGCTCAAAGTGACTAAGTAGTTGGTCACGGGATTATGTATTACGGTAACGAGTAAAGAGACTTGCCGGTAACGAGATTGAACTAGGTATAGAGATACCGACGATCGAATCTCGGGCAAGTAACATACCGACGAGACAAAGGGAACTGTATACGGGATTGCCTGAATCCTTGACATCGTGGTTCATCCGATGAGATCATCGAGAAACATGTAGGAACCAATATGGGTATCCAGATCCCGCTATTGGTTATTGAGCTGGGAGTGTCTCGGTCATGTCTACATGGTTTCCGAACCCGCAGGGTCTACACACTTAACGTTCGGTGACGCTAGGGTTGTTAGTGAGAAAAGTGTATGGTTACCGAAGGTTGTTCGGAGTCCCGGATGAGATCCCGGACAAGACGAGGGTCTCCGGAATGGTCCGGAGACGAAGATTGATATATAGGATGAAAGGTTTCGGAGTACCGGAAGTGTTCCGGGGAGCATCGGGAAATCGGCGGAGTACCGGAAGGGTTTTCGGGGGGTCCGGAAGTGGTTCTGGGCCTAGTGGGCCACAAGGGGGAACACCACAGCCCTCAGGGGGCTGTGCGCCCCCCCTGGGCCCTCTCCTCATGCGGCTAAGGGGGTGGGACCCCCTAGGGCTGGCCGCACCCCTTGGCCTTGGGGGGCAAGGCACCTAGGGGGGGAAACCCTAGGGCCTGGCCGCGCCCCCCTGCCCTGGCCGCCGCCCCCTCCCCTTGCCCTGGCCGCCGGCCCCTAGGGGGAAACCCTAGGGCGCCCTCACCTCTCCACCCCCCCTATATATAGTGGGGCAAAGGGAGGGCAGCCAACACAGTTTTGTGCCTCGGTGCTGCCCTCCCTCTCCCGTTACATCTTCTTCTCCCGCGGTGCTTAGGCGAAGCCCTGCTGGAGTTCTTCCCCACCATCACCACCACGCCGTCGTGCTGCCGGTTCTCCATCAACCTCTCCTCCACCCCTTGCTGGATCAAGAAGGAGGAGACGTCCCCGAGCCGTACGTGTGAAGAACGCGGAGGCACCGTTGCTTCGGTGCTAGGTCTTCGGCGATCTGAATCGCGACGAGTACGACTCCATCATCCGCGTTCATAACGCTTCCGCTTAGCGATCTACAAGGGTACGTAGATCACACTCCCCCCTCGTAGTTGCATCTACTAGATTGATCTTGGTGAACGGTAGGAAAAATTTTGTTTCCCATGCAACGTTCCCCAACACATGGCTCATGCTCATGTATTGCGTGAAAGTTGAAAGGTTTGAAAGAATAGAGTATGAAAACAAGTGCTTGGCTGAAAATCGGGGTTGTGCATGATATGAATATTTTATGTGATGAAGAGGGAGCATAGCCAGACTATATGATTTTGTAGGGATAACTATCTTTAGCCATAGTATTTTGAGAAGACATGATTTCTTTGTTAGTATGCTTGAAGTATTATTATTTCTTATGTCAATATAGATTTTTGTCTTGAATCTTTCAGATCTGAACATTCATGCCACAATTAAGAGAATTACATTGAAAAAACTATGTTGGTTAGCATTCCACATCAAAAATTCTGTTTTTATCATTTACCTACTCGAGGACGAGCGGGAATTAAGCTTGGGGATGCTTGATAAGTCTCCAATGTATCTATAATTTTTGATTGTTCCATGCTATTATTTATGATGTTTTGGATGTTTAATGGGATTTGTCATACACTTTTATATTATTTTTGGGACTAACCTACTAACCCCAAGGCCCAGTACAGATTGCTGTTTTTTTGCCTATTTCAGGGTTTTGTAGAAAAGGAATATCAAATGGAGTCCAAACGGAATAAAACCTTCGGGAGAGATATTTTTGGAGAATATCACGCACGGGAAACTTGAGAACCACGAAGTAGGGGCCACGAGGTGCCCACGAGGGTGGGGGCGCGCCCCCTTGCCCAGGGCGCGCCCCCTGCCTCGTGGACCCCTCGTGAGGCCCCCGGTGTCCTCCTTCCTCCTATATGTACCTACGTACCCCAAAACCATCAAAACAACAGAGAAAACCCTAGTTCCGCCACCGTAACCTTCTGTTCCCGTGAGATTCCATCATGGGGCCTGGTCCAGAGCTCCGCCGGAGGGGGGATCTACCACGGAGTGCTTCTACATCATCATCATCGCCTCACCATGAGTTGTGAGTAGTTTACCACAGACCTTCGGGTCCATAGCTAGTATCTAGATGGCTTCTTCTCTCTCTTTGGATCTCAGTACAAAGTTCTCCTCGGTCTTCGAGGAGACCTATTCGATGTAATCTCTTTCTGCGGTGTGTTTGTCGAGATCCGATGAATTGTGGGTTTATGATCAAGATTATCTATGAGAAATATTTGGTTCTTTTCTGAACTCTTTATGTGTGCTCATAATATCCTTGCAAGTCTCTTCGAATTATTGGTTTGGTTTGGCCTACTAGATCTATAGTTCTTGCAAAGGGAGAAGTGCTTGGCCTTGGGTTCAATCTTGCGGTATCCTTTCCCAGTGACAGTAGGGGCAGCAAGGCACGTATTGTATTGTTGCCATCAAGGATAAAAAGATGGGGTTTATATTATATTGCTTGAGTTTATCCCTCTACATCATGTGTAATGCCCAGGATGGGACTATACCTCCTACATGTCGAGGCACGACTTAAAGGTATAAGCCCATCCTAGAATGATCTCAAGTTTGGTATCTTTGCACGACTCATGTAAAAGAGGGATTAAATTGCAAAAAGAGATAGTTGGCTTACACTCGCCACTTCACACAATACAATTCAAAAGCAATACATCAAAGAAAACATCACAACCCGACTACGGGCGAAGAACCAAAAAGAAAGATACCAAAACAACATAAAGCCACAGGTCAGGATCGAATTCTAGTAGAAACCACTACTGATCGTCGAAACGTCACAAGCATACGGCCACTCTCTTCATCGAGCTCCTGGAGAAGTACTGATCCATCTCCTGCTGCAAACTCGGCTGAACCTGCATCTGGTGTTGTAGTAACTGTGAGCCACGAGGACTCAGCAATCCCATAACCATGGGTATCAAGACTAGCAAAGCTTTGTGGGTAGGAAGAGGTAAAGTGGTGAGGTTGCAGCAGCGGCTAAGCATAATATGGTGGCTAACTTACGAGTACCAGAATAAGATGAGCATCTACGCAAACGGTCACAAAAGTAGTGATCGCTAAAGATCCTGAACTACATACGATCAAACATAACCCCACCGTGTTCTCTTCTCAAAGTGAAAAGAGACAGTCACGGTTACTCACACAGTTGTGTGTTTTACTTCGGATCCTCTGTCAAGTTTTCTACAACCGGACATTAACAAATTCCAATCTGCCACATAACCGCGGGCACGGCTTTCGAAAGATCATAACCCTGCAGGGGTGTTCCAACTTAGCCCATCACAAGCTCTCACGATTAGCTGAAGTGATAAATATAATATCATCACCCCTTATCTTAGGGAAATCCGATCAGGCTCGGCATCCCGGTAGCACAAGTCATTTCGACAATGGTAAAACAAGTCCAGCAAGACCTCCCGGCGTGCCGACACCCTGATAGTAGCCGCGCGTATCTCATCTCAGGCCACAACTGGATGAGACATCCTACGGGTTGTTATCAGACCTCGAGTTTCCTTGAGGTGGCCCCACAGTCTGTTCGTTTGGGACCAACACCATCAGCACTGGCCCCCCCTGCTATGTAGAATTAAGAATCCTCGGGGACGCGGCCCCCTATGCAAATTTAATTATTTAATTAAGTTGTTATTATGAGGCAAATTAAAACCAATGTTGGGCCTTGCTGGAGGAGTTTTATTCAAAGTCGAACTGTCAAGGGGTCCCCATCCACCCATCGTGTAAGGAACGCAAAATCAAGTAACATAATGCCGGTTTATCGGCGCCTAAGGTGGCATGAGTGGAACAAAACACCGAGCAAAAGGCCAAGCCTTCCACTCATGCCCAGTATATAGGTGTGTTAATAATAATTATAGATATTGTGATATAACAACATCAAGTTCCCTCCTGGAACAAACTTCATCTTCACCTGCAACTAGCAACGCTATAAGAGGGGCTGAGCAAGCGAGTAACATAGCCAAACAGTGGTTTTGCTAGGAAGGTTTCAAAGGTTAGAGGTTTCATGGCAACAAGGGGAGGCCGACATAAAAGATGGGTAGCGCGACATGTAACGATAGCATCGAGACACTAAGCATGGCAATGGTAGTAAAGGTATCCAAGGGTATGATCATCTTGCCTGGGATTCCACAAGGGAGAAGAACAGATCCATGAAGAAGACGAAGAAGAAGCCTCACAACTCCGGAACGAAACCGAAGCTAACAAGAGAAGCAACCGGAAAGAAGCAAACAACACGGTAAACACACAAGCAATAAACATGGCATACGATGCACATCCAGGTATGATGCATGTCCGGTTTAAATATGCATGGCATGGCAAGTGCACAAACAAAACTACAAGTTAAGTGGAGCTCAATATGCAACGAGTTGCATATTGACGAAACACCACATTTAATTATTTAGTTGCCTCTCGTTTATTTACAAGGCACGGTTAAATGTTTTTAACATAGCAAGAGTGTTGGAAATATGCCCTAGAGGCAATAATAAAAGAGTTATTATTATATTTCCTTGTTCATGATAATCGTTTATTATCCATGCTATAACTGTATTGATTGGAAACTCAGATACACGTGTGGATGAATAGACAGATTTTGTGTCCCTAGTGAGCCTCTACAGGACTAGCTCGTTGATCAAAGATGACCGCGGTTTCCAGGTCATAGACATGAGTTGTCATTTGATAACGGGATCACATCATTAGGAGAATGATGTGATGGACGAGACCCAAACGTTAACATAGCTTTTGATCGTGTCAGTTATCGCTATAGTTTTTCTGCATGTCAAGTATAAGTTCCTATGACCATGAGATCATGTAACTCACTGACACCGTAGGAGTGCTTTGTGTGTACCAAACGTCACAACGTAACTGGGTGACTATAAAGGTGCTCTACAGGTGTCTCCGAGGGTGTCTATTGAGTTGACATGGATCAAGACTGGGATTTGTCACTCCGTGTGACGGAGAGGTATCTCCGGGCCCACTCGGTAATACGTCATCTCAATGAGCTCAAAAGTGACTAAGTAGTTGGTCACGGGATTATGTATTACGGTAACGAGTAAAGAGACTTGCCGGTAACGAGATTGAACTAGGTATAGAGATACCGACGATCGAATCTCGGGCAAGTAACATACCGACGAGACAAAGGGAACTGTATACGGGATTGCCTGAATCCTTGACATCGTGGTTCATCCGATGAGATCAGCGAGAAACATGTAGGAACCAATATGGGTATCCAGATCCCGCTATTGGTTATTGACCTGGGAGTGTCTCGGTCATGTCTACATGGTTTCCGAACCCGCAGGGTCTACACACTTAACGTTCGGTGACGCTAGGGTTGTTAGTGAGAAAAGTGTATGGTTACCGAAGGTTGTTCGGAGTCCCGGATGAGATCCCGGACATGACGAGGGTCTCCGGAATGGTCCGGAGATGAAGATTGATATATAGGATGAAAGGTTTCGGAGTACCGGAAGTGTTCCGGGGAGCATCGGGAAATCGGCGGAGTACCGGAAGGGGTTTCGGGGGTCCGGAAGTGGTTCTGGGCCTAGTGGGCCACAAGGGGGAACACCACAGCCCTCAGGGGGCTGTGCGCCCCCCCTGGGCCCTCTCCTCATGCGGCTAAGGGGGTGGGACCCCCTAGGGCTGGCCGCACCCCTTGGCCTGGCCGCGCCCCCCTGCCCTGGCCGCCGCCCCCTCCCCTTGCCCTGGCCGCCGGCCCCTAGGGGGAAACCCTAGGGCGCCCTCACCTCTCCACCCCCCCTATATATAGTGGGGCAAAGGGAGGGCAGCCAACACAGTTTGTGCCTCGGTGCTGCCCTCCCTCTCCCGTAATATCTTCTTCTCCCGCGGAGCTTAGGCGAAGCCCTGCTGGAGTTCTTCTCCACCATCACCACCACGCCGTCGTGCTGCCGGTTCTCCATCAACCTCTCCTCCACCCCTTGCTGGATCAAGAAGGAGGAGACGTCCCTGAGCCGTACGTGTGAAGAACGCGGAGGCACCGTTGCTTCGGTGCTAGGTCTTCGGCGATCTGAATCGCGACGAGTACGACTCCATCATCCGCGTTCATAACGCTTCCGCTTAGCGATCTACAAGGGTACGTAGATCACACTCTCCCCTCGTAGTTGCATCTACTAGATTGATCTTGGTGAACGGTAGGAAATTTTTTGTTTCCCATGCAACGTTCCCCAAAAGTGGCATCATGAGCTAGGATCTTGCGTAGATGCTTTCTCGAGTAGAACACAAAAGGGTTTGTGGCGTTGATGTTTAAATTGCTGCCCTCCTTAGTCTTTCTTGATTCAGCGGTATTATAGGATGAAGCGGCCCGGACCAACTTTACATGTCCACGTACATGAGACCGGTTCCATCGACAGACATGTGACTTTTGTTGCATAAGATGGCTAGCGGGTGTCTGTCTCTCCTATCTTAGTTGAATCGGAATAGAACAAGGCGGTCCTTGTAGAAGGTTAAATAGCAACTTGAATATCACCGTTGTGGTTTTGCGTAGGTAAGAAGCGTTCTTGCTAGATACCCATAGCAGCCACGTAAAACATGCAACAACAAATTAGAGGACGTCTAACTTGTTTTTGCAGGGTATGTATGTGATATGATATGGCCAATGACATGATGAATTATATTTGATGTATGAGATGATCATGTTGTAATAGTTAATATCGACTTGCATGTCGATGCATACGGCAACCGGCAGGAGCCATAGGGTTGTCTTTAATTTTTGTATGACCTGCGTGTCAATCTTCAAGCGCTTTGTAATGCTTTACTTTATCGCTAAACGGTAGCAATAGTAGTAAGAGCATGGTGGGCGCCGACAACCCCGATGGCGACACGATGATGGAGATCATGATGATGGAGATCATGGTGTGGCGCCGGTGACGATGGAGATCATGCCGGTGCTTTGGAGATGGAGATCAAAAGCACGAGTTGATGGCCATATCATGTCACTTATGATTTGCATGTGATGTTAATCCTTTTATGCATCTTATTTTGCTTAGGACGAGGGTAGCATTATAAGATGATCCTTCACTAAAATTTCAAGATAAAATTGTGTTCCCCCCGAGTGTGCGCCGTTGCGAAGGTTCGTCGTTTCGAAGCACCACGTGATGATCGGGTGTGATAGACTCTACGTTCGCATACAACGGGTGCAAGCCAGTTTTGCACATGCAGAACACTCGGGTTAGACTTGACGAGCCTAGCATGTACAGACATGGCCTCGGAACACGGAGGACCGAAAGGTCGAGCATGAGTCATATAGTAGATATGATCAACATGTTGATGTTCACCATTGACACCACCTCATCTCACGTGATGATCGGACTTGGGTTGGTGAATTTGGATCATGTCACGCTCGAATGACCGGAGGGATGTCAATTTGAGTGGGAGTTATAATTAATTTGATTAGGTAATAACTCACTTATCATGAACAATAGTCTAAAATGTCTTTGCAAACTTATGTTGTAGATGGCTCGCGCAGGAGTTCCCCTGAATTTTATTGCGTTCCTAGAGAAAGCTAAACTGAAAGATGACGGGAGCAACTTTGTGGACTGGCTCCGCAATCTGAGGATCATCCTCACAGCTGCCCAAAAGGTTTATGTCCTAAATGCACCGCTAGGTGACCCCCCCGCTCCTGGAGCCTCTGCGGACGTTATGAACGTTTGGCAGACGCGTTCGGATGACTATTCGATAGTGCAATGTGCCATGTTGTACGGCTTGGAAGGAGGACTTCAAAGGCGTTTTGAACGTCATGGTGCATATGAGATGTACACGGAGTTGAAGTTCATCTTTGAGAAGAATGCTAAGATCGAGAGGTATGAGACCACCGATAAATTCTTCGCTTGCAAGATGGAGGAGAATTCGTCTGTCAGTGAGCACTTACTGAAGATGTCTGGGTACTATACCCGCATAGCTGATCTGGGACTTGTGTTCCCGGATGAGGCTATCATTGACAGAATTCTCCAGTCACTCCCTCCAAGCTACAAGAGCTTCGTCCAGCAGTACAACATGCAAGGGATGAATAAAACCATCGCCGAGCTGTTCTCGATGCTGAAAGTCGCTGAGGCAGACATCCAGAAGGAGTATCAAGTGTTGATGGTCAATAAGACCACCAGTTTCAAGAAGAATGGCAAGGGCAAGAAGGGTAACTCTAAGAAGGGTGGCAAAGCAGTTGCTAATCCAGTGAGGAAACCCAAGGCTGGGCCCAAGCCAGAGACTGAGTGTTTCTATTGCAAGGGGAATGGCCACTGGAAGCGGAACTGCCCCAAGTATCTGGCGGACAAGAAGGGGGCCAACAACAACAAAGGTATATGTGATATACATGTTATTGATGTGTACCTTACCAACTCTCGTTGTAGTGCCTGGGTATTTGATACCGGTTCGGTTGCTCACATTTGCAACTCTAAACAGGAACTGCGGAATAAACGGAGGCTGGCGAAGGACGAAGTGACGATGCGCGTGGGAAATGGTTCCAAGGTTGATGTGATCGCCGTCGGCACGCTCGCTCTTCGATTACCATCGGGATTAGTTATGAACCTGAATAATTGTTATTTAGTGCCTGCGTTAAGCATGAACATTATATCTGGATCTTGTTTATTGCGAGACGGTTACTCATTTAAGTCAGAGAATAATGGTTGTTCTATTTATATGAGTAATATCTTTTATGGTCATGCACCCGAAGTTAGGGGTTTATTCTTATTGAATCTCGATAGTGATGATACGCATGTTCATAACATTGATGCCAAAAGATGTAGAGTAGATAATGATAATACCACTTTCTTGTGGCACTGCCGTCTGGGTCATATCGGCGTAAAACGCATGAGGAAGCTCCATGCTGATGGACTTTTGGAGTCTCTTGATTTTGAATCACTTGACACGTGCGAGCCGTGCCTCATGGGCAAGATGACAAGGACCCCGTTTTCAGGGACAATGGAACGGGCAAGTGACTTATTGGAAATCATACATACTGATGTGTGCGGTCCGATGAGTGTAACGGCGCGCGGTGGATATCGTTATTTTCTCACCTTCACTGACGACTTAAGGAGATATGGGTATATTTACTTAATGAAGCATAAGTCTAAAACTTTTGAAAAGTTCAAGCAATTTCAGAGTGAAGTTGAAAATCATCGTAACAAGAAGATCAAGTTCCTACGATCTGATCGAGGGGGAGAATATCTGAGTTATGAGTTTGGTGATCACTTGAGAAAATGTGGAATTGTTTCACAGTTGACGCCACCTGGAACACCACAGCGTAATGGTGTGTCCGAACGTCGTAATCGAACCCTATTAGATATGGTACGTTCTATGATGTCTCTTGCCGATTTGCCACTATCGTTTTGGGGATATGCGTTAGAGACAGCTGCGTTCACTTTAAATAGGGCTCCATCTAAGTCCGTTGAGACAACACCGTATGAACTGTGGTTTGGTAAGAAACCTAAGTTGTCTTTTCTCAAGGTTTGGGGTTGCGATGCTTATGTCAAAAGGCTTCAGCCAGAAAAGCTCGAACCCAAAGCGGACAAATGTGTCTTCATAGGATACCCAAAAGAAACAGTTGGGTACACCTTCTATCTCAGATCCGAGGGCAAAGTGTTTGTCGCTAAGAACGGGTCCTTTCTCGAGAAAGAGTTTCTCTCGAAAGAATTGAGTGGGAGGAAGGTAGAACTTGATGAGGTTATTGAACCTCTGCTTCAACCAGAAAGTAGCGCAGCACAGAAAGATGTTTTTGTGGAGCCTGCAGAGGTTGAAGAGGAAGCCAATGATGATGATCAAGAAGCTACTGATCAAGTTACTACCGAACCTCGTAGGTCGACAAGGGTACGCACTGCACCTGAGTGGTATGGTAACCCTGTCTTGGAGGTCATGTTGTTAGACAACGGTGAACCTACGAGCTATGGAGAAGCGATGGTGGGCCCAGATTCCGACAAATGGTTAGAGGCCATGAAATCCGAGATGGGATCCATGTATGAAAACAAAGTATGGACTTTGGAAGTATTACCTGAAGGGCGGAAGGCCATTCAGAATAAATGGATTTTTAAGAGGAAGACGGACGCTGACGGTAATGTCACTGTGTATAAAGCTCGACTTGTGGGAAAGGGTTTTTCACAAGTTCAAGGGATTGACTACGATGAGACTTTCTCACCCGTAGCGATGCTTAAATCCGTCCGAATCATGTTAGCAATAGCTGCATATTTCGATTATGAAATTTGGCAGATGGATGTCAAAACAGCGTTCCTTAACGGTTTTCTTAAGGAAGAGTTGTATATGATGCAACCAGAGGGTTTTGTCGATCCAGAGAATGCTGACAAAGTATGCAAGCTCCAGCGTTCCATTTATGGGCTGGTGCAAGCATCTCGGAGTTGGAATCTTCGCTTTGATGAGGTGATCAAAGCGTTTGGGTTTATACAAGTTTACAATGAAGCTTGTATTTACAAGAAAGTGAGTGGGAGCTCTATAGCGTTTCTAATATTATATGTGGATGACATATTGCTGATTGGAAACAATATAGAATTTTTGGATAGCGTGAAGGGGTATTTGAACAAGAGTTTTTCGATGAAAGATCTCGGTGAAGCTGCTTTCATATTGGGCATCAAGATCTATAGAGATAGATTAAGACGCTTGATAGGACTTTCACAAAGCACATACCTTGATAAAGTTTTGAAGAAGTTCAAAATGGATCAATCCAAGAAGGGGTTCTTGCCGGTATTGCAAGGTACGAAGTTGAGTAAGACTCAATGCCCAGTGACTGCGGATGACAGAGAAAAGATGAGTGTCGTCCCCTATGCTTCAGCCATAGGCTCTATCATGTATGCAATGCTGTGCACAAGACCAGATGTCAGCCTTGCCATAAGTATGGCCGGAAGGTTTCAAAGTAATCCTGGTATGGATCACTGGACAGCGGTCAAGAATATCCTAAAGTAACTGAAAAGGACTAAGGATATGTTTCTCGTTTATGGAGGTGATCAAGAGCTCGTCGTAAAGGGTTACGTCGATGCAAGCTTTGACACAGATCCGGATGACTCTAAGTCACAAACCGGATACGTATATATTCTCAACGGGGGAGCGGTAAGCTGGTGCAGTTCCAAGCAGAGCGTGGTAGCTGATTCTACATGTGAAGCGGAGTATATAGCTGCCTCGGAGGCGGCGAAGGAAGGTGTCTGGATGAAGGAGTTCATGACAGATCTTGGAGTTGTGCCTAGTGCACTGAACCCAATGACTCTGTTCTGTGACAACACTGGTGCCATTGCTCTAGCCAAGGAACCAAGGTTTCACAAGAGGACCAGACACATAAAGCGACGCTTCAATTCCATCCGCGATTCGGTCAAGGAGGAGGACATAAACATTTGCAAAGTACACACGGATTTGAATGTTGTAGATCCGTTGACTAAGCCTCTTCCACGGGCTAAGCACGATCAACACCAAGACTCTATGGGTGTTAGATTCATTACCTTGTAATGCTAGATTATTGACTCTAGTGCAAGTGGGAGACTGTTGGAAATATGCCCTAGAGGCAATAATAAAAGAGTTATTATTATATTTCCTTGTTCATGATAATCGTTTATTATCCATGCTATAATTGTATTGATTGGAAACTCAAATACATGTGTGGATAAATAGACAGACTTTGTGTCCCTAGTGAGCCTCTACAGGACTAGCTCGTTGATCAAAGATGACCGCGGTTTCCAGGTCATAGACATGAGTTGTCATTTGATAACGGGATCACATCATTAGGAGAATGATGTGATGGACGAGACCCAAACGTTAAACATAGCTTTTGATCGTGTCAGTTATCGCTATAGTTTTCTGCATGTCAAGTATAAGTTCCTATGACCATGAGGTCATGTAACTCACTGACACCGTAGGAGTGCTTTGTGTGTGCCAAACGTCGCAACGTAACTGGGTGACTATAAAGGTACTCTACAGGTATCTCCGAGGGTGTCTGTTGAGTTGACATGGATCGAGACTGGGATTTGTCACTCCGTGTGACGGAGAGGTATCTCCGGGCCCACTCGGTAATACGTCATCTCAATGAGCTCAAAGTGACTAAGTAGTTGGTCACGGGATTATGTATTACGGTAACGAGTAAAGAGACTTGCCGGTAACGAGATTGAACTAGGTATAGAGATACCGACGATCGAATCTCGGGCAAGTAACATACCGACGAGACAAAGGGAACTGTATACGGGATTGCCTGAATCCTTGACATCGTGGTTCATCCGATGAGATCATCGAGGAACATGTGGGAACCGATATGGGTATCCAGATCCCGCTATTGGTTATTGACCTGGGAGTGTCTCGGTCATGTCTACATGGTTTCCGAACCCGCAGGGTCTACACACTTAAGGTTCGGTGACGCTAGGGTTGTTAGTGAGAATAGTGCATGGTTACCGAAGGTTGTTCGGAGTCCCGGATGAGATCCCGGACATGACGAGGGTCTCCGGAATGGTCCGGGGACGAAGATTGATATATAGGATGAGAGTGATCGGAGTCCGGAAGTGTACCGGGGAGCATCGGGAAATCGGCGGATGACCGAAAGGGGTTTCGGGGGTCCCGGAAGGAGTTTCGGGCCTAATGGGCCACAAAGGGGGGGACACAACAGCCCTCATAGGGCTGTGCGCCCCCCCCTGGGCCCTCATCTCATGCACCAAGGGGGCTAGACCCCCCTAGGGCTGCCGCACCCCCTTAGGCTTGGGGGGCAAGGCACCTGGGGGGAAACCCTAGCCCCAGGGGGCGCCGCCCCCTCCCCATCTGCCCTGGCCGCCGGCCCCTAGGGGAAACCCTAGGGCGCCCCCTCCCCTCTCTCCCCCCTATATAAAGAGAGGCAGAGGGAGGGCAGCCACACACGTTCGTGCCTCGGCGCTGCCCTCCCTCTCCCACATCCATCTTCGTTTTCCCGCGGTGCTTGGCGAAGCCCTGCTGGAATCCTCCACCACCATCACCACCACGCCGTCGTGCTGCCGGTGTCTCCATCAACCTCTCCTCCCCCCTTGCTGGATCAAGAAGGAGGAGACGTCCCCGAGCTGTACGTGTGAAGAACGCGGAGGCACCGTTGCTTCGGTGCTTGGATCTTCAGCGATCTGAATCGCGGCGAGTACGACTCCATCAACCGCGTTCTTGAACGCTTCCGCTTAGCGATCTACAAGGGTATGTGGATCCAACTCTCCCCTCGTAGATGCATCTCCTAGATTGATCTTGGTGAGCGTAGGAAATTTTTTTGTTTCCCATGCGACGTTCCCCAACAGTGGCATCATGAGCTAGGATCTTGCGTAGATGCTTTCACGAGTAGAACACAAAAGGGTTTGTGGACGTTGATGTTTAGATTGCTTCCCTCCTTAGTCTTTCTTGATTCAGCGGTATTATGGGATGAAGCGGCCCGGACCAACTTTACATGTCCACATACATGAGACCGGTTCCATCGACAGACATGTGACTTTTGTTGCATAAGATGGCTGGCGGGTGTCTGTCTCTCCTATCTTAGTTGAATCGGAATAGAACAAGGCGGTACTTGTAGAAGGTTAAATAGCAACTTAAATATCACCGTTGTGGCTTTGCGTAGGTAAGAAGCGTTCTTGCTAGATACCCATAGCAGCCACGTAAAACATGCAACAACAAATTAGAGGACGTCTAACTTGTTTTTGCAGGGTATGTATGTGATATGATATGGCCAATGACATGATGAGATATATTTGATGTATGAGATGATCATGTTGTAATAGTTAATATCGACTTGCATGTCGATGTTATATGACCTGCGTGTCAATCATTAAGCGCTTTGTAATGCTTTACTTTATCGCTAAACGGTAGCAATAGTAGTAAGAGCATGGTGGGCGCGCGACAACCCCGATGGCGACACGATGATGGAGATCATGATGATGGGGATCATGGTGTGGCGCCGGTGACGATGGAGATCATGCCGGTGCTTTGGAGATGGAGATCAAAAGCACGAGTTGATGGCCATATCATGTCACTTATGATTTGCATGTGATGTTAATCCTTTTATGCATCTTATTTTGCTTAGGACGACGGTAGCATTATAAGATGATCCTTCACTAAAATTTCAAGATAAAATTGTGTTCCCCCCGAGTGTGCGCCGTTGCGAAGGTTCGTCGTTTCGAAGCACCACGTGATGATCGGGTGTGATAGACTCTACGTTCGCATACAACGGGTGCAAGCCAGTTTTGCACATGCAGAACACTCGGGTTAGACTTGACGAGCCTAGCATGTACAGACATGGCCTCGGAACACGGAGGACCGAAAGGTCGAGCATGAGTCATATAGTAGATATGATCAACATGTTGATGTTCACCATTGACACCACCTCATCTCACGTGATGATCGGACTTGGGTTGGTGAATTTGGATCATGTCACGCTCGAATGACCAGAAGGTTTTGTCGATCCAAAGAATGCTGACAAAGTATGCAGGCTCCAGCGTTCCATTTATGGGCTGGTGCAAGCATCTCGGAGTTGGAATCTTCGCTTTGATGAGGTGATCAAAGCGTTTGGGTTTATACAAGTTTACAATGAAGCTTGTATTTACAAGAAAGTGAGTGGGAGCTCTATAGCGTTTCTGATATTATATGTGGATGACATATTGCTGATTGGAAACAATATAGAATTTTTGGATAGCGTGAAGGGGTATTTGAACAAGAGTTTTTCGATGAAGGATCTCGGTGAAGCTGCTTTCATATTGGGCATCAAGATCTATAGAGATAGATCAAGACGCTTGATAGGACTTTCACAAAGTACATACCTTGATAAAGTTTTGAAGAAGTTCAAAATGGATCAATCCAAGAAGGGGTTCTTGCCGGTATTGCAAGGTACAAAGTTGAGTAAGACTCAGTGCCCAGTGACTGCGGAAGATAGAGAAAAGATGAGTGTCGTCCCCTATGCTTCAGCCATAGGCTCTATCATGTATGCAATGCTGTGCACGAGACCAGATGTCAGCCTTGCCATAAGTATGGCCGGAAGGTTTCAAAGTAATCCTGGTATGGATCACTGGACAGCGGTCAAGAATATCCTAAAGTACCTGAAAAGGACTAAGGATATGTTTCTCGTTTATGGAGGTGATCAAGAGCTCGTCGTAAAGGGTTACGTCGATGCAAGCTTTGACACTGATCCGGATGACTCTAAGTCTCAAACCGGATACGTATATATTCTCAACGGGGGAGCGGTAAGCTGGTGCAGTTCCAAGCAGAGCGTGGTAGCTGATTCTACATGTGAAGCGGAGTATATAGCTGCCTCGGAGGCGGCGAAGGAAGGTGTCTGGATGAAGGAGTTCATGACAGATCTTGGAGTTGTGCCTAGTGCACTGAACCCAATGACTCTGTTCTGTGACAACACTGGTGCCATTGCTCTAGCCAAGGAACCAAGGTTTCACAAGAGGACTAGACACATAAAGCGACGCTTCAATTCCATCCGCGATTCGGTCAAGGAGGAGGACATAAACATTTGCAAAGTACACACGGATTTGAATGTTGCAGATCCGTTGACTAAGCCTCTTCCACGGGCTAAGCACGATCAACACCAAGACTCTATGGGTGTTAGATTCATTACCTTGTAATGCTAGATTATTGACTCTAGTGCAAGTGGGAGACTGTTGGAAATATGCCCTAGAGGCAATAATAAAAGAGTTATTATTATATTTCCTTGTTCATGATAATCGTTTATTATCCATGCTATAACTGTATTGATTGGAAACTCAGATACACGTGTGGATGAATAGACAGATTTTGTGTCCCTAGTGAGCCTCTACAGGACTAGCTCGTTGATCAAAGATGACCGCGGTTTCCAGGTCATAGACATGAGTTGTCATTTGATAACGGGATCACATCATTAGGAGAATGATGTGATGGACGAGACCCAAACGTTAACATAGCTTTTGATCGTGTCAGTTATCGCTATAGTTTTTCTGCATGTCAAGTATAAGTTCCTATGACCATGAGATCATGTAACTCACTGACACCGTAGGAGTGCTTTGTGTGTATCAAACGTCACAACGTAACTGGGTGACTATAAAGGTGCTCTACAGGTATCTCCGAGGGTGTCTGTTGAGTTGACATGGATCAAGACTGGGATTTGTCACTCCGTGTGACGGAGAGGTATCTCCGGGCCCACTCGGTAATACGTCATCTCAATGAGCTCAAAAGTGACTAAGTAGTTGGTCACGGGATTATGTATTACGGTAACGAGTAAAGAGACTTGCCGGTAACGAGATTGAACTAGGTATAGAGATACCGACGATCGAATCTCGGGCAAGTAACATACCGACGAGACAAAGGGAACTGTATACGGGATTGCCTGAATCCTTGACATCGTGGTTCATCCGATGAGATCATCGAGAAACATGTAGGAACCAATATGGGTATCCAGATCCCGCTATTGGTTATTGACCTGGGAGTGTCTCGGTCATGTCTACATGGTTTCCGAACCCGCAGGGTCTACACACTTAACGTTCGGTGACGCTAGGGTTGTTAGTGAGAAAAGTGTATGGTTACCGAAGGTTGTTCGGAGTCCCGGATGAGATCCCGGACAAGACGAGGGTCTCCGGAATGGTCCGGAGACGAAGATTGATATATAGGATGAAAGGTTTCGGAGTACCGGAAGTGTTCCGGGGAGCATCGGGAAATCGGCGGAGTACCGGAAGGGTTTTCGGGGGGTCCGGAAGTGGTTCTGGGCCTAGTGGGCCACAAGGGGGAACACCACAGCCCTCAGGGGGCTGTGCGCCCCCCCCCCTGGGCCCTCTCCTCATGCGGCTAAGGGGGTGGGACCCCCTAGGGCTGGCCGCACCCCTTGGCCTTGGGGGGCAAGGCACCTAGGGGGGGAAACCCTAGGGCCTGGCCGCCCCCCCCTGCCCTGGCCGCCGCCCCCTCCCCTTGCCCTGGCCGCCGGCCCCTAGGGGGAAACCCTAGGGCGCCCTCACCTCTCCACCCCCCCTATATATAGTGGGGCAAAGGGAGGGCAGCCAACACAGTTTTGTGCCTCGGTGCTGCCCTCCCTCTCCCGTTACATCTTCTTCCCCCGCGGTGCTTAGGCGAAGCCCTGCTGGAGTTCTTCCCCACCATCACCACCACGCCGTCGTGCTGCCGGTTCTCCATCAACCTCTCCTCCACCCCTTGCTGGATCAAGAAGGAGGAGACGTCCCCGAGCCGTACGTGTGAAGAACGCGGAGGCACCGTTGCTTCGGTGCTAGGTCTTCGGCGATCTGAATCGCGACGAGTACGACTCCATCATCCGCGTTCATAACGCTTCCGCTTAGCGATCTACAAGGGTACGTAGATCACACTCCCCCCTCGTAGTTGCATCTACTAGATTGATCTTGGTGAACGGTAGGAAAATTTTTTGTTTCCCATGCAACGTTCCCCAACAAAGAGGTGAAGCAAAAGTAAACTACCTATTTAGACATTTTAAATGAGGCCGGAAGAACAACAACAAATCCGGAAAATCCCCATGAGCATGTTTAGTAATTTGAAGCAAACAACAATTCACTCATTTAAATGTTGTTAAAATGATGCGGATGACATGATCAAGTTTATGCAAGTTTATTAAAAGTTGACATGAAGAAGATAAGAAGCAATTGTCACCGTGGTGGAAGGAAAAGGTGCCACGGCAACGATCCGAAAATGATGCAACGCAACATCTCGGTTCCGGTAACTCGTTGATAGACCGGTGCAAAAGAAAGGGTGGCGTGGACGGGCGGAACAAGATTAAAATGTGGGGTGTTCCCGTCACCGGGTTCCTACGAGTCGGCGACGAGGCAACCGAGGAACATGACAAAAGGACGAAACGGGCACGGATCAAACAAACGATACATCTCATACAACCACAAGCATCACACGGGTCATCTCGGTATACCTTCGGAACAATCGTTTCGGGGCGGTTCGAGGTCGAGGGACGTAGTGGTACACGGGTCGTAGAGGAAGAAGTCGTTCTCGCGAGTCGTAGAGGAAGTAGGCGTTCACGTTCGGAGAGGAAGTAGCCGTTCGCGAGGTCGCCAACGAGTAGTCGTTCCGTAGAGGGAAGTAGTGGTACACGGGGCGACGGTAGATGTTCGGGCGTCGGGTTCGTAGATGTACTTGGCGCATCCATCGTTTCCGGGCGACGGTAGTGGTACACGGCCGTATGTAGTGGTACTTGGTGCGTCTTCGAGACGGTAGTTGTACATGTTCGCGTCTTCCCGTAGATGTTCGGATCATCGTCTCGCGTCGATCTTGCCGGTCTTGGACACACCAGAAGGAGCACTTGGCAAAAGAAAAACAGCAACATAACAAGGCGGTCCAACATGGAGCAGCAAAGGTCCTGGCAGCGGCAAAACTCGGAGCTCGGCTACATGGCGGGGATGCAGCAGGGAGCTCCTCGGGGCGAGGTGGCTGCGGTGCTCGGCGCACCGGAGGCAGAGGAGGGGCGCCCGGGCCTGGGTCGCCGAGGTTGGAGAGGAGGGAGCGGGCTCGGCGCTGGAGGGATGGAGACCACGGCGAGGAGAGGTGCGGGCCGGCCTTGAGGACGGGACGGCGGAGGGAGGCCGCGGGCGGAGCAGTGGCTGGGCGCCATGGCAGGCCGCTGGAGAGGACGAGCAGGGCGCCTTGGCGACGGACGGCGGCGATCCCTGGCCGTTGGAGGCGATGCGGCGAAGGGCAGAGGGCTCGGGCGTCGTCCTGGGGCGAGGGGAGGGTCGCCACGGCGCAGGGCGCTGCTCTCGGCGCTGAAGGACGGGGGAAGGTGCAGGGAGATCGAGGGAGATGGGAGACCAAGCGCGGGTCGGGCTCCTGGCGCGGTGGGCGCTCGGGAGGGGGCTCGGGCGCGTCGGCCTGCGGGAGGATCGGGACGAGGGGAAGGTGAGGTCTCGAGGAACCGGGGATGCGGTCGGGCTGCGAGAGAGAGAGAGGCACGATCGAACGCTAGGAGAGCGGCTGGCGGCGGAGGTCGGGAGTCGGAGGAGCGATGGGGTCGGCTATGTTAGCGCTAGGGTTACGGGAGGCCAGCTAGGCCTGATGGGCCGCGGGGAGGGAAGTTGCGGTCGGGCTAGTAGGTGGCTGGGAGCCTGGCTGGGCAGCCAGCTGGGCCTCACTCTCCTTTTAAATTGTGCTGTTTTCCAAAAAAAAAACAGCAAAGGAGAAGGAAAAGGAAGGAGGTGGCTAGGGATATAATTAGGACATAGGGTAAAATTCCCTAGACTCACAAAAAATGTAAGGAATTAAATTAAAATTGTTGGAGGTGTTTTGGAAGAACCTCGATACAACGGGAAAAGAAATATAGGGAGGTTGACGGTGAAACTTGAAGCGAAAGAGGTCTGGAGAATATATGCGAGTGTGTTACGGTTAATTCCAAACAAATGGAATATTATTATATAGCTCCCTAAATATCGGGAGGATATGTTATAAAGAGAAGTCACACTCCCCTCGATTTAAATGGACCGAAGGTCCACACAATTTATTTAAGTTGGGATGCAAGATAAATATAACATGATGGCATGATGACATGATGCAATGCAAAAATAAATAACACAAGCACAAACTGAAACACACGGGAGAACCCGAAACATCTGGAATCTTCTGGAATGTCGGTCTTCGGGCGTCACAACTCTCCCACACTAACAGAGGATCTCGACCCGAGATCCTAGAGATAGCACCGGGTAAAACGAAAGAGGAAGAGGTAAAACAAAGTTGCTTCTTTGACAGACGAGTGAAACCAGGAACCTTGAGAGGTTGAACAATATTGAAAGAAAGAATACAAGAGAGATGAACGAAGTTAGGAGCACTCCGGTAAAAGGAGGAACAAAGAACATTATGAGAACCTTGAAGGTTGAAAGACATGAAACAAGAGCTTACGAACCAAAAGAATATGAAACCGCAACGGTATAGCCAAGGAATAAGAAGGACAGAATTTGGACAGCACTCCGTCTGAAAATGGAAGGAATTAACAAGAACTTAAGGAGATGGAGTGATACTTGATGAAAACAACAACACACAGCCTCCGAAACAATTGAAAGAAAGGCACAAATGGTAAGAAGGATTCAGACAGCACTCCGGTTGAAAAGAGAGGCAAAACTAGATAAGATGATGGAACTTGAATGAAGAATACAACACTCCGGTTACATGATAAGCAAGGGAAAGAACATGATCTCGATAAAAACGAGATGATGGTTAAAGAGAGCAATATCACAATGCCTCCGGAACGAAAGAATAGCATATAAATCAACGAAAGAAATGAATGGAGAAGAAAAAATGACAACTTCTCCCACAAATGAATTAGGAAATCCTCCTACGAAGAATTGTTGAATGGAGTTGATGGAAAAATCAACACGAAATGAATAAGCTTGATATGGGCTTACGGAAAACATCTCAAAATTATGAGGTGACAGCCAACCACTAAACGAAAACATTTGATTGGATTGAGATCAACAAGGAGATGAAAAACTTATTTCATCGGAATGATAATTGGAGAACTTGAGTCATTTATAAGCACCATAATTAGCAACAATCCTTAGGGAAAGCTTTTAGGTGAAACACAACCCAAGATTACTCCAACGAATAAATTGAAGGGTTGAAAAGATCTCCTAAACAAGGAAATGATGGGTTTAAATATCTCATTCTTGATAACTCGTGAATCATGAAACATGAAGGAACTGTCAAGAATGACATAACACCATCTGAAAAGATAAGGTAGAAAGGATTGCAATTGGAAAGCATGATGAAGAATGCTTGAACTCCAACAAGAATCTTGATGAAGACTTCGAGGATGAATTAAATCTTGATGAACCACCATGAAAACTTCGGTAATGAAAGCATGAGAAATGAAAGATGAAAGAATAAGATTGAAGCCTTGCCATGATTTAGATGGAGGTTTGAAATGGTATAATTGAAATAACTTGGAGCTCCGGAAAACAAGATCAACAACATAGAACCGAGAATATGATATGATGAACAAGCTCCAGACAAAAGAATTAAACACTTGGAAGGAACAAGAATAAGAATTAAGTTGTGAGTATCCTTCACCAATTTAAATTGATGACAACCAATGGATTTGGCATACAACTTATTCTCGTTGCAAAGAATTAAAGAGAGATCTCGCACAATCTTGGGTTAATATTCAACGAAGCACCGGTAGGATTATGAAAAGAACAAATGAATTAAACGATAACAACGGAAGGAAAAACTTGAAAGAACCACCGTAAGAATAGACGACGAACGAAGAGGCATCAATGAAGAATATTTGGAGGACGAAGTTGAAAACTGAGAACGAAGAAATCTTCTGAAATGATGGCCTTCGGAGAATCACAATGGAAAGAATTCATGAAGAGTCTTGAGAGAACGGGCCAAGATTTAAGAGAAACACTTCTCCAGTCTTCAATTGCTGAGAATGAAGACGAGAAATGCCATGAAGAATTTCGAGATACTCCGGACGAATGACAAGAGGAAGGTGGAGCTAAAGGTGGAAATAATTTGAAACAATCTTGGAGAAGGCATGTGACTGATGGAAGTCATTCTTACGTCACACTTTGACAAGAATTTGAGTATAACTCCAGAAAAATTAGAAGAGTCAGGTAAGATCCTGGGAAAAGACCTGTGGGTTTGGGCCCACTAAAGAAATCACCGTTGGAAAAGATTGCTTGAGAGGTATTGCACCGGTTGAATTAAATGGCTAGAATAAGATGTTAATCCTCAAAATAATTTGAACGGATTAAGAATGGAATTATGAATCTTCAACACTCCGGATATGGATAGCAAGAAGAGAGGATTAATTGGAGCACCGGAATAAGAAAGCATTGTGAAATGAGGAAAAGGATAAGATCAACACCGAAATCTTGAATTACATCCACCGGCAGAATTTGAGAACAAAAGAATGATGAACTTGGAGTTCTTGAGCATCTTCACGATTAACCACCGGATAAGAACATTGAAGGAAAGGAATGAAGAAATATCACATGATTAAAATGGATACTTCATTTGAGATTTCTTGCTTCGAGAAGAAGAAGGGTGGGAGGGTGGGTAAAACAAAGACAACTTGGGATGAAGGAAATAGACAAATCGTCAGATTTCTCAACGGCGTCCTTACGGAATAACTTGAAGAGAAGGCACACCGGTTGAAAAGGATTAACATGAAGATCTTGATGGTCGAGAAGAATTAACACCCCCATAGAAATATGAGAATACTGATTAGGAAGGTATGGAATCAACACTTGACATCGAAGCACTCGAATACCAGAATCAAATCAACACAAAGGATAGATATGTTTATGAAGAAGATTATGTTGCAACATATCTATCCGAATAGAGAATTGAACGAATGAATTCCGTAGGTACATCAACTTGCCGAGAAGCCACTTGGGAGAACAAAAGATAAATAAAAAGGAACAAGGATCAGATAGAACAAATGCAAGATAGAAGCTTCGTTCGACATCTTTGTGCTGTAAGATTATGAACACGTTACGAAAGGGTTTTGCAATCCCCGGATCAGCATACCAAGGACCCTTTAAGATGCAACTCCCGATCAGAACAAGCCCATAAAACCACTTCACTCAATGTAGAACCCCGAACTTCATATCAAGCATTCGTTGGAGGAATGCCTAGAACTACTAGATGAACCCACCTATTAATTTCCGAAAGTTTCCAGTTATGCAATCAGGTGTTGGGGATACAGGGGAAGCACCGCGCACTCAACTCTAATCCTACATCCAGCTGTATCCCTCCTTCAACACATAACCAGTTGTTCTCGGAAACCGTTTACCTCGGACCTTCGAAACGCATCCACTATACAAGCTATGGCAATACTCCCGAACTACCTCCCCAGTACTGGGTGATGTCGGGGTTATCTTGCCACTAACCGCATAGGAGAGTTTTCGATGTCGGCCGTCTTAAGTATTCTAGTACTGCCGCGATGGATTTGTGACGACAACACCTCGGAGTTCAACTCCCCGGGACACTGCCACAACCCCTAATGACAGGAGGCATCGAGAACAATGTTCTCGTCACAAAGACATCGAAACAATCCAAACAATACTCGCGAGATCCTAAAAAAAATTTGGTGCATTTTTTGAAAGTAGAAGAGGCAATAGTAATCGTCAGGAGTCCTCACCAGAGTGAAAGGGGATGAGAAGCAAAGAAATCCTACTCTCCGATATATATATAGGACTCAAAACATTTTCAAGTGTGTGCCTAGACTCAACCGTCAACGATTCGATCAATCAGTGGGGGCTTCTAGGTCGGAGAAGGCTCTGAATATCAACTTTTAATGCCCAGGATGAGACTATACCTCCTACATGTCGAGGCACGACTTAAAGGTATAAGCCCATCCTAGAATGATCTCAAGTTTGGTATCTTTGCACGACTCATGTAAAAGAGGGATTAAATTGCAAAAAGAGATAGTTGGCTTACACTCGCCACTTCACACAATACAATTCATAAGCAATACATCATACAAAACATCACAACCCGACTACGGGCGAAGAACCAAAAAGAAAGATACCAAAACAACATAAAGCCACAGGTCAGGATCGAATCCTAGTAGAAACCACTACTGATCGTCGAAACGTCACAAGCATACGGCCACTCTCTTCATCGAGCTCCTGGAGAAGTACTGATCCATCTCCTGCTGCAAACTCGGCTGAACCTGCATCTGGTGTTGTAGTAACTGTGAGCCACGAGGACTCAGCAATCCCATAACCATGGGTATCAAGACTAGCAAAGCTTTGTGGGTAGGAAGAGGTAAAGTGGTGAGGTTGCAGCAGCGGCTAAGCATAATATGGTGGCTAACTTACAAGTACCAGAATAAGATGAGCATCTACGCAAACGGTCGCAAAAGTAGTGATCGCTAAAGATCCTGAACTACATACGATCAAACATAACCCCACCATGTTCTCTTCTCAAAGTGAAAAGAGACAGTCACGGTTACTCACACAGTTGTGTGTTTTACTTCGGATCCTCTGTCAAGTTTTCTACAACCGGACATTAACAAATTCCAATCTGCCACATAACCGCGGGCACGGCTTTCGAAAGATCATAACCCTGCAGGGGTGTTCCAACTTAGCCCATCACAAGCTCTCACGATTAGCTGAAGTGATAAATATAATATCATCACCCCTTATCTTAGGGAAATCCGACCAGGCTCGGCATCCCGGTAGCACAAGTCATTTCGACAATGGTAAAACAAGTCCAGCAAGACCTCCCGACGTGCCGACACCCTGATAGTAGCCGCGCGTATCTCGTCTCAGGCCACAGCCGGATGAGACATCCTACGGGTTGTTACCAGACCTCGAGTTTCCTTGAGGTGGCTCCGCAGTCTGCTCGTTTGGGACCAACACCATCAGCACTGGCCCCCCCTGCTATGTAGAATTAAGAATCCTCGGGGACGCGACCCCCTATGCAAATTTAATTATTTAATTAAGTTGTTATTATGAGGCAAATTAAAACCAATGTTGGGCCTTGCTGGAGGAGATTTATTCAAAGTCGAACTGTCAAGGGGTCCCCATCCACCCATCATGTAAGGAACACAAAATCAAGGAACATAATGCCGGTTTATCGGCGCCTAAGGTGGCATGAGTGGAACAAAACACCGAGCAAAAGGCCAAGCCTTCCACCCATGCCCAGTATATAGGTGTGTTAATAGTAATTATAGATATTGTGATATAACAACAACAAGTTCCCTCCTGGAACAAACTTCATCTTCACCTGCAACTAGCAACGCTATAAGAGGGGCTGAGCAAGCGAGTAACATAGCCAAACAGTGGTTTTGCTAGGAAGGTTTCAAAGGTTAGAGGTTTCATGGCAACAAGGGGAGGCTGACATAAAAGATGGGTAGCGCGACATGTAACGATAGCATCGAGACACTAAGCATGGCAATGGTAGTAAAGGTATCCAAGGGTATGATCATCTTGCCTGGGATTCCACAAGGGAGAAGAACGGATCCATGAAGAAGACGAAGAAGAAGCCTCACAACTCCGGAACGAAACCGAAGCTAACAAGAGAAGCAACCGGAAAGAAGCAAACAACACGGTAAACACACAAGCAATAAACATGGCATACGATGCACATCCAGGTATGATGCATGTCCGGTTTAAATATGCATGGCATGGCAAGTGCACAAACAAAACTACAAGTTAAGTGGAGCTCAATATGCAACGAGTTGCATATTGACGAAACACCACATTTAATTATTTAGTTGCCTCTCGTTTATTTACAAGGCACGGTTAAATGTTTTTAACATAGCAAGAGGTGAAGCAAAAGTAAACTACCTATTTAGACATTTTAAATGAGGCCGGAAGAACAACAACAAATGCGGAAAATCCCCATGAGCATGTTTAGTAATTTGAAGCAAACAACAATTCACTCATTTAAATGTTGTTAAAATGATGCGGATGACATGATCAAGTTTATGCAAGTTTATTAAAAGTTGACATGAAGAAGATAAGAAGCAATTGTCACCGTGGTGGAAGGAAAAGGTGCCACGACAACGATCCGAAAATGATGCAACGCAACATCTCGGTTCCGGTAACTCGTTGAGAGACCGGTGCAAAAGAAAGGGTGGCGTGGACGGGCGGAACAAGATGAAAATGTGGGGTGTTCCCGTCACCGGGTTCCCACGAGTCGGCGACGAGGCAACCGAGGAACATGACAAAAGGACGAAACGGGCACAGAGCAAACAAACGATACATCTCATACAACCACAAGCATCACACGGGTCATCTCGGTATACCTTCGGAACAATCGTTTCGGGGCGGTTCGAGGTTGAGGGACGTAGTGGTACACGGGTCGTAGAGGAAGAAGTCGTTCTCGCGAGTCGTAGAGGAAGTAGGCGTTCACGTTCGGAGAGGAAGTAGCCGTTCACGAGGTCGCCAACGAGTAGTCGTTCCGTAGAGGGAAGTAGTGGTACACGGGGCGACGGTAGACGTTCGGGCATCGGGTTCGTAGATGTACTTGGCGCATCCATCGTTTCCGGGCGACGGTAGTGGTACACGGCCGTATGTAGTGGTACTTGGTGCGTCTCCGAGACGGTAGTTGGACATGTTCGCGTCTTCCCGTAGATGTTCGAGTCATCGTCTCGCGTCGATCTTGCCGGTCTTGGACACACCGGAAGGAGCACTTGGCAAAAAAAAGTAGCAACATAACAAGGCGGTCCAACATGGAGCAGCAAAGGTCCTGGCAGCGGCAAAACTCGGAGCTCGGCTACATGGCGGGGATGCAGCAGGGAGCTCCTCGGGGCGAGGTGGCTGCGGTGCTCGGCGCACCGGAGGCAGAGGAGGGGCGCCCGGGTCTGGGTCGCCGAGGTTGGAGAGGAGGGAGCGGGCTCGGCGCTGGAGGGCTAGAGACCACGGCGAGGAGATGTGCGGGCCGGCCTTGAGGACGGGACGGCGGAGGGCGGCCGCGGGCGGAGCAGTGGATGGGCGCCATGGCAGGCCACTGGAGAGGACGAGCAGGGCGCCTTGGCGACGGACGACGGCGATGCGGCGAAGGGCGGAGGGCTCGGGCGTCGTCCTGGGGCGAGGGGAGGGTCGCCACGGCGCGGGGCGCTACTCTCGTCGCTGAAGGACGGGGGAAGGCGCAGGGAGATCGAGGGAGATGGGAGACCAGGCGTGGGTCGGGCTCCTGGCGCGGCGGGCGCTCGGGAGGGGGCTCGGGCGCGTCGGCCTGCGGGAGGATCGGGACGTGGGGAAGGTGAGGTCTCGAGGAATCGGGGATGCGGTCGGGCTGCGAGAGAGAGAGGCACGATCGAACGCTAGTAGAGCGGCTGGCGGCGGAGGTCGGGAGTCGGAGGAGCGATGGGGTCGGCTATGTTAGCGCTAGGGTTACGGGAGGCCAGCTGGGCCTGATGGGCCGCGGGGAGGGAAGTTGCGGTCGGGCTAGTAGGTGGCTGGGAGCCTGGCTGGGCAGCCACCTGGGCCTCTCCTTTTAAATTGCTGCTGTTTTC
>LR738714.1:504092210-504129065 GCA_902687465.1 Secale cereale
GCTGTTTTCCAAAAAAAAAAAAAACAGCAAAGGAGAAGGAAAAGGAAGGAGGTGGCTAGGGATAGAATTAGGACATAGGGTAAAATTCCCTAGACTCACAAAAAATGTAAGGAATTAAATTAAATTGTTGGAGGGGTTTTGGAAGAACCTCGATACAACGGGAAAAGAAATATAGGGAGGTTGACAGTGAAACTTGAAGCGAAAGAGGTCTGGAGAATATATGCGAGTGTGTTACGGTTAATTCCAAACAAATGGAATATTATTATATAGCTCCCTAAATATCGGGAGGATATGTTATAAAGAGAAGTCACACTCCCCTCGATTTAAATGGACCGAAGGTCCACACAATTTATTTAAGTTGAGATGCAAGATAAATATGACATGATGGCATGATGACATGATGCAATGCAAAAATAAATAACACAAGCACAAACTGAAACACACGGGAGAACCCGAAACATCTGGAATCTTCTGGGATGTCGGTCTTCGGGCGTCACATCATGTCATCTTGCTTAAGGCGTTACTCTGTTCTTATGAACTCAATACACTAGATGCATGCTGGATAGCGGTCGATGTGTGGAGTAATAGTAGTAGATGCAGGCAGGAGTCGGTCTACTTATCGCGGACGTGATGCCTATATACAATGATCATGCCTAGATAGTCTCATAATTATTCGCTTTTCTATCAATTGCTTGACAGTAATTTGTTTACCCACCATAGAATATCGCTATCATGAGAGAAGCCACTAGAGAACACTATGGCCCCCCGGGTCTGTTCTCAACATATCAATCTACATGTACTTTACTTTTTCCGTTTTTACTTTCTGTTCTTATAATCAAACAAATACCAAAAATATAAACTATCATCTCTATCAATATCTCTTCGTAAGTGACCGTAAAGGGATTGACAACCCCTTATCGTGTTGGCTGCGAAGTTCTTATTTGTTTCTGCAGGTGCGAGGGACTCGCGCATGGTCTCCTACTGGATTGATACCTTGGTTCTCAAAAACTGCGGGAAATACTTATGCTACTATGCTGCATCGCCCTTTCCTCTTCGAGGGAATACAACGCAAGCTCGAGAAGTAGCAGGTTACAATGCATGTGTTCGCTGTGACAGGAATCCGCTGTCATATGCAATACTTAGCAAGATCTGTTACATTCGACACCGTCGTTTCCTTGCCAAGGACAAGCTGCATCCTAGAAAATACCGAAGACATGTGTTCAATGCAAAGCATGAAAACCGTGATGCGCCAAAGAGGCTCACCGCCGATGAGTTGTAAGTGGAATTAGAGAAGGTCAGGCATATTACACCAGGAAACCATCCTGATAATGGTAGCAGGAAAGCGTGGCATGGCAGAAGAGAGATTATTGTTTACCCACAGGCCCACTTTGTGGGACTTAGAGTATTGGAAATAATTGGATCTGCGGGATAATCTTGATGTGATGCACATCAAGAAAATATATGTGACAACATTATCGGCACACTTCTTAATATTGAAGGCAAGACGAAACATACCTTAAAATCTAGGATTTATTTGACACACCTTGGTATCAGACAGGATTTTCAGGTGCAAGATGAAGGTAAACCACGGGATATAGCACCAGTTGTGTACGTCTTGGACAAGGTAAAAAGAAAAGAATTCTGTGAGGTCCTGTCACGTGTGAGATTCCCACATGGATTTTCTTCCAGCCCTGAAAGGAGAGTCAGTACAGATGGAAACAAGGTACAAGGGTTGAAAACTCATGACTGCCACGTCCTACTTCAAAGGGTTTTACCTGTTATCCTTAGAAGATTGGGCCGCCCTGACTTATACAGAGCAGTTGCAGAGTTGGGACAATTCTTCAGGGAAGTCTACAGTAGAAATATCGGGATAGATGCTTTGGAGCGTCTTAGAGACAAGATACCAACTATCTTATGCGACCTTGAGAAGATATATCCTCCAGCCTTCTTTGATGTGATGGTGCATTTGGCTGTTCATCTACCTGATGAGGCACTACTTAGAGGCCCAGTACAATATGGCTGGATGTACCCTATTGAAAGGCGGCTAGGCACTTTCAAGGGCTATTTTAGGAATAGAGCTAGACCCGAGGGTTCCATTGCAGAGGCCTACATTGCTATATAAGCATTGACATTCTGCTCAAAATACATTGAAACAGCTGATCATCTTAGCAAAGAGGTGGATGAAGACAATCCCGGGCTCAATGTTTTCAATTATTCTGTTCGAGTTACAGGGAAGAGTCGACAAGAGGACAAACCTAAAGATTTGGAAAAAATGGTTTGGTATGTGTTGAATAACTGTCCTGAGATACTACCTTATATCAAGTAAGTGCTAAGTACTGCAGCTTATACATCGTCATCTACTAAACTTGCAGCACATTCTTATATATTTAGATGTTTGACGCGATCACTATGTTGTGCATCATCTACAAAAAGGAGTTACTACCACAAAATCCAAGAACCATTGACAAACTGGTTATGGCAGGATTTGCGAAATGGTTCAAGAGCCATGTAAGCTTTTGAATTGCAGTGTCAGTTTTTTAATATATTGAGTACATAAGTCTATTTTCTAACCATAGGTTAAGAAGATGCCGGAGGATGGGCATGCAGTTAATGATGCCCTTTACTCACTAGCAATGGGTCCTGATACTCGGGTAAGACATTATGAATCTTGCATTGTTGGAGATGTGCGCTACAACACCCTTGCACGATTCGAAGGCAGGAAGAAACAAAACAGTGCCATCATGAGAACGGATACGTATGACAAAGAGACAACTGAAATGTATGCTAACATAACAGACATTGTTCAGTTGTAGTATATCTCCAGTTTCGAGGATCATCGGTGTGTGGTTCTGTTGTGCTGTCGTTGGTATAACCTGTTTTCCAGGATCGCAAAACCCAGAGCTGATGATTATTTCAAATCCATCAATGTCAAGGCGGCGTACCAGACCAATGAGCCTTTTATTTTGGCAAATCAAGCAACACAAATATTTTTCTTGGAAGACACATTTGCACGTAGCGATGACTGGAGAGTATTGCAAAGTTTTGAGCAGAGGAATTCATTTAATGAAGTTGCACAACAAGATGATGCTTACACTGCTCCTGATGTACAAGATAACAAAGATGTTCCTAATATCTTTGAGAGCCATCACGTCAATGACGCCGGCGAAAAGATTGCCTGTCGTGCTGTGAACATACAAGAGTTGCTCAAGAAGAAGCCAACGTTCGAGGACGTTGAGGACAAAGAAGAAGATGGCACCATGGGGAATTACGATTCAGACTGATACACATGGCGAAGATGTTGACGCTGCTATTGCGGATGATGATTACATTGCTTTTGTCGTATTTGCCTGTCAGAAGATGTTTTTTTATCTACTATTTGAAATTGTGTTTACTATGACAACTGAAACCTGATGAACATGTTGTTTAGTATTTTCCTATGAGAACATCACTTGTTATGTATGCTGATTTGTGTTTGGTGATTGTATGACGACTAAAACATGATGGCATTGTTGTTTAGTTGTACTCCTATTTGGCTGTGAAACTTGAATTTGATGACATAGTTTGATGTTGGACTGCAATTTGCTCGACGTCTCCGAATGAGAACAAAGCTGACCCGGCAGGGCCTCTGCTAATTTATTTATTTATTACCAAAAGGGCCTCTGCTATTTATTTATTTTTGAGCAAAAGGGGATACCCCTTGATTTCCGTTAATAGAAATCATTAGATGTTCACAATACTACGCCCAGCCTGCTACACAGGTTTCATTCATTACTAGTTTCAGCAAAGTGCTCATGTCATAGCCACTGAATACACCACGAGTGCTACATACACTGCAAATAAAGAGACAATCATCCTACAGAGCACATCGATTTTGCCCATTATCTTCACAAGATCATTCATCTCCTCACTAATGTCAAGGCCGTTCAGCAGCTGTTGCTTGGCCATGATCACAGGAACTGCATCTTTAACCTTCCGCTCTGCATCTTCCTCTTCTGCCGTTCCATCAGTTACTTGTCCAACACCCAAACCTGCTGGTATTGGGATTCCTCGGCTAACCAAATAATCAGCGTAGTTTCACTCCCCCACATCAGCAACTTCCCAGAAATACAAATCACACGAATCTTCCCTTTTCTGCATGAATCAAATTGGAAGATCATCAACCAAACTATTTAAAAAAATCAGCAACTGAAAGAAGCAGAACAACACTTAAACATATTATTACCCCATGATTCGGGCATTTGTAGAAGACTCGGCCAGGGTTGAGGATTGTGGTTGAGACGCGACAAATGACTCTGCGTGATTTGCAGCAATGGCACCACACCAACGGCAGTGGGTTGCCATGAGCAACCGCCTGCAGTGCACGTGCCGGCGTGGGTGTGATGAGACCCACATGCAATGGTACGGGTGGCGACTTGGCACATATTTGGTTGTTGCCTGCTGAAAAGCAGGTGGACGAGTAGCCATCGGTCATGGTTGCTGCGGCCAGAGCTTCTGATGCTAGGCAGAGTAAGTAGAGAAGAGGAGAAGCGAACGTTGGATATGTCAGTTTCATTACTTGCAGAGTAGCATAACACTATATATAGTCATAGTCTAGGTTTGGATTCGAACCAGCTACAGGAGCACGTCTCTCTTTTTTCTAAAACTCAGCAACGTCTCTCTACTGGTACACTAGCTTGTTCTATACGCCTTCTCAAGTCTTTGATTCCTCCACCTGACATCTAGGACCCACCGGAAGGGCCTCTGTATTTTGCGGAAAAACGTGCCCCCCGCTGACACGTCAGACCCACCAGCTATCTTCGCATGCAAGGAAGTGCCTCCTTATTACACAAAAAAATGAATACCCCCTGCCAGCTGGAACCTAGCATTGTGGGAGGCTGACTTGTGGGCCTACCAAGTTGATAGGGACGAAGGGCTTTGTCAACTTAGTCATTATGAAAGATTCTAGCTCCAGTTACCGTACGATGTTCATCCAACGGCAGTAGTGCTTCTTCCACCTCTGGTCTTCTTGTTCCAGCTGCCCAAACCAGCGCCGGTCATGCCGCATGCTCCTGCCTCCCGTGGCCGGCTGTGATGCCGCGGAGGCCTCACCACCCCCTACTACTCCCACTGCAGGCCAGGGCATCCCTCTACTCACCCACACCCCTGTTATTCTGCGGCGACGACAGCCTCACACCGCAGCCGAACCAGTGAACCCTCGAACTCCTCTCCGCATGGGCATCCACTGCCGCGTCTTCCCCGGCTCCGCGTCGTCCCCTTCCTAGGCCTCTCCGTCATCCACCGCCTTGGTGCTCTCGGCGCGGCATGGTCAATATGGTCAACGACCGACTTCCATCGGAAGAGTACTATACGTGGAGAGGCTGACAGCTGGGTCCACGGCCGCAGCTGGGTCCAGGGCCACAGCCCAATTTTTTTGTGATTTGCCAAGTAAGTCGCTTTGTCAGGCCTGTTGGGATGCAAATCTTTCAAGACTAGGAGAGCTTCATTTGGTTGGCCAAGAAAATGTCCTATCAGTAATGAGAAACGGGTTGTATATTTTTAAAACACATCAAACCGACAATTAGTTTCAAATTTCTTTTTTTCATTTCGAGATTTTAAATTGCATTGATTTTTATGCATGGACAATTTGTTGGATTTTATATTGATATACATTTATTTTTAAAATTAGTTTGAATGTGACTTGAAATTTCGGGATTAAAAACAGTTCGGACCGCACCGAAATATGCAAAATTTTGTATAATTTTTTAACCGTGGCCACAATATGGGTTGTAATGCTAAGAAAAAGAATATGGGCTCAAAAATAAAACCTTAAGAATTAGCAAATGGGCTGTAAATTATTAGAACCAATGGAAGATGGGTTGTATGATGTTTTCCATAGATTTGAGGCTTTCCAAAAAAAGGTTGACGCACAAGCAGTGACTGTTGGATGTCCATCCAACGCCCGTTGTGCTTCTTTAATCTCTGCTCTTCCTGCTCCAGCCGCTCAAACAAGCGCCGACTGGACTGCCTGCTCCCTCCTCCCCGCGGCCGGCTGTGCTGTCGCGTAGGCCTCACCGCCCCGCCGTACTCCCATCGCTGGCCTAGCCATCCCTCTACTCACCCACACCTGCTATTATTCTCCGGCGACAGCAGACGAACCAGTAAACTCTCGTATAGTCGTACCCCCCTCCACGTGGGAAACAATTGCCGAGTCTTCCCTGCCTCCGTGTCGTTCCCTTCCTAGGCCTCATCGTCGTCCACCGCCCTGGTTCTCTCGGCGCGGGGTGGTCAACATGGTCAAGGAACGACTTCCATCGGATGAGTACTGTATGTGGAGAGGCTGATAGCTGGGTCCATGGCAGCCGCAAGGAAGTGCCTCCTTATTACGTGGAAAATAATTATTCCTCCACCTGTTAGCAAGGACCCATTGGACGGGCCATCGTATTTGGCAAAAAAATGTTCCCCCCTGACATCTGGGACCCAGCGGACGGGCCACCGTATTTCCCAAAAAAATGTTCCCCCCGCTGTCAGCTCGGACCTACCGGAAGTGCCTCCTTATTACGCACAAAAAATGAATACTCCCCCTTCTAGTTGGGACCCACCTTGGTGGGTGGCTGACTTGTGGGCCTACTAAGTTGACGGGGACGGAGTGCTTTGTCAACTTAGTCAATATGAATGATTCTAGCTCCAGTGACCGTACGATGTCCATCCAATGGGCGTAGTGCTTCTTCAACCTCTGGTCTTCTTGCTCCAGCCGCCCAAAGCAGCGCCGGTCGTGCCGCATGCTCTTGCCTCTCGTGGCCGGCTGTGCTGCCGCGGAGGCCTCACCGCCCCTACTATTCTCACCGCTAGCCAGGCCCTGCAACGACGGCAGCCTCACACCGCAGCCGAACCAGTGAACCCTCGTACTCCTCTCCGCGCGGGCTTCCACTGCCGCGTCTTCCTCGGCTCCGTGTCGTCCCCTTCGTAGGCCCTGCCGTCATCCATCGCCCTGGTGCTCTCGGCGCGGCATGGTCAATGTGGTCAAGGAACGACTTCCATCGGAAGAGTACTGTACGTGGAGAGGTTGACAGCTGGGTCCATGGCCGCAGCAAGGAAGTGCCTCCTTATTACGCGCAAAATAATTATTCCTCCACCTAACAGCGGGGACACACCGGACGGGCCACCGTATTTCACGAAAAAAACGTTTCCCCCTGACTGTTGGGACCCACCAGCTACATCTTTGCACACAAGGAAGTGCGTCCGGGCAATAAAAAAACAATTTGCCCCCCTCACTGCTGGGACCCACCAGCTACATCTTCGCACGCAAGGAAGTGCCTGACAGTCGGGACCCACCTGGTCGAAGCGTACATAGCATTGTCATTCTGGTCGCGAATGTGTACGTACATACTAGTCGATGTAGATGTGCGCACGTGTTGTAGCAGAGGCGCCATGTAGCATGTACACACGTACGTACAGTGGCCAGGGGTGCAAGAAAGTAAATACGGCCACATACGTACATACGGGCGGGGTCTCGAATGCCTGCCCGCACGTATGTCGGTGTACTAAAGTTGGGGTACCTTAGTATCCCGACTTGTGCACGGGCAGTAGCAGCATCCCGAGGCAGGGCTTGCCACGCGCCCGCCAAAGCCCACTATGGTTCCTCTGGAGCCATTCAATAACAAAGTATTCAAGTTAAAGAAACAAGACCCCGGCAAGAGGAGCTTACCGGGAAGGCCGCTCCAGGCTCAAGACCACCCCTTTAGCACAAGACCTTGGCAAGAGGAGCTTGCCAGGAAGGCCAAAACATGGCATTTCAGGAGACTTGCCGTAGTGCATCGCGCGCCCCATGCACAACGTGGAGGGGGTTCCGATCTTCGATCACTCTCACGCTCGGAGTAGCCAGCCACAAGTACTGTACCTCTCCTCGCTCCCGAGCCAAGAACTCAATACAACCACCAAAGCAGGAGTAGGGTTTTACGCATCCGTGCGGCCCGAACCTGGGTAAACTGCTCGCGTGCTCACCTCGATCTGCTCTTTGCGCATCCTCCGCCTCCTTGCCGTACCGAAAAGGGGCTCCGGTCCCATAGGTGTTCGTGGGCGATCAGTTTCCCCGACATCTTTGGCGCGCCAGGTAGGGGAAGTCGAGGTTGTGCGAACCTGATCCGGCGTTCACGCGGGCGAAATCTTCAGCAACTTCATCAACTCCGTTGACTTCATCGACATGCCGCCGAAGAAGAAAGCTTCGGAGGTAGGAGGCCCGTCCGCGTCGATCCCGCCGCCACCAAAACCGACGGTTGGTGGGGTAGACGCTGGCGGAAGGACGGACACCGGCGAGGAAACTCATGGCGCCGCCAAGTCCAAAGACAAGACAGACGACCGGGCGCACTCCAAGACCTCGGCGTCCGTGCATGCACCGCGCCCCTCTCAGGAGGTGCCGGACCGGCAGTGACGTGGTACACAAGGTACCATCCGCTTGCTGGGCCAAGGTCAAGTTGGCGGGTCGCGGGACGCTCAAGGCCAACGCGCTGGCACGAGCAAGGCGCGGTCGCCGGGACGAGACGTTGCTCCTTCTAACGATGTTAGAAGTCCGAGCATATCTTGCTCCTCGCACCGCTCGCCACCGCTCACCTCCACTCCAGCAGAAGCTCTAGCTCGAGCTCAGCTACTCCTCGATTTCCCTCCAGCAGCAGACAAGGCCGAAGACTGGAGGGCCACCATCCAAAGCCTCATCGCCTTCGCCAACAATGACACGCCGCATCAGCCGACGACATCACGGCCACGACAAGTCAGCTAGGCGCGGGCTGATGGAGACAAGAGCCGGGGGTGCAACTACCGTGCACTCCCCGCCGCGAAGGCCGAAATCGCCGACTCGCCGGATCAACATCGACGACGACTCTACGGCGTCGTCGGATCCACGAGCTCGCCGCGATCAACGCCAAGTCCTTGATGATAGACGACAAGAAGACGCTCGAACTCGCATCGAGCGTCGAAGAGAGGCGCGACGGCAATCCGACCAGCGCGCTGGGCCCGCTGTCGACATGCGCGTGCCCGGAGAACCAGGCGACTTGCCGTACGCGGCAGGCTGCCCTGCGTTCACCCGCGAGCTGCGGCAAGTCCAGTGGCCCAGCATGAAGAACTTCAAGCCCGACGTACCCGAGAAGTACGACGGCAAGACCCATCTCCCAGAGTTCCTCAGCATCTACACCATCGCGGTGCAGGCTGCCGGGGGACGAGACGAGAAGATACTGGCAAACTACTTCCCGCTTGTGCTCAAGCCGAACGTCAGATCTTGGCTCATGCACCTGCCGGAAAACTCCATCTCTTCTTGGGCCGACCTGTGCCATCAGTTTGTTGGCGCCTTCACGGGTGGTCACAAGCCCCATGGCCAGGAGAGCGACCTTCATATACTCGCCCAGAAGGAAGGAGAGTCCCTGCGAAAGTACATCCAGAGATTCAGCCGCGTCCAGCACAACATCCCGGATGTCCACCCTGCCGCGGTTATTAGCGCGTTCCATCAGAACGTGCGTAACCGCAGGATGAGGGAGGAAATGGCGATGTGCAAAATACGAGACGTCAGCGAGCTTTATGCCCTGGCCGACAAGTGCGCACGCGCTGAAGAGGGGAGGAGACTCCCCGGAGAGGATGCTGGAGCAGGAGGAACAGACAGTGAGGATGCCGCCCCGGCAAGGAAAAACTGGCGGCGGAACAACAAGACGAAGAAGAACAGGGAAGTACTGGTCGTTGAGCAGTCCGGCAAGGAGGCTGGTGCCAAGAAAGCTCAGGCTGATGGCTCCGGCAAGGAAGCTGCCACTGTAGCAGCCGCTGACAAGCAGGACGGCTCCGACAAGCAGTACTGCAAGATCCACCGCACCAAGGGCCACGATCTCCAGAACTGCAAAAGGGTCGAATACCTCGTCGAACAGCAGAAGGCTGAATACGAGCGACGCGACAAGGAGAAGGCCCAGGGAGGCGGAGGAGAGTCCGGCAAGAAGCGGCCATTCAATGGCCGGGGAGGACGCCGCGGCAAGGCCAAGCAGCGGCAAGGAGATAGACCTCCCCGCGGCCGCGACAAGGACGAAGACGAAGACGACGACGAGGACATGGACGACGGAGACAACAGCGAGCAGGAGTTCCAGAAGGCCACAGAAGTTCTGTGCGTCGATGGAGGTGCCTCTCTGCATACTTCCCACCACCAACTCAAACAATGGGTGCGGGAAGTTAATGCAGCAGAGCCACCCGTCGAGTCGCGCAAACTCCTAAAGTGGTCCAGCACGCCCATCGTCTTCGACATTGAGGACCACCCTGACCGCACAACTGCGGTCGGGTGTTTGCCGATGTTGGTTTCGCCAACCATCCGCAACCTCAAGGTCACCAAGATGTTGGTTGATGGCGGGGCCGGCCTAAACCTGATCTCCTCTGCTGTAGTCCGGAAACTACAGATCCCCGACAGCGAGCTTGAGGAGACTGGCACGTTCCAAGGGATCAACCCGGGAAGGAGAAGAACAAGACCAAGTCCGGCAAAAGCTCTGGGGCCCACTCCGGCAAACGCACCTCTTCAGAGTGCTGCGCTGCCGTCGAGGACGCACCATCGAGCTCCACCGGCAAGTGCAAGAAGGGAATGACAGCTCCACCTGCAACCAAGAAGGTGTCCGCCAAGGAGGACGGCACTGGTGGTACTTTCACCATCAGTGCCACGCTCGATCCTAAATAGGAAAGCGCGCTCGTTGCTTTCCTGCGGGCGAATGTCGACGTATTTGCATGGCAGTCGTCTGATATCCCCGGTGTTCCCAGGAAAGTGATTGAGCACAAGCTTGCCGTTTGTCCTCACGCGCGGCCCGTCAAGCAGAAGGTCAGAAAGAAAGCAGTGGAGCGCCAAGAGTTTATCGCCGAAGAAATCAAGAAGCTGGAAGTGGCAGGCCTTGTTAGAGGTGTACTTCATCCCACGTGGCTGGCCAACCCTGTTGTCGTGCGCAAGGCAAATGGGAAGTGGAGGCTTTGTATAGACTTCACTGATGTGAATAAAGCTTGTCCCAGAGATCCATTTCCCCTGCCGCGCATTGACCAGATCGTTGACTCCACGGCTGGATGTGAGTTGCTTTCGTTTCTTGATGCATACTCCGGGTACCACCAGATATTTATGGCTGAAGAAGATGAAGAGAAGACCGCGTTCATTACTCCATGTGGCACTTACTGCTTCATACGCATGCCCTTTGGGTTAAAGAACGCGGGTTCAACGTTTGCGAGGGTAGTCCACACTGCTTTTGAGCCACAGATACACAGGAATGTAGAAGCTTACATGGATGATATAGTGGTCAAGAGCAAGGACAAGGATACCCTGATTCAAGATCTGGATGAAACTTTTGCGAATCTGCGCAAGATACAGCTCAAGCTTAACCCTGAGAAGTGCGTGTTCGGAGTCCCCTCCGGCAAGCTTCTCGGGTTCTTCGTATCCCAGAGGGGGATTGAAGCCAATCCCGACAAGATTAAAGCCGAGCAGATCGAAGCTCCAAAGCGTGTCAAGGATGTACAGAGGCTTGCCGGTTGTGTGGCTGCTCTCAGCAGGTTCATTTCTAAGTCTGCAGAACGCGCCCTGCCGTTTTTCAAAATCTTGAAAAAGGCAGGCCCAATGAAATGGACTCCGGAAGCGGAAACAGCGCTGCAAGACTTGAAAGGATACCTGTCCTCTACCCCAATACTTGTCGCACCTAGGCCACAAGAGAAGTTGCTGCTGTACTTAGCAGCAACCAATCAAGTGGTTAGTGCTGCGTTAGTAGCGGAAAGAGAGGCAGAGGAGGAGCCCACAGCCCCGGCAAGCACATCCTGCGACAAGCAGGGGGCTTCCCCAACAAACTCTGGCCCCGACAAGGATGAGTCTGCACAGATCCGAGAAGAGGTGCGGAAGAAGATGGTGCAGCGCCCAGTTTATTTTGTAAGCTCCCTCTTGCAGGGGGCTAGGTCAAGATACTCTGGGGTGCAGAAGCTGCTTTTCGGCCTCCTCATGGCCTCGAGAAAGCTGCGCCACTACTTCCAAGCACACGAGATAACAGTGGTCACTCGCTTTCCGCTGAAAAGGATATTGCAAAATCCAGAAGCAACAGGCAGGATTGTCTAGTGGGCACTGGAGCTGTCAAGCTTTGGCCTCAAGTTTGAAAGTACTTCTACTATTCAGAGCAGAGCATTGGCAGAGTTCATAGCATAATGGACACCAACGCCAGACGAAGAGATTCCAGAGACAAGCATCCCCGTCAAAGAAGCAAGAAAAGAATGGATAATGTACTTCGATGGTGCCTTCTCGCTGCAAGGCGCCGGCACCGGCGTGCTGCTTGTCGCGCCCACCGGCGAGCACCTCAAGTACGTCGTCCAAATGCACTTTCCCAAGGAGCAAGCAACAAACAATACTACAGAGTATGAAGTCTTGCTTGCCGGCCTCAGAATCGCATCAGAGCTTTGGATCAAGAAGCTGATTGTACGCGGTGATTCGTAGTTGGTTGTCCGCCAAGTGAACAAGAGCTACCAGAGTCCATTGATGGAAGCTTACGTCGACGAAGTGAGAAAACTTGAAGAGCACTTTGAATTCCTACAGATGGAACACGTTCCAAGAGCTCAAAATGACATCGCAGATGGCCTGTCAAAGTGTGCTGCACTAAAGCTACCTGTGGAACCAGGGATCTTTGTGCTCAAGTTAACTCAACCATCCGTTGCACCATCAGTTGTACAAAGTAAGAAGAGAAAGTTGGTCTCCGGTGACTACTTGCCGGTAGAGCTTCCCGAAGCCGCCACCAACAAGGTCCCTAGGATCAACGACAAAGTTGCTGAGGAACAGTCTGCTCCTGCAGACCCTAGGGTTTGTACAGTTGAAGCAGACGTTCCCGACAAGTTTTGCTCCGGCAAGCTTGCCGGGGAACGTCAAGCTCCGGCCGAACCACAAGTTTTTGCCATAGAAGCTGACGTTCCCGCAGCAGCAATGATGCCTTTAGTCCTTGTTGTTGAGCCTCAGGCTCCAGCATGGGCGCAACAAATTGTCCGTTTTCTTCAAACTGGAGAACTTCCCGAAGAGCCAGAAGAAGCTGAGAGAATAACCCGGCAGTCAAGTATGTATCAGTTCGTCGGCGATGAACTGTACAGAAGAAGACTCAACGGTGTCAGATTGAAGTGCATTCCCCGGGAAGATGGGCAAAAGCTGTTGGCAGAGATACATGGAGGCCTATGTGGCCACCACATTGGCGCAAGAGCGCTTGCCGGGAAGGCGTTCCGACAAGGTTTCTTTTGGCCAGAAGCCCTCCAAGATGCAACTGCACAAGTAACCAAATGTGAAGCGTGCCAGTTCCATGCCAAGCAGATACACCAGCCAGCTCAAGCTCTCCAGACGATTCCTTTGTCCTGGCCATTTTCGGTCTGGGGGCTCGGCATCCTCGGCCCCTTTCCCCGCGCAGCCGGGGGCTTTGAGTACTTGTACGTCGCTATCGGCAAGTTCACAAAGTGGCCGGAAGTGGAACCAGTGAGAAAGGTGACCGCACAGTCAGCAGTCAAGTTCTTCAGATCGATTGTTTGCCATTTCGGAATCCCTAACAGGATCATCACCGACAACGGCACACAGTTCACAAGTCGCACCTTCATGCAGTACGTCTAAGACCTTGGCGCCAAGGTCTGCTTCACTTCTGTTGCTCACCCGAGGAGCAATGGTCAAGTGGAGAGGGCAAACGCTGAAGTGCTGCGCGGGCTCAAGACAAGAACTTTCGACAGGCTCCACAAATGCGGAAGAAACTGGATTGAGGAGTTGCCGGGGGCTCTTTGGTCAATCAGGACGACACCAAATCGAGCCACTGGACAGGCACCCTTTGCTCTTGTCTATGGAGCAGAGGCAGTTCTCCCCACGGGACTCGTATACGGGTCGCCTCGAGTGCTCGCTTATGATGAGCTCGAGCAAGAGCAGCTGCGGCAAGACGACGCACTGCTCCTTGAGGAGGACCGTCTTCAGGCTGCTGTACGAGCTGCTCGATACCAGCAAGCTTTGCGTCGCTACCATAGCCGCAAAGTTAGAGCCAGAAGTCTCGAGGAAGGCGACCTTGTTCTTCGGCGCGTTTAGTCTGCCAAGAATTCCAACAAGTTGACGCCGAAGTGGGAAGGCCCTTATCGGGTGAGACAAGTCACAAGGCCCGGCGCTGTCCGCCTTGAGACCGAAGAGGGCTTACCGGTGAGCAACTCCTGGAACATTGAGCACCTTCGAAAGTTTTACCCATAAGGCGCGGTTGCCGTGATCCGCTCCGGGAACCACCTTTTGTACAAGTCTTGCCGTTGTTGCATGTAAACCTTTGTACAAAGCCGGGCGCAGACCCCGTGCATCAGTAAAACTTATGTGCCTCGCACAACTTGTCGTTTCACGCACTTTCCATTTTCTTGCATATATTATATGACACCTTGTGCAGCACGTACCCCCGGTAAGCAACAACGAGCCGCAAGGATCCATGCCTATGTTACCTCTCTTTTCTTTCTCAAGCAGAAGAAGTTTTTCCTCGCACACAAGTTTGCCAGGGAAGAAGGAGACATTGGTATGGACCAAGTGCCGTTCAAGGAAGCCTCGCCTTGCCGGGAAGCAAACAACATAAAAGCTAAGTTGCCGAAGTTTGAGCTTTCAAATTTTTAAATTTTTAAAGTTATCTTCCTTGAACGACCGCACTTTGTATGGAAAACCTGTGCACGGAGGAACCTACCCGTAGCTATGTCACATCCCTAGCTAGCACTTGCATAAGGACCTGACTAGAGTGTGCATCATGTCTTTTTCAAAGAAAATTGAAATGGGATTAACAGAAACCCCAGCACCCCTCCCCTAACAACTAGGGTTTGATAAAATATTTTCCAATGTACCCAAAATGCCCTTCAAAATGTTCATCATTTCTGCCTTGGTCTTAAACCTCTGCCAAAAATGGTGCACATTTTTCTAGGACAATCTAGGGCTTTGGATTAAATCATATGGTATTTGAATTTGGGCATTTAAATGCTACAAAATATTTTAAATGCTCAAATAATCATAAACTATAATGTTTCCTACTGTTCATATTATATACAGCAGGTATGACAAGTGTTATGAGTTATAAAAATGTTTAGGCATTTTTATTAAATGAACAAAGTTGCAAAAGAAATGAAACAGAAAAGAAAATAGAAAAAAAGGGAGAGAGAGAACTTACCTGCCGCCCCACCCGGCCCACCTGCCGGCCCAGCCCAGCTGCCGCTCCAGCGAGCTGCTTGGCTCGGCCAGGCAGGCAGGCAGTTGCTCGACGGCGACCGCACGGCGCGCCACGCAGCTGCCCGCCGCCCTGCTTCATCCCCTCGCCGTCCTGGAGGGATGGTTCGACCCTCCACGTCCTCCTCGACCCCGCAGACACCTCCACCTCCCCCCAGTTCCTCTCCTCCGCTCTCCCCGCGCCATGGCCGACGCCGCCGTGATCGCACCGTCGTAGAAGCCGCGTCCACCGTCGTCCCTGAGCTCCGCCTTGGTGTCGTTCGTCTCCGCCATCCTCGACTGCTTCGAACAGGCCGAGCCCCGAGCGCTCGCCCGCCCTGGAGACGCCCCCGACCTCTTCTTCCCCAACTCCGGCCGCGGAGATCCCCCTCGCCGTTCTGCTCAGCTCCGATCACCCCCGAGCTCGCTCCGGTGCTTGCCGCAACCCCTGTGAGCCTAGCTACCTCCTCCCTCTCTCCGTTGGCTCCCTTTTGCCCTATAACACACTGCACGAAGCTCAACCGCACGCACCGCCACCGTGCTCGCCGCCGGTGATGCTCCGGTGACCATTTGGTCACTGGCACCCGTCCAACGTACTCACCACAGCACGTAGATGCGAACGGTGCTACGCACGCATCGCCTAGGCCCCTGCAGCCGTTTCTCCACACACGCCCGACGCCGGTCGCCGCCGTCGAGCTCGTTGCCGTCGTCTCCGGCCACCCCAGGTCCGGCGACCACCTCCATCCGACGCGCAACAGCAAGGGCTATCCAACGCACCCAGCCGCAGCTCGAGCCGTGCACCGTAGGCGTTTCCCGAAGCACGCCGCCGTGTTTGGCCTCGCCGGCGGCTAAACGCCGGCGAGTTGGACCTGTTTTGATTAGTTTAGGTGTTAATTTAATTTAATTAGTTAATTAGTTTAGTCACTGACACGTGGGCCCTGGCCCCACTGACAGCTAATTAGTTTTAGTTTAACTCTAATTAACTCAGTTAATTAGCTGTGACACTGACATGAGGGACCCACTGGTCAGGTTTGACCTGAACTGGCCCTGTTGACTGGCTGACGTCAGCATGATGTCATGCTGACGCAGTAAAGGTTTTTCTGGGATTTTTAGATTTAATAATAATTCAGGAAATTCCAGAAAATACCCAAAACTTCTAAAAATCATATAAAATCAACCATAGCTCAGATGGAAAAGATTTATATATGAAAAATGATCAGAAAAATCCAATATTTCTAATGGCACTGGTTTCATGCATGTTTGAACAAGTTAACTTGCTGTATATATCCAAAACATGATAATGCACTTATTTAAATAATAGTTTGAACTTCAATTTGAATCCTTGATTCAAATAGGTTCAAACCCTTCTGGTTTTAGTTGCATTAGCCAACACACATGCATCTTGCCATGTCATAAACATGCATCATATTGTTGCATTTGTTTGTTAATGATTGTATCGTCGGTATTCCCTGTGTTAGGTCCTGCTCCCGAGGATACTGCTGCGTATCCAGTTGAAGAGCAGTACCCGACAACTACCTTGTCAGGCAAGCAATCATTGATCATTCCGATACAAACCCAATCTTCACGCTCGTGCTCTCTTTTACTGCATTAAGGCAACATCGCGTGAACTGCTACTTGCTGCGGTAGTTGAACCCTATTCCCTTGCATGACCTGTCATTGCCACAGTAAATAGTTGAAACCCACTAGCATGTGTAGGAGTTGATTGAGCCATGTGATGTGTGATCCACCATGCTATTTACTTATGTTGCCTGCTATGCTTAGAGTTGTGTCTGGTCTGGTTCATCTGGGTGATGGATCAGAGTGAAATGATCTTACCGATAAAGAGAGGGAAGTGTGGAATACGCTTGGTAAAGGTATCGATGAAAGGCCATGTAGGAGTACATGGTGGGTTGTTTCATTGGAATCGTCCATAGGACCCGAGATCTATGTGTGTGATTCAAGTTATAGTTACTACCACACATTGGGCCCTGAAATATGACCCCGCTCGACTTATTGACTGCCCTTGTACTCTGTCCAGGAGTTGCAACTAATTCTGGTGTTTATAGTTTACTGGAGGTCGTGCGCAGCGCTGACCCTCGGGGTGGGCTGTGATGCGACAGGTACGTGGCACGGTGTACCGGTTGCCCGTTTGGTGACTCGGGAACCCTGTACACATCGTTTGGGGCCGTGAGCGACACCCCGGCCGGATCTCCCCACGGATGGAACCCAAATAGGCGATAAACCTGGACGAGAGACTTGAGTGGTTGGTTAGGTCGTGGTCTACACCCACGTCGGCTTTCGCTTGAAGTCTGCCGAGCACATGTCGTGTGCAGACGCTAAGTGGTGAAAACATGTGTGAAGAAGTACACCCCTGCAGGGTTATCAATCTATTCGAATAGCCGTTGTTCGTGGTATGAACTACTTGGTTGCTCTTACAGTTCATAGACAAGTTGATGGTTACTACTAAAAGCCTCAAGATAAGTGTGAGTGCCGTGGATGGCCCTTCCGTAGGATGACGGAAGAGGATCCTCCGTAGTGTATTGATGTGGTGAGTAGAGGACTCGTGTTCGTAGCAATATCTTGCAATCCGTTGAGAGTTGTAGTATAGGTTAGCCAAGGTCAAAGCTGGCATTCTGCTATAAACTCCACTATCCCCCTTTGATAATGTTGCATGTATAATAGGTTCTGTGGTAAGACTTGCTGAGTACCTTTGTACTCATGTTTGCTTAATAACTGTTGCAGAGGAGAACCCTGCCCCTGCTGATGGGTTCTACATAGACGTTGACGTCGACGAGTAGCTTGACACCCAGACGGTGATCTGGAGCTTGTGGAGGGCCTTGTAGATAGTCAGGCTACACCAAGCCTGTTTTATTTTCTAAGTTGTCTGTACTCAGACATGTAGCTTCCGCTTGTGCTTGTATGACTGTATGACTTGAGTGTTGGGTCATGTGACCCCTACCTGTATGAATATGTTGTGTATGGCTCTTGGAGCCTTTTAAATAAAGTACTTTGAGTCATAGAGTTCTGTTGTGATGCAATGTTGTATTTGCACATATTGAGCATATTGCGTGTATGATTGAAATGCTTGGTATGTGTGGGATCCGACACCTAGTTGTTTTCCTTTGGTAGCCTATCTTACAGGGAAATGCCTCCTAGTGATTCCAATGAGCCTTGGTAGCTTGCTACTGCTCGGAACACGTAGGCTGGCCGGCATGTATCCTTCTTCGTTCCTGTGTCTGTCCCTTAGGGGAAATGTCACGCGTTGTTCCTTTAAGTCCATGTAGCTTGCTATGACTTGGGTTCATACGTTGATGACCGACACGTTCGTTGCTGGGTCATGGATGCCTATCTCTGTAATTTAGTGCCACTTTTGGTTTATAACTAGCCATGTCGGCCCGGGTTCTCTGTCATATGGATGCTAGCGACACTGTCATATACGTGTGCCAAAATGCGCAAACGGTCCCGGGCCAGGTAAGGTGGCACCCGTGGGGTTACCGTGCGTGAGGCCGCAAAGTGATATGACGTGTTACAGCTACATCGGTGTGACTTAGGATCGGGGTCGTGACAGCGTTGGCATTAGAGCTGGACTGTCTGTAGGTTTCTCAAGCCAAACTGGTCGATGTTGAGTCTAGAAAAATTCTTAGTTATATGTAGGGGAATTGATTGTGGAAGGGAACGTAAGGCTCATTTTACTCCTTTACCTTATGCCCTTCTGATCTGAGTCTGTCTATTCTTTCTACGGGGATTTAGGATTAGGCCTCTTATCCTTACTAGGTTCATGTGTTACTAATCCGTAGACTCTTAGGATTGTTGGTTTCAAGCCTCAGTTCAGTTTCTATCCTTTGAGTATGATGATTGTTGGACCGGAACCTTGATATGGAATTGTTGAGTGGCTATGCTATCATTTGTATGATGTCTCAAATCTTTGTTTGAGCATTTACAGTTGTTATGCTGCCCGATTTCTTCCAGAAACACTAATGCCTTTGCATTATTTTGTGTTTCAGATGTCTGGCCGCATCCCTCACCAAGTGGTTCATTTGACTCGGTGCATTAATGTGCCCGGTCACACGGCCATGCTAGTTCGTGTGATGACTGAGACCGGTTATCGCTGGTATCCTGAATACACCGTGGAGGAACAGTACTGGGATTTTAATCAAAGTCAGTATTTCTGCACAGTCCGGATATACCCCTCATATCCCGGAGCTAATGATCCCATCCATTGGTCTTATGGACTCGGGATTACCATCGAGATGGCAGTGCAGGATGCCGCTTATTCGATGATGACCATTCTCCGTGCTAGGCATGCCCTATTGCTGAACACTGAGTTCTGTTACATGCCAGCCTCACTCCCCGGAGAGGAAGGCTACTACACTAGTCTGTATACTGATGCTGCTCATGAAGAGCCACTGCTTCAGACTACTGTTCAGATGTTGGAGGATAGGGACCGTGAGGTCCGTGCCCTCCGAATGGAGCTGTATAACACCCGAGCCGCTCACTGGACTACTTTGACACGGCTTGCACCTGCTGTGCACGCCGGATATCAGGACATGCGGGATTTGTACCCCGTGCGGACTTGTCTGCCTGATCGCATGGATTGGCGTGACGTTGGGGGTATTACACCTCCACGTGGGCGTCGGTTACCACCAGCATCGGGCCCGAGACCACATCCATGCCCCTATGGTCCACAGCCTTCGAGTGCTCGCGAGTTCCAAGATCCGTCTGTACCACTTCCAGGCTACGGTGGTAATCTTTACGAGGATTACTACGCGAATGTCTGAGCTAGTCCGTGGTAGTAGTAGTATTGTAGTGGTTGTATTTCCACAGTCCTGCGCATCTTGTGGAATATGACTTAGTGTGTACTGAGTTCCGGAGGTGTAGTTAAATAATGTATAGGAGCTTGGAATGCCTCTGATGGGATGTATCGTCTTTCACCGCAGTTGTACTTTAGCCTTGGCTTGTACTAAACTTTGTATGGTGTGTATGACCACTGGTGTATATATAGCAGTTCCTATATTACCATGTCGTACGGATGAACATCTCTGCATTCTGTGTCATCCATTACATTCTGCACTTCTATGTCAAATTTTTGCCATCCTTGTCTAAACCGTTGTTTTGTTTTCCTAGGATGGTCAACACTCGCAACACTCCTGCTGCTCAGGAGCAGGGTGAGGCTAGTGGGGCTAGAGATGGAAATCTGCCCTAGCCACCCTCTTTGGCGGAAGTTATGCTTGAAGCAGAACGGAACAAGAGAGAGACCAACCGTCTGCTGGAACGCAAAGAGCAAAACACTGGGTTCCGTCAGAGGAATGACGTGGTGTCAATCCACGATTTTATCAAGATGTGTCCACCAAAGTTCCATCACTCCACTGAACCTCTGGATGCTGATGACTGGCTACGTAGTATCACCCACAAGCTACACTCTGCCCGTGTGGCCGAAGCTGACAAGGTTATCTACGCCGCCTACCATCTTGAGGGCCCTGCCAGTCTTTGGTGGGAAAACTTTGAAGCTATGCGTCTTGCTGGCCAAGTCACTACCTGGGTTGAGTTCAGTGAGGCATTCCGTGAACATCACATTCCGGAAGGTCTCATGGATCGTAAGCGGGAGGAATTCTGCAATTTCACCCAGGGCCGTTCAACTGTGGATGGCTATAGTCGTGAGTTTGGTAATCTGGCACGCTATGCACCTGAGGAAGTATCCATCGATGCCAAGAAACAGGCGAGGTTCCGCAAGGGACTCAGCCCTGAACTTCGTCGAGATCTACGTCTGCACGAGTGCACCTCCTTCCAGAAGTTGGTTAACAAGGCTATCAGTGCTGAGACAGGCCAGACCGACTTCGAGGCCACCCGCAAGCATACTCGAGACCTTGGTTCCTCATCCGGCTCTGGCTCTCACAAGCGCCGTGTGTGGGTTCCTAACACTGCTCTGCCACCCAAGTATACACCGAGGCCATCCTATGAGGCGCCTCGCCCAACTCAACAGTTTGCACCTGCTAAGACCTATGGAGGTCCACCCTCCAACTTTGCTCCACGCACCACCACTGTGACATGTTTCAAGTGTGGAGAACCGGGACACTACATGCGTGATTGTCCCCAGAATCAGCCAGAAAAACCCGTTGGCCGTGGCAAGCCAACCGGCAAGGTGAACTATGTCAAGCCAATCCCCACTGCACGTGGTCATGTCAACTATGTTTCTGCCGAAGAAGCTTATGAGGATCCTAACGTCGTCCTTGGTACGCTTCTCGTAAACTGCCATCGGGCATCTGTTCTTTTCGATACTGGAGCATCCCATTCGTTCATATCTGAGAGCTATGCTCGATTGCACAACATGACTTTTTGTGACATGCCTACTTCCATGGTTATTCAAACTCCTGGTTCAAAGTGGCAAACCTCTAGGGTAAGCCATGGAAATGAAATCCTTATCGATAGACTTGTTTTCCTTGCATCTTTAATCGCTCTCAAGTCCTCGGACATAAATATCATTTTGGGTATGGATTGGATGACAACCCATTACGCCAAAATTGATTGCTTTACTAGGACCGTTCAACTTACACATCCATCCGGCAAGATAGTCAATGTCTTGACTCGAATGGCTGAACGTCAGCTCTACTCTCTTAATGCCAGCCCTCTACCAGAACTCAAAGATATCCCGGTAGTTCGTGACTTCCCGGATGTTTTTCCAGAAGAACTGCCAGGAGTTCCACCTGACAGAGATGTCGAGTTCGTGATAGATCTTATCCCTGGAACTGTCCCAATCTCTAGGAGACCTTATAAGATGGCACCACTAGAATTAGCTGAGCTAAAGAAACAACTCGATGAGTCCTTGCAAAAGGGTTTCATCCGTCCTAGTTCTTCCCCTTGGGCTTGCCCCGTCCTCTTCGTCAAGAAGAAGGATGGAACGGAGCGGATGGTTGTAGATTACCGACCTGTCAATCTGGTCACCATAAAGAATAAGTATCCGCTTCCCAGGATTAACGACCTGTATGGTCAGCTCGCGGGATCCTCAGTCTTCTCCAAGATGGATTTGAGGTTGGGCTACCATCAAATCAAAATCAAGAACGGGGACATTCCTAAAACGGCTTTCGTTACTCGTTATGGCCAATATGAGTACACCGTCATGTCCTTCGGATTAACCAATGCCCCAGCTACTTTTTCTTGGTTAATGAATTCTATATTCATGGAGTATTTGGATAAATTCGTCGTGGTATACCTCGATGATATACTCATTTTCTCCAAGAACAAGGAAGATCATGCCGAGCATTTAAGGCTGGTATTGACGAAACTTCGAGAGCACCGCCTTTATGCCAAATTCTCTAAATGTGAATTTTGGTTGCCAGAAGTAACCTATCTAGGTCATGTGATCTCTGGCAAGGGTATTGCTATCAATCCTGAGCGATTTCAAGCCGTCCTTGATTGGACTCCCCCTGAATCGGTCAAGCAAGTTAGGAGTTTTCTTGGCTTAGCGAGCTATTGCCGATGTTTCGTCGAGAACTTCTCCAAGGTTGCTAAACCTCTAACCGAACTCCTCAAGAAAGATAAAAAGTTTGAGTGGACCCCACAGTGCGAGTCCAGTTTTCAGGAACTGAAAAGACGCCTAACATCTGCACCTGTACTGGTACTACCAGACTTTTCCAAGGATTTTATAATCTATTGCGACGCCTAGCGACAAGGACTGGGTTGCAGTCTCATGCAAGATCGTCAAGTGATTGCATACGCATCCCGACAGTTGCGCCCACATGAGGATAACTATCCTACTCATGATCTAGAGCTTGCAGCTGTAGTCCATGCACTCAAAACATGGCGACATTACCTCCTTGGTAATCGCTGTGAAATTTTCACTGATCACCAAAGTTTGAAGTATATCTTCACCCAACCGGATCTAAATCTCAGGCAAAGACGTTGGGTTGAGTTGCTCACCGACTACGATTTAGGAATCACTTACACTCCTGGAAAGGCCAATGTCATGGCTGATGCACTAAGTCGTAAGTCATATTGTAACAATTTAATGTTACAACAAAGTCAACCACTTCTCCACGAGGAATTTCGTAAGCTTAACCTTCACATTGTTCCTCGAGGATTCCTTTCCACCTTGGTGGCGAAACCTACCCTTATGGATCAAATCATAGCTTCCCAGAAGCGTGATAAAGGTGTATCACGACTCCAAGAGAACATTGCTAGCGGACCCGCTAAAAGTTTCTCCATGGATGATCGAGGTGTTGTTTTCTTTGAGAACCGTGTAGTGGTTCCCAAGAACCACCATCTATGGCAATTAATTCTTAAGGAGGCTCATGAATCTCCTCTCACGATTCATCCCGGTAGTACTAAAATGTATCAGGATCTACGTCAGAGATTCTGGTGGACTAGGATGAAGAGAGAAATCGCTCAGTTCATTGCTAACTGCGACGTTTGTCGTCGAGTCAAAGCAGAGCATCAACAGCCTGCTGGCACCCTTCAACCTCTAGCTATTCCTGAATGGAAATGGGATAAAGTCGGTATGGACTTCATTACCGGGTTTCCCAGGTCCAGGAAAGGGAATAATGCTATCTTCGTCGTTATCGACCGCCTCTCTAAAGTAGCTCATTTCCTGCCTGTTCGGGAGAGTATTACCGCTAGCCAGCTAGCAGACTTATATATCTCTCGAATAGTATCACTTCATGGTGTACCGTTGGAGATTAACTCAGACCGTGGAAGTCTTTTCACTTCACGATTTTGGGAAAGTTTCCAGAATGCTATGGGAACTCATCTCTCTTTCAGTACTGCCTTCCATCCGCAGTCAAGTGGTCAAGTGGAACGAGTCAATCAAACTCTGGAAGACATGCTTCGAGCCTCTGTCATTTCTTTCGGTATGGAATGGGAAAAGTGTCTTCCATTTGCCGAATTCGCTTATAACAATAGTTATCAAGCCAGCTTGGGTAAAGCTCCCTTCGAAGTTCTATATGGACGAAGGTGTCGAACACCTCTTAACTGGTCAGAGACCGGGGAAAGACAATTCTTTGGCCCGGATATGATCCAGGAAGCAGAGGAACAAGTTCGCATCGTTCGTGAGAGATTGAAAACAGCCCAGTCTCGCCAAAAGAGCCAATATGATAGTCGTCATAAGGCTATGAATTTTGAAGTCGGCGATAAGGCTTACCTTCGGGTTACTCCTCTTAAGGGAACCCATCGCTTCGGTATCAAAGGAAAATTGGCCCCTCGTTACATCGGTCCTTTTCGCATTCTTGCCAAACAAGGAGAAGTTGCCTACCAATTGGAACTACCTCCGCACCTCTCCAGAGTTCATGATGTTTTCCACGTTTCTCAACTCAGGCGTTGCTTCTCGGATCCTATCCGCGGAGTGGACCACGAAACGCTTGATCTCCAAGACAATCTCACATATCGAGAATACCCCGTTCGTATTCTTGATCAAACTGAGCGCACCACTCGACGCCACAATATCAAGTTTCTCAAGGTTCAATGGTCACATCATTCCGAGAGTGAAGCTACTTGGGAAAGGGAGGATCGTCTTCGACTTGAGTACCCCACCCTCTTTCCGGAGGAACCCGAATCTCGGGACGCGATTCTTTTAAGTGGGGGTGAGTTGTCACATCCCTAGCTAGCACTTGCATAAGGACCTGACTAGAGTGTGCATCATGTCTTTTTCAAAGAAAATTGAAATGGGATTAACAGAAACCCCAGCACCCCTCCCCTAACAACTAGGGTTTGATAAAATATTTTCCAATGTACCCAAAATGCCCTTCAAAATGTTCATCATTTATGCCTTGGTCTTAAACCTCTGCCAAAAATGGTGCACATTTTTCTAGGACAATCTAGGGCTTTGGATTAAATCATATGGTATTTGAATTTGGGCATTTAAATGCTACAAAATATTTTAAATGCTCAAATAATCATAAACTATAATGTTTCCTACTGTTCATATTATATACAGCAGGTATGACAAGTGTTATGAGTTATAAAAATGTTTAGGCATTTTTCTTAAATGAACAAAGTTGCAAAAGAAATGAAACAGAAAAGAAAATAGAAAAAAAGGGAGAGAGAGAACTTACCTGGCGCCCCACCCGGCCCACCTGCCGGCCCAGCCCAGCTGCCGCTCCAGCGAGCTGCTTGGCTCGGCCAGGCAGGCAGGTAGGTGCTCGACGGCGACCGCACGACGCGCCACGCAGCTGCCCGCCGCCCTGCTTCGTCCCCTCGCCGTCCTGGAGGGATGGTTCGACCCTCCACGTCCTCCTCGACCCCGCAGACACCTCCACCTCCCCCCAGTTCCTCTCCTCCGCTCTCCCCGCGCCATGGCCGACGCCGCCGTGATCGCACCGTCGTAGAAGTCGCGTCCACCATCGTCCCTGAGCTCCGCCTTGGTGTCCTTCGTCTCCGCCGTCCTCGACTGCTTCGAATAGGCCGAGCCCCGAGCGCTCGCCCGCCCTGGAGACGCCCCCGACCTCTTCTTCCCCAACTCCGGCCGCGGAGATCCCCCTCGCCGTTCTGCTCAGCTCCGACCACCCCCGAGCTCGCTCCGGTGCTTGCCGCAACCCCTGTGAGCCTAGCTACCTCCTCCCCCTCTCCGTTGGCTCCCTTTTGCCCTGTAACACACTGCACGAAGCTCAACCGCACGCACCGCCGCCGTGCTCGCCGCCGGTGATGCTCCGGTGACCATTTGGTCACTGGCACCCGTACAACGTACTCACCACAGCAAGTAGATGCGAACGGTGCTACGCACGCATCGCCTAGGCCCCTGCAGCCGTTTCTCCACACACGCCCGACGCCGGTCGCCGCCGTCGAGCTCATTGCCGTCGTCTCCGGCCACCCCAGGTCCGGCGACCACCTCCATCCGACGCGCAACAGCAAGGGCTATCCAACGCACCCAGCCGCAGCTCGAGCCGTGCACCGTAGGCGTTTTCCGAAGCACGCCGCCGTGTTTGGCCTCGCCGACGGCTAAACGCCGGCGAGTTGGACCTGTTTTGACCACGGGTTTGACCCCCAGGGTCAATGACATGTGGGCCCTGCCCGCAAGTCAAACCTAGTTTAGGTGTTAATTTAATTTAATTAGTTAATTAGTTTAGTCACTGACACGTGGACCCTGGCCCCACTGACAGCTAATTAGTTTTAGTTTAACTCTAATTAACTCAGTTAATTAGCTGTGACACTGACATGAGGGACCCACTGGTCAGGTTTGACCTAGACTGGCCCTGTTGACTGGATGACGTCAGCATGATGTCATGCTGACGCAGTAAAGGTTTTTCTGGGATTTTTAGATTTAATAATAATTCAGGAAATTCCAGAAAATACCCAAAACTTCTAAAAATCATATAAAATCAACCATAGCTCAGATGGAAAAGATTTATATATGAAAAATGATCAGAAAAATCCAATATTTCTAATGGCACTGGTTTCATGCATGTTTGAACAAGTTAACTTGCTGTATATATCAAAAACATGATAATGCACTTATTTAAATAATAGTTTGAACTTCAATTTGAATCCTTGATTCAAATAGGTTCAAACCCTTCTGGTTTTAGTTGCATTAGCCAACACACATGCATCTTGCCATGTCATAAACATGCATCATATTGTTGCATTTGTTTGTTAATGATTGTATCGTCGGTATTCCCTGTGTTAGGTCCTGCTACCGAGGATACTGCTGCGTATCCAGTTGAAGAGCAGTACCCGACAACTACCTTGTCAGGCAAGCAATCATTGATCATTCTGATACAAACCCAATCTTCTCGCTCCTGCTCTCTTTTACTGCATTAAGGCAACAGCGCGTGAACTGCTACTTGCTGCGGTAGTTGAACCCTATTCCCTTGCATGACCTGTCATTGCCACAGTAAATAGTTGAAACCCACTAGCATGTGTAGGAGTTGATTGAGCCATGTGATGTGTGATCCACCATGCTATTTACTTATGTTGCCTGCTATGCTTAGAGTTGTGTCTGGTCTGGTTCATCTGGGTGATGGATCAGAGTGAAATGATCTTACCGATAAAGAGAGGGAAGTGTGGAATACGCTTGGTAAAGGTATCGATGAAAGGCCATGTAGGAGTACATGGTGGGTTGTTTCATTGGAATAGTCCATAGGACCCGAGATCTGTGTGTGTGATTCAAGTTACAGTTACTACCACACATTGGGCCCTGAAATATGACCCCGCTCGACTTATTGACTGCCCTTGTACTCTGTCCAGGAGTTGCAACTAGTTCTGGTGTTTATAGTTTACTGGAGGTCGTGCGCAGCGCTGACCCTCGGGGTGGGCTGTGATGCGACAGGTACGTGGCACGGTGTACCGGTTGCCCGTTTGGTGACTCGGGAACCCTGTACACATCGTTTGGGGCCGTGAGCGACACCCCGGCCGGATCTCCCCACGGATGGAACCCAAATAGGCGATAAACCTAGACGAGAGACTTGAGTGGTTGGTTAGGTCGTGGTCTACACCCACGTCGGCTTTCGCTTGAAGTCTGCCGAGCACATGTCGTGTGCAAACGCTAAGTGGTGAAAACATGTGTGAAGAAGTACACCCCTGCAGGGTTATCAATCTATTCGAATAGCCGTTGTTCGTGGTACGAACTACTTGGTTGCTCTTACAGTTCATAGACAAGTTGATGGTTACTACTAAAAGCCTCAAGATAAGTGTGAGTGCCGTGGATGGCCCTTCCGTAGGATGACGGAAGAGGATCCTCGGTAGTGTATTGATGTGGTGAGTAGAGGACTCGTGTTCGTAGCAATATCTTGCAATCCGTTGAGAGTTGTAGTATAGGTTAGCCAAGGTCAAAGCTGGCATTCTGCTATAAACTCCACTATACCCCTTTGATAATGTTGCATGTATAATAGGTTCTGTGGTAAGACTTGTTGAGTACCTTTGTACTCATGTTTGCTTAATAACTGTTGCAGAGGAGATCCCTGCCCCTGCTGATGGGTTCTACATAGACGTTGACGTCGACGAGTAGCTTGACACCCAGACGGTGATCTGGAGCTTGTGGAGGGCCTTGTAGATAGTCAGGCTACACCAAGCCTGTTTTATTTTCTAAGTTGTCTGTACTCAGACATGTAGCTTCCGCTTGTGCTTGTATGACTGTATGACTTGAGTGTTGGGTCATGTGACCCCTACCTGTATGAATATGTTGTGTATGGCTCTTGGAGCCTTTTAAATAAAGTACTTTGAGTCATAGAGTTTTGTTGTGATGCAATGTTGTATTTGCACATATTGAGCATATTGCGTGTATGATTGAAATGCTTGGTATGTGTGGGATCCGACACCTAGTTGTTTTCCTTTGGTAGCCTATCTTACAGGGAAATGCCTCCTAGTGATTCCAATGAGCCTTGGTAGCTTGCTACTGCTCGGAAGACGTAGGCTGGCCGGCATGTGTCCTTCTTCGTTCCTATGTCTGTCCCTTAGGGGAAATGTCACGCGTTGTTCCTTTAAGTCCATGTAGCTTGCTACGACTTGGGTTCATACGTTGATGACCGACACGTTCGTTGCTGGGTCATGGATGCCTGTCTCTGTAATTTAGTGCCACTTTTGGTTTATAACTAGCCATGTCGGCCCGGGTTCTCTGTCATATGGATGCTAGCGACACTGTCATATACGTGTGCCAAAATGCGCAAACGTTCCCGGGCCAGGTAAGGTGGCACCCGTGGGGTTACCGTGCGTGAGGCCGCAAAGTGATATGACGTGTTACAGCTAGATCGGTGTGACTTAGGATCGGGGTCCTGACAAGCTAGCTGCGCCCTTACTTTGTTTCGAGCACGCTCAACGGCTTAAGTGTGCTGCGACAAGTGTTGCGCCCTTACTTCGTTTTCGAGTTCGCTCAACAACCTAAGTGTGCTGCGGCTAGCTGCGGCGAGGTTTCTTGCCGGTAGAGGCGTTGCCGGCAGGCTGCTGAAGTTCTGCACTCAGCGCTTGCGGCAAGGGTCCCTTTGTCGGCAAGTTCCCTAAAAGCGTAGGGTAAAAGCACACAAAGTAAAGAAGTCGAACAAGGGAAATAACACTGCGTAAACTACCCAAAATAAAGTTATATTACAAGATGACTTGTCACTGTTCTAACAAACTACTATCCATAACGTGATTGGCAGCGACAAGGGGAACAGAAAGAGAACAACCTAGTCTGCACGGTCACCATCAACTCTCCTGATCTTGCCCACCTTGGCCACGATGGGGGCGACGAGGGCCTTCAGCGCCTCCTAGTCGGCGTCGGGCGGCAAGGTCCTGAGGACGTTCTCGAGGTTAAGCCCAGGGTTGCGATAGACTATCTTCGTCAGCACCCTCTCCATGACTCCCGTGCAAAACCTGCGCGCCTCGTTCGCCAGCTGCGTGGGGATTCTCTCCCGGAGCTGCTCGAGGGCCGGCGCCACTCCTCTTAAGAATAAGCTTAGCTTGGCGCTGTGGGGGAGGTTTGCGTCGGGGGAGTACCCGAGGTGCTCTGTCCCCAGCCCCGCCAACTCCCTGCCAATGTCAGCGGTGGTGGCGACAAGCTCCTCGGTCCATTGCTCCACCATCTGCCTGAAGTTATTTTGGGTGAGGGCGGTGCTGTCCAGCAGTGCCCTCTCTGCCCTGAGGTCCTCCTTCAGCTTCGTCTCCCGATTTCTGGCACTGTCGAGTGATGCGGTGAGGGTGGACAGCTTCAACTCCAAGTCTGCAACAGAATCCTTGGCGATGGCGAGCTCCTTGTCTTTGTCGAAGAGACGGACCTGCAGCTCGGAGTGGCTGTGGGCGTCCTTCTCCCTCTCCAATGTGAGCGCGGCAACTTTCTCCTCGCTCGTCTTCAGATGGATCTCCAATTGCGCCATCCTCGCCTCCAAATCTCTCTTGGCGGTTTCTGCAGCTGCAGCGGCGTCCCTCGCTTCCTGTAGAGCTCCGCCAAGGGACTGCTCGCGCGCGGCAAGGTCATCCTCGTGGCTGTCGAGGTCGACCTTCCGCTGCGTCAGCTCTCCTTCCCGCCGGGACAGCTCCTCGGCGGCGAGCCATTGCTGCTCCTCTGCTTCGGCCTTCTCAAGGATGAACGCCTGATGCGCCTCGGCGAGCTCCTCCCGCTCCTCCGCCAAGGATCGGAGGGCCGCCTGGTTGGCGGCCTAGAGCTCTTCGGCGCGCTTCTCCAAATCAACGCCTGCCATGGCGGCCAGAGCCTCTCGAGACTCCAGCTTGGCCTGCCTGGCACGGTACAGGGCCAGGAGCCTCCGCAGAAGCTGCTCCTCCTCGGGCTCGCTACTGCTGCCGGGCGCCTCGACAAACTTCAGCCCGGCGGAGGCGAGGACTTCCCCATAGAAGACCTCTCCCTCCGCGGGCGCCCTCGACGAAGATGCCCACGGGAGTTGGATGAAGACCCCGTTTCCAGCCTCCAGGTAGGCGCCAGTTCCAGCCACGGCAGCAGCAGGGTCGGCGGTCGGCGCAGCGTTGAACGCTCCTGCGGCCTCAAGGCTATCAGTGCGACCGCTGGTCCCCTCCTCGGCTGCCGCGTCGGTGGCCCTGGCCGCCTCTTCGACGACAGGCTTGTTAGCACCGATCGCCTCTTCGGTGGCTGCGGCGTCACCAGCGTTGCCGCGCGCGGCTTCCTTGGTGGCGGCCTCCTTCTCCATAGGCTCTGGAGCAGACGAGTCTGAAAACAAGAAAAGAAAAAGAAAGAAGAATGGTCAAGCAAATATCCAAAAAGAAGAATTCAAGAGAGGAAAAGTCCAAGGGTTACCTGCACGGGCCTCTTGGTCGACGGGGTTCCTTGCCGAGGAGTTCTCCCTCGGCGGCGTAGTGGCGGCCCCCGCCGGCGCCTTCCCTTGACGGAGTGCCCACCCTTGGCGGGGTGCTCGCCCTTGGCGGGGTACTCGCCCTTGGCGGAGTACCCGCCCTTGGCGGGGTATTCTCCCTCGCCGGGGAGTTCCTCCTTGGCGGGGAGGTTGAGACGTGCGGCTCGTCGGGAGCAGTCTCTTGGCGCTCCTGAGGCTGCGGCTCTGCTTCTGCACAAATCAGCAAACAAACAAGACATTAACAAGGATAAGAAGCCCACGCGTGCCCGACAAGCGAAGAAGTGAACAGAAGACTTACGCTGGGGGCTGCGCTGGGGGCTGCTCTGCGGAGCAGTTGGCTGGTCCGGCAAGCCTGTCGCATGCGCGTCCCCTGCTACTGCAACGGGCTCGTCCTCAAGGTCGACCACTGGGATCCTGGCCCTCTTCGCCGCCCTCTGCGCCAGGGTCCTAGAAGACAGACAAAATCAGAATCAGACAAAAAAAAGAAACGAAGGAAACAAGAGTTGCAAGTACTTACTCTTCCTCCTCCTCGTCGGAACTGAGAACGGAGAAGTCGAAATCCGCCTCGCGTGTCCCGGCGCGAGGAGCTGGAGGAGTAGGCGCCCTCGGCCTCTTGGCGGGAGCAGGGACGGTGGTCTGAGAAGACCCCGCCCCAGTTGTCGCCGGAGCATGAGGGGCGGCAGGAACGGTAGAGCCGGTGCGAGAAGATCTTCCTCCAGCTGCCGTCGAAGCGCGGGGCATTCCCTTGGCGGCCTTGCCCGCCGCGGTGGCACGTGTCGGACGACGCTGCGGCTGCTGGCCCGCCGGCTGCCCCGCCGCGCCCGCGGCTTTGCGGGGGCGCCTTCTCGCTGGGGCCAGGGGACTTGCCGGTGGCGGTGAGCTTCCCGAGGATGAAGAAGAAGATTCAAGGTTCAGAGACCCGCCCGAGTCTTGATGGCTTCTCGCCCCTCGTTGGTTACCCCAAGTGGAAGGTTTGAGATGCAGTGTAGCGGAAGTTTTCCCTTGGCAATACCAAGGATCGATTTCCCTGAGACTCCCAGTTTCAACAAGAAGGTGTCAACTGCTAACGGCGCCAGATATTAGCAATCAACGTGGACCTGCACACAGATACAAATAACTTTGCTCCCAACGAGTACATAGAGGTTGTCAATCCCCCCGGCCTTGTAGTTTACAAAGGATCAAACACTAGTGATAGTAATGATAGATATAATTGCAATAGTAAGTAAAAAGCGGAAAGTAAATAGCGGATGTGATCAATGATGGTAATATGGACCGGAGTCCCATGACATTCACTAGTGATGTCTCTCTCCCAAAAGACGATAAAACAGCTATGTGAGGTAAACGAATTACAGCTGGGCAATTGACAGGACCATGTGCGCAAACCAATGCTGACTAAGTTGCAAGAAAGGTAGAGGTTTAAAGCATGGGCGGTACGCCGAGGTAAGTAGACCGAAATCCATCTGCATCTACTACTAATCATCCACCTTGAGATATATATCCAGAACATCTCGCTGGTATTAAGTTGTGAGTCCCACCCATAGTGTAAACTCAAAGCAACAGACAACTGCATTAAAAGAACTTTGCGTAAAGTAAACAATCCTTGCACCCGCGGGCACAAGCACCGTTGTTTTCCCTCTTGTGGCAACAGCACATCCCCTAGACTCATGTTTCTGTCACTCAAGCTAGTCATCGAGGGGCATGAACCCACAATCAAGCATAACGTTCCCTCTTGGAGTCACTACCTACTACTTGGCCAAAGCAATAAATAACAACGGAGAACATGCAAGAATTACTTACGAACATAAATATAAAAGAGGTGAATCAAATATATTACTCAAACACAATCTGAACATAATCTCATAATCCATCGGATCCCAGCAAACTCATCATAGCAACAGCATAAGGATTACATATGTGCCTCGATCATGTAGGGCAGCTCACGAGGACTAATTAGTGAAGCACAAGAACGGGAGGAGAACATGACATAGCTACTGGTCATGGACCCATGGTCCAAGGGAGACTACTCACAACTCATTCGGGAGGCGTCCATGGTGGTGGAGAAGCTCCCGGTGGTAATCCTCCCCTCCGGCAGGGTGCCCGGAAGAGTTCTCCTGGTGCTCCCGATCTTGGAAGCGGCGGCGGCGGCGGAACAGAGATGAGATCGCGAAAAAGAGTTCCCGTCGCGAGGGTTTCGGGAGACGGTATAAATATATGCCAAAGGGGGGCATCAGACGAGGCTTGGGGGGCCCACGCGCCCCCCGGCACGGCCAGGGGGGGGGGAGAGGGGGCGCCACCAGGGCGCCTGGATCCCTGGTAGCCCCCCCGGCTGTACTTTGGCTACCGGGAACCTTCTGGAACGCTGATTTTTATATAATTTTTCCGGGATTTTTCTGGCAGTTCTCGTAATGGGAAAAACTGAAATACAAAAACAGCAGAAAACAGAAACTGGCACTGGGGTGCACTGAGTTAATAGGTTAGTCCAAATATGATCAAAAGTGTATGAAAGTGTATAAATATCATAGCAATATCACCCAAAAGAGGCATGGAGCAAGCAGAAATTATAGATACGTTTTGGACGTATCAACATCCCCAAGCTGAATTCCTACTCGTCCTCGAGTAGGTAAATGATAACAAGAGTAATTTCTGTGGTGACATGCTATTAACCCTATAGGACTTTTCATAGTCATATGACAAAAGCTTACTGAGACAATGAATCTATAGTAATTAAGTTGCCTCATGAGAAAATCACAAAGAACTGAAAGTTTTACAATATGATACTGAAACATCAAATAGATTTGTAATGAACATGGTGTGCAAATATGATAAAGTGATATCTCGCTTGCCCCCTTTAGTGAAGCAAAACATAAATGCAGGGGCACCTCCAAGGTTTAAGGGATGACTAGATACAATAATTTCAGAATAAACGATATCACAATCATGCAAAAGACAATGCTACTTTGGGACAATGCACATTACACTCAGAATGACAATCATGCTATCAGTAGTTGGTGCTTTTAAAAGAAGGTGGAGACTCTCGAACCGTGGCTTTTGTTGGCAAGGTTGAAAACCCGTAGTCGGAAACAAAGACAAAACATGTACCAGAGCTCTTGGTTTTAAAACAGAGGTAATAATTTTTTTAGATCATGCATGTTTCGTCAACGAATGCTAGCAGCAACTCAATCACTTCTTGAGATGGACAAGTTTCGAGGAACGGCTCCCGAATGAGGACGATCACATCCTCTTAATCTCCTTTGTTTATCACTGCCAAAGTTTTCTGATTTCTCATGAACAAAGTGTGAAGGAGGGTTTGTTTGTTATATTAATTTTGAGCCGGGCGCACTCAATGCCAGTTCCTTCTCGTATTATGGGTTTGCACATTATACATGCAATCCCGGGGTGAAGCTTGTCCAACTTAAAAAGATTATGAATTAACTACTACTTCCTCATGGACTTACAACAGAGGCACAAAATAGGAATGCATTTTTCTTTGAATAATTTCGAGATGGTACATGCAAGTCTCCGTTAGGAATGGCAGGTAAATACCATGTAGGAAGGTACGGTGGACTCATATGGCATAACTGGTTTAAAAGAATGTGGATGCACAAGCAGTCAGTCCGCTTAGTACAGGTGGAGGTTAGCAAAAGACTGGGAGCGACCAACTAAGAGAGCAATGACGGTCATAATCATGCAGAGCGACAAAGCAACATTGAATCAGGCATGGAAGTTATATCGCTACTTAGAAATAAAAGATCATCAAGGCTTGACAGACTTTCTTTACAGTCTTAAATATGCGTGAGCATACGCCAAGTCAATCAAAATAAATTCTTTGAAGGAAGATATTACTAAACCATACCACATCATAGGCAAACAAATCATGTTGGTATTCCAATAACACATTGGGAACCCCCCAGCTATTTGAGACTAACCATAAGAAAACATGAACTACTAAGCGTCATTATGCACGTAGCATCTTTATCATAGACATATCAACCAATGCAACAGGAGCAAACTCTCTTAATAAGATAAGCATGATAATTAAAGAGAGTTCAAGCAACCAACTAAACAAAAGCTCTTTAAAAAGATAAGCATGAAAACTAAAAGCTAAGCATGATAGTAGCTATTGAAAGACAAAGAACACACACAGCAAAGATAGACATGAAAATTCTATGTTATGTTCTAGGTAGAAGTGGAGCGTGTTTCTCTCCCACATAAACAAAGCTGAGTTCCGACTCGTTATGAAAAGCTAAGGAAAACTAAAAAGGAAAACTAAAAGAAAGACGCTCCAAGCATAGCACATAACACATGAAGTGATTAAAATATAGTGGAACGAAAGACGAACTGATAATGTTGATGGAGAAGGGGATGCACGGGGGCATCCCCAAGCTTAGACGCTTGAGTCTCCTTGAATATTTCTTGGGGGTGCACGGGGGCATCCCCAAGCTTGAGCGTTTGACATTCCTGAATCTTTTTATCATCTTCCCTCGCACACTTGAAAACTCCCTTCATACATAACTCATCGTAATCTGATTAGCGAGGTTAGTACCCATAATAAAATAATTGTTCCTTGCTGGAAATAAGGATATTCTTGAAGTTCTACTGTTTCTCAAGATTGCCAAAAGGTTTTTTCAAAGAAAAAGCAAGCTCTAGGTTTGCAAAATGAAGGAAAGGCAAAACATGACAGAATCTGTGAAAAATAGAACAGCGGGTAGTAAATGATTTTTTCGGGGCACTTCTGCAACTCTAATCAAAAAACTCAGAACAGACGCACGAAAGACAATTATATAGAGCACGCTGTCGAAAAAATTCAGACCAAAAAGATGATCTGGTGATTTTATACGACTTTTTCTATCCAAGGACAGAATCTGTTTCCTGGACAGCACGTCACAACTTTTGAACTTTCTTGCAATCAGAGGCTACACTTGGCACAAAATTGAAAAGCAAAGATACAATGATGATGCTACTGTAGTAACAACATCAAGACACAACAAAAGCAAAATAAATTTATTCATGTGGGCTGCCTCCCAAAAGCGCTTTCTTTTATGCCTTTAAGCTAGGCATAATACATAGAGATCAAGTTTTATCAAGAGTAAAAGAATAGCTAGCCCGTATAATGGACTCAAAAGGTAACTTAATCTTCTTTCGAGGGAAGTGTTCCATCCCTTTCTTGAGAGGAAACTGGAATTTTATATTCCCCTCTTTCATGTCAATGATAGCACCAACGGTGCGTAGAAAAGGACGTCCCAAAATAATTGGACAAGAAGGTTCACATTCAATGTCCATAATAGTAAAATCAACGGGAACATAGTTGTCATTGACAATGATAAGAACATCGTCGATCCTCCCCAAAGGTTTCTTTATGGAAGAATCAATGAGACGAACACCAAAAGAAGAAGAATCAAAAGGTTTCAATTTAAGCATATCATATATTCTTTTGGGCATAACAGAGGAACTAGCTACAATATCACATAAAGCATAGCAAGAGAAGTTGTTTATCTTAATTTTAATCATAGGATCCCAACCATCTTCTAGCTTTCTAGGTATGGAGGCTTCTACTCTAAGTTTCTCCTCCCTAGCTTTGATAAGAGCATTAGTGATATGCTCTGTGAAGGCAAGATTAAGTGTGCTAGTGTGGGGATCTTTAGCCATTCTTTGTAGAAAGGTGACAACTTCTGAGATACTACAATTATCAAAATTAATTTTCTCATTATTGGGCAGAATTGTAGTGTGATACGTCCAAAACGTATCTATAATTTCTGCTTGCTCCATGCCTCTTTTGGGTGATATTGCTATGATATTTATACACTTCCATACACTTTTGATCATATTTGGACTAACCTATTAACTCAGTGCACCCCAATGCCAGTTTCTGTTTTCGGCTGTTTTTGTATTTCAGGTTTTCCCATTACGAGAACTGCCAGAAAAATCCCGGAAAAATTATATAAAAAATCAGCGTTCCAGAAG
>LR738714.1:504135492-504155117 GCA_902687465.1 Secale cereale
GAGCCTCGTCTGGTGCCCCCCTTTGGCATATATTTAGACCGTCTCCCAAAACCCTCGAGACGGAAACCCTTTTTCGCGATCTCATCTCTGTTCCGCCGCCGCCACCGCTTCCAAGATCGGGAGCACCAGGAGAACTCTTCCCGGCACCCTGCCGGAGGGGAGGATCACCATCGGGAGCTTCTCCACCACCATGGACGCCTCCCGGATGAGTTGTGAGTAGTCTCCCTTGGACCATGGGTCCATGACCAGTAGCTATGTGATGTTCTCCTCTCGTTCTTGTGCTTCACTAATTAGTCCTCGTGAGCTGCCCTACATGATCGAGGCACATATGTAATCCTTATGCTGTTGCTATGATGAGTTTGCTGGGATCCGATGGATTATGAGATTATGTTCAGATTGTGTTTGAGTAGTATATTTGATTCACCTCTTTTATATTTATGTTCGTAAGTAATTCTTGCATGTTCTCCGTTGTTGTTTATTGCTTTGGCCAAGTAGTAGGTAGTGACTCCAAGAGGGAACGTTATGCTTGATTGTGGGTTCATACCCCTCGATGACTAGCTTGAGTGACAGAAACATGAGTCTAGGGCATGTGTTGTTGCCACAAGGGGGAAAACAACGGTGCTTGTGCCCGCGGGTGCAAGGATTGTTTACTTTACGTAAAGTTCTTTTAATGCAGTTGTCTGTTGCTTTGAGTTTACACTATGGGTGCGACTCGCAACTTAATACCAGCGAGATGTTCTGGATAGATATCTCAAGGTGGATGATTAGTAGTAGATGCAGATGGATTTCGGTCTACTTACCTCGGCGTACCGCCCATGCTTTGAACCTCTACCTTTCTTGCAACTTAGTCAGCATTGGTTTGCGCACATGGTCCTGTCAATTGCCCAGCTGTAATTCGTTTACCTCACATAGCTGTTTTATCGTCTTTTGGGAGAGAGACATCACTAGTGAACATCATGAGACTCCGGTCCATATTACCATCATTGATCACATCCACTATTTACTTTCCGCTTTTTACTTACTATTGCAGCAATACCTATATCTATCACTATTATCACTTGCGTTTGATCCTTTGCAAACTACAAGGCCGGAGGGATTGACAACCTCTCTGTACTCGTTGGGAGCAAAGTTATTTGTATCTGTGTGCAGGTCCACGTTGATTGCTAATATCTGGCGCCGTTAGCAGTTGACACCTTCTTGTTGAAACTGGGAGTCTCAGGGAAATCGATCCTTGGTATTGCCAAGGGAAAACTTCCGCTACACTGAATCTCAAACCTTCCACTTGGGGTAAACAACGAGGGGCGAGAAGCCATCATAGTGTCATCTTCTTTGTTTGAATTGCTCTCTATTATAAGAGTTTGAACGTCTTCCCAAGTTTGGGGAAGCATAGGACCAACTTTAAACTGAGGCTCATACTCTTTTCCTGGAAGACCATGCCATGGGCATAACTCTCCATCAAGACTAACATAATCACAAGGTTTATTACTTTTGTAGATCCCGACAGTGGTGATTGGTGTAATGGAAGAAGGGGTGTGCTCCTCCCATCTAGTGTTTTTGGTGGAACCCATAGTAGCAAGCAAGCAAGATAACTATTTTTGTGATTTTCTATAAAAGATACTAAAGCAAAAATGAAAGGTAAACTAACAAGACTAAAAGCAAAGGTAAAAGATCGCGTGCAACTCCCCTATCCTGAAGAGTGGAGTCCCCGGCAACGGCGCCAGAAAACTTTGCTTGATGGCTTCTCGCCCCTCGTTGGTTACCCCAAGTGGAAGGTTTGAGATGCAGTGTAGCGGAAGTTTTCCCTTGGCAATACCAAGGGTCGATTTCCCTGAGACTCCCAGTTTCAACAAGAAGGTGTCAACTGCTAACGGCGCCAGATATTAGCAATCAACGTGGACCTGCACACAGATACAAATAACTTTGCTCCCAACGAGTACAGAGAGGTTGTCAATCCCTCCAGCCTTGTAGTTTACAAAGGATCAAACACAAGTGATAGTAATGACAGATATAATTGCAATAGTAAGTAAAAAGCGGAAAGTAAATAGCGGATGTGATCTATGATAGTAATATGGACCGGAGTCCCATGACGCTCACTAGTGATGTCTCTCTCCCAAAAGACGATAAAACAGCTATGTGAGGTAAACGAATTACAGCTGGGCAATTGACAGGACCATGTGCGCAAACCAATGCTGACTAAGTTGCAACAAAGGTAGAGGTTCAAAGCATGGGCGTTACGCCGAGGTAAGTAGACCGAAATCCATCTACATCTACTACTAATCATCCACCTTGAGATATCTATCCAGAACATCTCGCTGGTATTAAGTTGCGAGTCCCACCCATAGTGTAAACTCAAAGCAACAGACAACTGCATTAAAAGAACTTTGCGTAAAGTAAACAATCCTTGCACCCACGGGCACAAGCACGGTTGTTTTCCCCCTTGTGGCAACATCACATCCCCTAGACTCATGTTTCTGTCACTCAAGCTAGTCATCGAGGGGCATGAACCCACAATCAAGCATAACGTTCCCTCTTGGAGTCACTACCTACTACTTGGCCAAAGCAATAAATAACAACGGAGAACATGCAAGAATTACTTACGAACATAAATATAAAAGAGGTGAATCAAATATATTACTCAAACACAATCTGAACATAATCTCATAATCCATCGGATCCCAGCAAACTCATCATAGCAACAGCATAAGGATTACATATGTGCCTCGATCATGTAGGGCAGCTCACGAGGACTAATTACTGAAGCACAAGAACGGGAGGAGAACATCACATAGCTACTGGTCATGGACCCATGGTCCAAGGGAGACTACTCACAAATCATCCGGGAGGCGTCCATGGTGGTGGAGAAGCTCCCGGTGGTGATCCTCCCCTCCGGCAGGATGCCGGGAAGAGTTCTCCTGGTGCTCCTAATCTTGGAAGCGGCGGCGGCGGCGGAACAAAGATGAGATCGCGAAAAAGATTTCCCGTCTCGATGGTTTCGGGAGACGGTATAAATATATGCAAAAGGGGGGCATCAGACGAGGCTCGGGGGGCCCAGGCGCCCCCCCGGCGCGTCCAGGGGGGGCGCCACCAGGGCGCCTGGAGCCCTGGTGGCCCCCCTGGCTGTACTTTGGCTACCGGGAACCTTCTGGAATGCTGATTTTTTATATAATTTTTCCAGGATTTTTCTGGCAGTTCTCGTAATGGGAAAAACTGAAATACAAAAACAGCAGAAAACAGAAACTGGCACTGGGGTGCAATGAGTTAATAGGTTAGTCCAAATATGATCAAAAGTGTATGGAAGTGTATAAATATCATAGCAATATCACCCAAAAGAGGCATGGAGCAAGCAGAAATTATAGATACGTTTTGGACGTATCAAGTCTTCGGCAGAATCGCTCGATTCAGCGCCCTGCTCGGCGGGCTCGCTCGACTCTGTGCCTTGCCCGGTGGCCTCACTCGTCTCAGCGGGTTGCCCGACAGGCTTTATCAATTTGAGGAGCTCTTCCTCCTCGGCCAGACTTACCGCCTCCGTGGCATCCGCCTCATCCATGGTATACCCAAATTCGCCCGCAGCCGCGGCTGCGGCTGCCTCCTCCAATCTGGTGGCAATATAAGCCATCTCCCGGTCGGTGGTGTCGCGGGTGAGGCCTTTCTTCTCGTCGGGATTGATGGGCAGCTCCACCAAGTTGTCGAAGAACGTTTGCACGGCTTCGTCAGAGGGCGCCAGCCAAGTGGGGTCAATCCCATGGAAGTCACACCATGGCATCGCCGCGCGGATAGCGCTGAGCGACGAATTGTTGCATAGCGGAACTACCCCCCGCGGCAATGTGAATCACTCTGGATGTTTGGCGTCGTACTTGAATAGCTCGTGGAGCATCCCGTTGAGCTCCAGGATGGTGAAATTATAGTTGAGGCCTGGGCGCAGCCTCATACAATCTGCCGCGTTACCAAACTCCCAAGCAGGCCTTTTCCTCTCCTGCAAGGGAGCAATGCGGCGACGAAGGAAATCTGCTCCGACAACCCCTACAGTGAGCCTGGCTTGCCGGAGGCGAAGGATCCTAGTGATGGCTATCTTCAGCTTCTCATCCTCAGGGGCCAGGTCGCTCCAGTCATTGCCGCGCACTATTGCAACTTGGCGCGGGGAAGTGAACTGTTGGGGTCCTTCCTCCATTATCCAGCACCAGTTGGCCCTCCACTCCTCCCACTTGCCGCGGAGTTCGCCAGTCAAGTATGCCTCTTTCTTATGAAGCCTAAAGATCCAAGAAATCCCACCGGACAGAGGAGACCCAGACTCTACTCGAGGCGTAAAATAATGGCGGAAGAGGGCTACGTTGGGGTACACTCCGAAAAAGTTCTCGCACAGATGTGCGAAAATGGCCATGGTCTGGACGGCGTTTGGGGTGAAATCAAGGAGATGAAACTCGTAGGTATTCATAATATCGCAGAAGAATTCGGAGTATGGTGGGCAGAGTCCGCAATGGAAGAACAGAGCAAAATAGGCGTACCCTCCCGGAAACATGTCGCAGGCTTTGGTGGGGAACACTCTGGTGCGCGGGTGCGCCTTTGTCTCCCTCGACCAGAAGAGGTAGAAGGAGTCCTTCAGCTCCCTCGTGCCGAGCCTCGGCGGGAAAACCACCATCTTCTTCCGCATTGCTGCTAGCTTCACCGCCCGGTCAGTCTTCGCGGCTTTCGCCTTGTCGCCCTTCGGGGCCATGGCGGGGATGGCGAGGGAAGTCGACGGCGCTGGGAAGGCTGGCGGCGGCGGAGGAAGGGCGGAGCGCTGCTCTCTTTCAACCTTCGGGGAGGAGGGGAGCAGCGGGGGTTTCTGGAGGTTGAAGAAGCAATGAGCGAATGGGAGGAACTGCCCCTGTTTCCCCCGCTTTTAAGGGGGAGAGGGGGACGTTCCGCATTTTCCCCATTAAAGAAACAAGCCACGATCTCTCCCACGACGCCGCAATCGACGCGTGCCGTTAGGGAGAGGCGCGGTGGATACGGAGTGGGATGTGGCGCGCCACGGGCCGCGTGTGCCCGTGCACTGTTTTGGGCCTGGCCCAACAGCGCTCGGCACCGTGTGTGGCCCAGGCCCGGGGGCTCCTGTCGGTGTACTAAAGTAGGGGTACCTTAGTATCCCGACTTGTGCACGGGCAGTAGTAGCATCCCGAGGCAGGGCTTGCCACGCGCCCGCCAAAGCCCACTATGGTTCCTCTGGAGCCATTCAAGAACAAAGTATTCAAGTTAAAGAAACAAGACCCCGGCAAGAGGAGCTTACCGGGAAGGCCACTCCAGGCTCAAGACCACCCCTTTAGCACAAGACCGTGGCAAGAGGAGCTTGCCAGGAAGGCCAAAACATGGCATTTCAGGAGACTTGCCATAGTGCATCACGCGCCCCGGCAAGGCCCGGAGAGCGACAAGCTCCCGGGCGCGACAAGTTAACAACCGCGGCAAGGTGCGAGCCGCGGCAAGCTTCCACTGCGTGCCCACACTCCAGCCCATCCGGCCACGCGTCGCCCTGGGGCCCTTCCAGGTGCACGTGGCGGAAGGCTGTGCAGCCTGGGGTACACGGTGGCGAGCTGCGATGACGAGGCCACCATCGTGGCGAAGGGAGACGCCCGGACGGACGCTTTTTGCACTGTTTAGGGCGACGGCGACGGGCTTTTAATGCCCTTGTACCCTGCCGTCAGGGTTAGGTAAAGAGCACTATGCATACACTGTTCCAACTACCACCATTTTTACACTTTTACCCTCATCCGCGTTGACACCTTTCGGTGACCCCTTGACCTATAAAAGGAGGCCCATGCACAACGTGGAGGGGGTTCCGATCTTCGATCACTCTCACGCTCGGAGTAGCCAGTCACAAGTACTGTAGCTCTCCTCGCTCCCGAGCCAAGAACTCAATACAACCACCAAAGCAGGAGTAGGGTTTTACGCATCTGTGCGGCCCGAACCTAGGTAAACTGCTCGCGTGCTCGCCTCGATCTGCTCTTTGCGCATCCTCCACCTCCTTGCCATACAGAAAAGGGGCTCCGGTCCCATAGGTGTTCGTGGGCGATCAGTTTCCCCGACAACGTACGTACAGCCAGGGCTTGTGTACATGGCTGGGTCCGAACGAAGAAACAACGTGGTCGTCGTGTTCATGGGGAGCAAACCGGCTGGGTCCGAACGGAATGTGTCGTCGTGTTCATCGGGAGGGCTTGGACGGAACAGCCGATGGAAACGAGACCTGGCGTACCGCGAAACGAAGGAAACTGCCTTGTGTTTGAGCGGCCACGTTCGAAACATGATCCTGTTCATCGGGAGGGATCTGGCGTACCGCAAAACCGAGGAAACGGACCTCCTACGGTCGAAACGGGGGTCCTGTTGATCGGGAGGGCTGTGGTGTACCACAAATGGAGGAAACGAACTTGTGTTGGAGCGCTACGGTCGAAACGGGAGTCCTGTTCATCGGGAGGGGTGTGGCGTAACGCAAAACGGGACTCCACGGGATACTGTTCATCTCCACCGCCGACCCCCTCCAGCCTCCACGGGCTACTGTTCATCCACCATCGACCTCCTCCAGCCTCCACCCGCGACTGTTCATCCACGGGCTCCCGTTCATCCATCCTCCACCGCGGGCTACTCCACCGGCGACTGGTCAACCATCCCTCTCCACGGGCTCCTGTTCAACCACCCCTCCACGTGCTACTGTTCATCTAGCCCTCCACCATCTACTATTCATCCTGCCCTCCACGGGGTGGTCCTGTTCATCCAGCCCTCCATGGGGTCCTGTTCATCCAGCCCCAACCGGCTCGATCGGTCGGGGTCCTGTTCATCCAGAGGCAACACCACGGGGTCCTATTCATCCACCCCCACAGGGAACTGTTCGTCCAAAAAACCCCCAGCAACGCTCACTAGAGGCAGCATTGATCGGCTTCAGTTAGCAGCAGTAGCGAAGGAATCGCTCGATCGAGTTCAGTTAACAGCCATCGATCGATCGCTCGGGTTCAGTAACACGTAGCCTGCAGTGCAATCGCTCGGGTTTAGTTAGAGCCCAATGCCTTGCTCGGGTTCAGTTAGAGCCCAACGCCTCTCACCCACGCGCGTGCGTGTATGTGAGAAACACGCATCGCTCGGCCCCGACCACCCACCATAACCGGGAACACCCTGATATTTTCCTTGCCCTTGCTTCTACCACAGTTTTTTCCGTCATGGACGGCCCAAAGAATGTCATGCAGCTGCGTCTCCAGCCCGCCCAAGATGAAAAGCCCATTTTATGTCATGATTTTTTGTCATAGAAGTAGGACCCCACCACATCTGTGATGATACCGTGTTTTGTCACAATTATCGTCATAGAAGTGTCATAAGTATGACATAATTTTTTTTCGTTTGGCCCAAAATGTCACGGATGTGTCTTTTTTTTAGTGGAGATCCGGCCGGGGTGTCGCTCACGGCCCCAAACGATGTGAGCAGGATCCCGAGACACCAAACGGGCGAATCGGTACACCGTGCCACGGTGTATCTACCGCGTCATAGCCCACCCCTAGGGTCAGCGCTACGCACGGCCTCTAACACATGTCCTACAAACAACAGAAACTAGGTGCAACTCCTGGACAGAGATCAAGGCGATTCATAAGTCAAGAGGGGAACTTAAGCATTCCAATGCGTGGTAGTAGCTGTTCATGGATCACAAACAGAGAACTCGGTTCCTGTGGAGGGTTTCAATGAGACAATCCACCATGTACTCCTACATGGCCTCTCACCTCTACCTTTACCAAATTGTGTTCACACACTTAGCTCACACACAGTAGGACATGTTCATCACCATTCCAATTCATCCCCGATGAATCAGACCTGACACAACTCTATAAAATAGCAGGCATAGCAAGCAAGCATGAATGAGTAGGCACATCATGGCTTAAACAACTCCTACTCATGCTAGTGGGTTTCAACTATTTACTATGGCAATGACAGGTCATGCAGAGGAAAGGGGTTCAACTAACGCAGCAGGTAACAGTTGAAGCCTTGTTTTCCTAATGCAGTAAAAGAGAGCAGAAGCGAGAGAGTGGGATTGTATCGGAATGTTCAATGTGGGTTGCTTGCCTCGCACTTCTGAAGATAGCACTGCTCTTTATCAGTGTCATCGATCACATCATCAGAACTACGTCCACTGAGAGGGAACAATACCGGTAAAAAGGGAAAGAACACAATCAATGCAATGCGACAATATGATGCATGATCAGCACATGGCAACATGCTGTGATTTGAGATAATGCAACTAAAACCATAGGGGTTTGAGTCAATTTGAACTAAAGGTTCAAATTCAAACTCATACTATGAATTTCCAAAGTGCATTAACTTGTTTTGATCTATACAACAAGGTTAAGTTGCTTTGTCATGCATGAAAATGGTACAGATGAAAAGATTGGATATTTTGATCATTTTTCATATAAAATTATCTCATTTGGAGTTACGGTTGAATTACTATGATTTTTTGAAGTTCAAACCATTTTTATGGATTTCCTGAATTATAAATAATCTAGAAAATCATTTACTATGTCAACACTACGTCATGCCTACGTCAGCAAGTCAACAGCCCTGACCCGAGTCTAACCTGACGTGTGGACCCCAGTCACTAACCCCAATCACTAAACCCAGTCAAACCTAGCACTGACTGGGGTTTGACAAGGGATTGGGCCCGCTGTCAGTGGCTGTGGGGGGGGTGTCGTGGTTCTAAGTCTGACAGTACGAGTAGGGGGTACTGATGGCTTCTCGCCCCTCGTTGGTTACCCCAAGTGGAAGGTTTGAGATACAGTGTAGCGGTAGTTTTCCCTTGGCAAAGATACCAAGGATCGAAATCCCCTGAGACTCCGAGGGTCAACAAGAAGGTGTCAACTGCTAGCGGCGCAACTTAGCGATTGACTGGACCTGCACACAGATACAAATAACTTTGCTCCCAACGAGTACAGAGAGGTTGTCAATCCCTCCGGCCTTGTCGTTTACAAAGGATCAAACGCAAGAGATAATAGTGATAGGTATGACTGCAACTAGTAAGTAAGAACAGAAAGTAAATAACGGGTGTGATCAGTGATGGTAATATGGACCGGGGTCCCATGATGTTCACTAGTGATGTCTCTCTCCCAAAAGAGGATAAAACAACTAAGCGAGGTAAACGAATTACAGCTGGGCAATTGACAGGATTATGTGCGCAAACCAATGCTAACTATGCTGCAAAGAAAGGTAGAAGCTCAAAAGCATGGGCGGTACGCCAAGGCAAGTAGACCGAAATCCATCTGCATCTACTACTAATCATCCACCTTGAGATATCTATCCAGAACATCTCGCTGGTATTAAGTTGCGAGTCCCACCCATAGTGTAAACTCAAAGCAACAGACAACTGCATTAAAAGAACTTTGCGTAAAGTAAAAAATCCTTGCACCCGCAGGTACAAGCACCGTTGTTTTCGCCCTTGTGGCAACAGCACATCCCCTAGACTCATGTTTCTGTCACTCAAACTAGTCGAGGGGCATGAACCCACAATCAAGCATAACGTTCCCTCTTGGAGTTACTTCCTACTACTTGGCCAAAGCAATAAACAGCAACGGAGAACATGCAAGAATTACTCAAGAACATAAATATAAAAGAGGTAAATCAAATATATTACTCAAACACAATCTGAACATAATCTCATAATCCATCGGATCCCAGCAAACTCATCATAGCAACAGCATAAGGATTACATATGTGCCTCGATCATGTAGGGCAACTCACGAGGTCTAATCGGTGAAGAACAAAGAGGGGAGGAGAACATCACATAGCTACTGGTCATGGACCCATGGTCCAAGGGAGACTACTCACAACTCATCCGGGAGGCGTCCATGGTGGTGGAGAAGCTCCCGGTGGTGATCCTCCCCTCCGGCAGGGTGCCGAGAAGAGTTCTCCTGGTGCTCCCGATCTTGGAAGCGTGGCGGCGGCGGAACAGAGATGAGATCGCGAAAAAGGGTTCCGTCCTCGAGGGTTTCGGGACGCGGTGTAAATATATGCCAAAGGGGGGCGTCAGAAGAGGCCAGGGGGCCCAGGCGCCCTGGCGGCGCGGCCAGGAGGGGGGTCGCCCCCTCTGGTCGCCTGGAGCCCTGGTGGCCCCCCTCTGGCCCTACTTTGGCCGCATGGAAGCTTTCGGAACGCTGATTTTTTATATATTTTTCCCGGGATTTTTCTGGCAATTTACGTAATGGGAAAACCTGAAATACAAAAACAGCAGAAAACAGAAACTGGCACTGGGGTGCACTGAGTTAATAGGTTAGTCCAAATATGATCAAAAGTGTATGGAAGTGCATAAATATCATAGCAATATCACACAAAAGAGGCATGGAGCAAGCAGAAATTATAGATACGTTTTGGACGTATCAACATCCCCAAGCTTAATTCCTGCTCGTCCTCGAGTAGGTAAATCATAACAAGCATAATTTCTGTGGTGACATGCTATTAACCATATAAGAACTTTTCACAGTCACATGACAAATGCTTACTGAGATAATTAATCTGTAGTAATTAAGTTGCCTCATGAGAATATCACAAAGAACTGAAAGTTTTACAATATGATACTGAAACACTCAATAGATTTGTAGTGAGCATGGTGTGCAAACATGATAAAGTTGTACCTCGCTTTCCCCCTTTAGTGAAGCAAAACATAAATGCAGGGGCACCTCCAAAGTTTAAGTGACGACTAGATACAATGATTTCAGAATAAACGATATCATAATCATGCAGAAGACAATGGTACTTTGGGACAATGCACATTACACTCAGAATGACAATCATGCTCTCAATAGTTGGTGCTTTAAAGAAGGTGGAGAGTCTCGAACCGTGGCTTTTGATGGCAAGGTTGAAAACCCGTGGTCGGAAACAAAAACTAAACATGTACCAGAGCTCTTGGTTTTAAAAACAGAGGTAAAAATTATTTTTGGGGTATGCATATTTCGTCAACGAATGCTAGCAGATAACTCAATTACTTCTCGTGCTGGACAAGTTTCGAGGACCGGCTCCCGCACGAGGACGATCACATCCTCTTAATCTCCTTTGTTTATCACTGCCAAAGTTTTCTGATTTCTCATGAACAAAGCGTGAAGGTGGGTTTGTTTGTTGTATATTTTTTAATGAGCCGGGCGCACTCTTTGCCAGTTCCTTCTCGTATTAGGGGTTTGCACAATAGACATGCAATCCCGGGGTGAAGCTTGTCCAACCTAAAAAGATCATGAATTAACTACTACTTCCTCATGAGCTAAAATAGAGGCAAAAAAGAGAAATGCTTTTTTTTTGATTAATTTCGAGATGGTACAAGATAGTCTTCGTTAGGAATGGCAGGTAAATACCATGTATAAGATGGTATGGTGGACTCATATGACATAACTGGTTTAAAGGATTTTGGATGCACAAGCAGTCAGTCCGCTTAGTACAGGTGAAGGTTAGCAAAAGACTGGGAGTGACCAACTAAGAGAGCAATGACGGTCATAATCATGCAGAGCAACAAAGCAACATTGAATCGGGCATGGAAGTTATATGGCTACTCAGAAATTAAGGATCATCAAGGCTTGATAGACTTTCTTTACAGTCTTAAATATGCGTGAGCATATGCCAAGTCAACCAAAATAAATTCTTGGAGGAAGATATCACTAAACCATACCACATCATAGGCAAACAAATCATGTTGGTACTTCAATAACACATTAAGAATCCCCCAGCTATTTGAGACTAACCATAAGAAAACATGAACTACTAAGCACCATTATGCACATAGCGTTTTTATCATAGACATATCAACCAGTGCAACAGAAGCCAACTCTCTTAACAAGATAAGCATGATAACTCAAGAGAGTTCCAGCAACCAACTAAACAAAAGCTCTTTAAAAAGAAAAGCATGAAAACTAAGAGCTAAACATGACAGTAGCTATTGAGAGACAAAGAACATGCACAGCAAAGATAAACATGAAAATCCCATGTTATGTTCTAGGTTGAAGTGGAGCGTGTTTCTCTCCCACACAAAGAAAGATGGGTTCCAAATCGTTATGAACAGCAAGCAAAGCTAAAGAAAACTAAAAAGGAAACTAAAAGCAAGATGCTCCAAGCATAGCACATAACACATGAAGTGATTAAAATATAGTGGAACGAAAGACGAACTGATAATTGTTGATGGAGAAGGGGATGCACGGGGGCATCCCCAAGCTTAGACGCTTGAGACTTCTTGAATATTTCTTGGGGGTGCACGGGGGCATCCCCAAGCTTGAGCGTTTGACACTCCTGAATCTTTTTATCATCTTCCCTCGCACCTTTGAAAACTCCCTTCATACATAACTCATCATAATCTGATTAGCGAGGTTAGTACCCGTAATAAAATAATTTTTTCGTTGCTGGAAATAAGGATATTCTTGAAGGTCTACTGTTTCTCAAGATTGCCAAAAGGTTTTTGCAAAGAAAAAGCAAGCTCAAGGTTTGCAAAACGAAGGAAAGGCAAAACAGGACAGAATCTGTGAAAAACAGACCAGCAGGTAGTAAATAATTTTTTCGGGGCACTTCTGCAACTCAAATCAAAAAATTCAGAACAGACGCCCGAAAGCCAATTGTATAGAGCACGCTGTCGAAAAAATTCAGACCAAAAAGATGATCTGGTGATTTTATACGATTTTTTCTGTCCAAGGACAGAATCTGTTTCTTGGACAGCACGTCACAACTTTTGAACTTTCTTGCAATCAGAGGCTAAACTTGGCACAAAGATGAAAAGTAAAGATACAATGATGATGCTACTGTAGCAACAAACATCAAGACACAACAAAAGCAAAATAAAATTTTATTCATTGTGGGCTGCCTCCCAAAAGCGCTTTCTTTTATGCCTTTAAGCTAGGCATAATGCAAAGAGGAATCAATAATCATCATAATAATCGGAGTTATAAATTGCTTCAAATGGTTCCTCAACAAGTTCACTCTTGTTCCTTCTAGGAAAGGGGTACATACCTTTTGCCTTCCCGCGTTAGCGGATTTGTCCCTTACCTATATTGATGAAGCCTTTTACGGCTCGGAGGAAGTCCCTTCCAAGCACTATATTTCCTTTGTTTGGCTTCATGATGAAGAAATCAACCATTGCAATCCCTTTAAGGAATGTAACTGGCATGTCTTTTATTCTTCCCTGGATCTCAGAAATATCTCCATTAGTGTGTTCATGATAAGATGATAATCTATCCATGTTAAATTTTAAAGAATCATGAACAATTTTTGGCATAGTAGAAACCATAGATCCAATATCACAATAAGCAAGGAAGTCTTGATTAGAGATGCTAATCCTAACAAAAGGCTCCCAATCATTGTCTATTTCCAAAATATATCTCTTATTGGGTTTGGGTTTTTCTACCTTCATCAAGTCTAGAGCATCCATTCTCTTCTCAATAGTAGCAAGTCTATCTATGACAGTATCAAAATTATGATCATAAACAAAGTAACTAGATAGACCATGTATAATTTCAAGAGCTCTAGCTTCATCACACTCTAGGAAATCTCCTTCAGCTATAATATCAAGAGAGTGTTTACACCATTTAACAAGACCATGGTAAAAATTTCTAAGCACAGTTTTTATAGGTATCCAAGGCATAATTCTCCTATGTGCATCAGAAATTCTGTCCCATGCCTTCTTCATATTTTCTCCATCCCTTTGATGGAAATCTAGAACTTCTGATTCCCTCAAAGCACCAAATCCTAACATGCTTGACTAAACAGAAAGGACTACTAAAAGAAAAGCAAATATTTTTTTTTGGGATTTTTGATAAAGGACACTAAAGCAAAACTGAAAGGTAAACTAACAAGACTAAAAAGCAAAGGTAAAAGATAGCGTGCAACTCCCCTATCTTGAAGAGTGGAGTCCCCGGCGGCGGCGCCAGAAAACTTTGCTTGATGGCTTCTCGCCCCTCGTTGGTTACCCCAAGTGGAAGTTTTGAGATGCAGTGTAGCGGTAGTTTTCCCTTGGCAAAGATACCAAGGATCGAATTCCCCAGAGACTCCGAGGGTTAACAAGAAGGTGTCAACTGCTAGCGGCGCAACTTAGCGATTGACTGGACCTGCACACAGATACAAATAACTTTGCTCCCAACGAGTACAGAGAGGTTGTCAATCCCTCCGGCCTTGTCGTTTACAAAGGATCAAACGCAAGAGATAATAGTGATAGGTATGACTGCAACTAGTAAGTAAGAACAGAAAGTAAATAACGGGTGTGATCAGTGATGGTAATATGGACCGGGGTCCCATGATGTTCACTAGTGATGTCTCTCTCCCAAAAGACGATAAAACAGCTAAGCGAGGTAAACGAATTACAGCTGGGCAATTGACAGGATTATGTGCGCAAACCAATGCTAACTATGCTGCAAAGAAAGGTAGAGGCTCAAAAGCATGGGCGGTACGCCAAGGCAAGTAGACCGAAATCCATCTGCATATACTACTAATCATGCACCTTGAGATATCTATCCAGAACATTTCGCTGGTATTAAGTTGCGAGTCCCACCCATAGTGTAAACTCAAAGCAACAGACAACTGCATTGAAAGAACTTTGCGTAAAGTAAACAATCCTTGCACCCGCAGGTACAAGCACCGCTGTTTTCCCCCTTGTGGCAACAACACATCCCCTAGACTCATGTTTCTGTCACTCAAACTAGTCATCAAGGGGCATGAACCCACAATCAAGCATAACGTTCCCTCTTGGAGTTACTACCTACTACTTGGCCAAAGCAATAAACAGCAACGGTGAACATGCAAGAATTACTCAAGAACATAAATATAAAAGAGGTAAATCAAATATATTACTCAAACACAATCTGAACATAATCTCATAATCCATCGGATCCCAGCAAACTCATCATAGCAACAACATAAGGATTACATATGTGCCTCGATCATGTAGGGCAGCTCACGAGGTCTAATCGGTGAAGAACAAAGAGGGGAGGAGAACATCACATAGCTACTGGTCATGGACCCATGGTCCAAGGGAGACTACTCACAACTCATCCGGGAGGCGTCCATGGTGGTGGAGAAGCTCCCGGTGGTGATCCTCCCCTCCGGCAGGGTGCCGGGAATAGTTCTCCTAGTGCTCCCGATCTTGGAAGCGCGGCGGCGGCGGAACAGAGATGAGATCGCAAAAAAGGGTTCCGTCCTCGAGGTTTTCGGGACGCGGTGTAAATATATGCCAAAGGGGGGCGTCAGAAGAGGCCAGGGGGGCCCAGGCGCCCTGGCGGCGCGGCCAGGAGGGGGGCCGCCCCCTCTGGTCGCCTGGAGCGCTGGTGGCCCCCCTCTGGCCCTACTTTGGCCGCATGGAAGCTTCCGGAACGCTGATTTTTTATATATTTTTCCCGGGATTTTTCTGGCAATTTACTAATGTGAAAACCTGAAATACAAAAACAGCAGAAAACAGAAACTGGCACTGGGGTGCACTGAGTTAATAGGTTAGTCCAAATATGATCAAAAGTGTATGGAAGTGCATAAATATCATAGCAATATCACACAAAAGAGGCATGGAGCAAGTAGAAATTATAGATACGTTTTGGACTTATTAGGTACGTAAGTGGAGGCAATGCCCTAGCTATGGTGAGGTTGTACGCAAGGCGTTTACGAGTTCAGGCCCTTCTCGGAGAAAGTAACAGCCCTACGTCTCGGTGCCCGGAGGCGGTCGACTGAAATATGTATATGTGTGTGTGTTACAGGGGGTGCGAACCCTTGTACTAGAGGATGGAGTGGCTTATATAGTGTGCCAGGACCCCAGCCATGCTCCACGTTACTAAGGGTTCAATGTACATATAGGCTGGCGTTACTGATAACGCATGCAGTAACGAGTAATAAAGGCATTCATTGCAGCGGAGTGAATACCAGACCGTTGCTGTCCTAAGGAACCTTTGACCTTCGGGGGTCGAGTGCCTTGGATGGGTCGAGTGAAGTTGAGTCATCTAGACGGGGGTGTATGGTTGAGTGGGATGCCCTCTTGGGCCCTCTCAGTCGACTGTCCTTGTTACCATCGGTTTGTCTTTTGAGCTTCTGGGGTAGTGACCTTGGGCGGGGTATCTTGGTCAGGCCTGTGACCCCACCCTAGATCCGTAACCTCGTCAGTAGCCATCGAATGGATTGAGGCTTGAGCATAAGAGAGTGCTGAAGTGAGCCTTGGTCCGTGTTCGATGCGCTTGGGGTAGTCTTCTGCAAACTAGTGAACCAGGCCGTCTTTTCAATCTTGTCTTGGTCGCCTTAATCGATTCTGGAATCGTCGAGTGTGCTTGTTGCATTGACCGTCGACTAAACTTTGTGCGTGGCGCCGAGCGCCGTTGGTGTGCGTAGTTTTCGGCAGGATCGGTTGCTCTCTGGTCCCCGGATTTTGTGGGATTTTAAAATTTGGGGAAGCGCGCGGGACGGGTCGCGCCGCGGCAATCGGATCGGGTATGCCTGGGATGCCTCGATCCTCGCGCCGTCTTTTTCGCCACGTATCGCGTGCGCGCCTGTTGCGGGATTTGACGGGATCGCTCGGGGCCACCAGTCAGCCACTCGACCGTTGTGCTATAAATGTGCACCGCGCCGAGGCGAGGCACTGTGCGCCCATTCTCTGTTTCCTTGCCTCCGTCTCTCCGCCGCGCCTCTTCTTCTTTCTCCTGGCCAACACCAGCTCGCACGCCATGGGCAAGGAGAAGACTGCGGCGTTGGAGTGCTCGAAGAAGGCGGCGACGGGGTAAGCGGAGCGGTCCGACCGCGGTGGGTCATCGTCGAGGTCCGGGATCCCTCCTTTCTAGATCCAGGGGGACTGGATCAGGTCCACCATTACGGCGGAGGACATGGAGGAGCTGGAGGAGGAGGGCTTGGTTGCTCGCGGCTCCTCGTGGGTGTCGGAAGGTGAGCTCGAGCCCCAGCCGCGGTAGGGCGAGCGCGTTCTCCTCGCGACCCATGTCGACCGAGGTTTCTCCATGCCCCTACACCCTTTCTTCCGCGCCTTCTTGACTTTTTACGGCGCCCAGCTGCACTACTTCACGCCCAACTCCATTGCTTTTCTGGCTGCATTTATCTCGATGTGAGAGACGCACGTCAAGAAGGAAAATCCGAGTGATGAAAATACGCACGTCATCCAGGTGCGCGGTGAGCTGGGCATCCAGCTTAGAAATAGGAGCGCTTTTCCCGCTATGATCCTCCCAGAGTCGGTTCAAGGCTGGCAGTCGACTTGGTTCTATTGTAAGGACAGTCCGACTCCTGGTCAGTCGACCGGGCTTCCTACCTTTTCTCTTAGTCGAGCCAGCCATCCTCCGTCGTTGGTTGTGAGTCGGGCCGAGAGGGTGGAAGTAGACATGCTGGTGGAGCGGGTCGTCCAGTTGGTCCGCGACGGGGTTACAGGGCTGGATCTGCTTGAGGTGTACCTTATGCGGAGGATCCAGCCTCTCCAAGCTCGAGAACACCAGATGTGGCTGTATTCCGGCGTCGACAACTCATCTCGAGTCCACCCAGAGGAAGCTTCAGTGAAGATGGTGGCCCAGTGTTGGAAGTGCATCACAGGGAACAAGGACAACCCTAGGGGGCTTGGAAGAGCTCCCCCATTCGACGCCGACCATCTTCCTCACAAGGTCTGGCCTTAACTTCCGAGTGATTTTCTTGTTTCTTGTTTGCGGCTGTCCTAATGAATTCGACTGATGTTTGGTTAATTCTTCTTTCCTGCAGATCTACACCGAAATGTACTCGGTGCCCAACGGGGATCAGGTCTAGGAGGGCGAAGAGGGCGCAGGCGTTGTTTCCGAGTGGAAGTCTGACGAGGAGACCGGAGAGGAGAGCAAGGACTCTAGCAGCAGCGAGGAGGTCGAGTCACCTCCCCGCGGCGAGAAGGGCTCCAAGGGAAAGCATGACCCGGAGGTTGTGCACTCATGAGCGGGCCCCTCCAGCTCCCAAGTGCAGAAGCGGGCTCTCACGGCCACTCTCGATCTGACCGAAAAGGCGCCCAAGCAGCCCAAGGTCGCCGCCGCCAAGCCTCGGAAGGTCCTTCCCAAGATCAAGGTGGACGTCCCGATCGCCTCTACGTAAGTGCTATTCTGTTTTATTTCTCCCTGCCTTTCGGAGGTCAACTTTGTCTTCGTCGACTCACTTTCAAGGAAACCTTCAGTGCTGTTGCTTCTGCGACCTCGATGGATATCGACAAGGGTCGGGATGACGAGGAGACCACTGATGCTGCTACGTCTCGCGCAGGTGCGGGTTGTAGATTGTACTTTGCTTTTTGTTCGCTTGAACCAATCGGTCGACTGAACTCCATGGTTGTCTTTTTTGAAGTGCCGCGCCAAGTCATAGAGCTCCGAGACGACGACGGCGACGACGATGAGGAGCGCTCGGGAGTGACTTGACGACACACGGGAAGGAAGTGCCGGAAGGTACCCTCTGGCCCTGAGGCCCAACAGCAGGGAGACGTGGCCTGGACCGCGGTCTCCTTTGTTGTCCCCGTGTCGACTGTCCGCCCTCCTTCGTCGACTGGTCCGGCAGTCGAACCAGCGCCTGCTCCGCCGTCCATTCTCTTCTCACCCATCACGTCCCGAAGGATCCCGCGGGTGCAGCTCAAGAAGCCGTTCGCTAGGCGGGGCTGATGATGGAGAGGACGAAGGCGGCGTACGAGGCTAGCATGGCTGCTTACAACGCTAGCTCAGCCCTTCGGATTGATTTGTTGTATTGGTGTAGTCTTCAGTTTGAGAAATCTACTGCCTTGTTCGTGAGATGATGCCACACCCACTGGGTGCCTTGTCTTGTAGCTTTTAGCTTTTGTAGGCCAGCCGATAGTACCAGTGGGGGCACACTTAGTGCGCCCAGTGGGTGTAGTCCCCGAGGCCATGGTCGACTGAAGTCAGTCGACTGTGGTCTTTAGAATGTGTCTTGTTTGTTCCGTAATTCTCTTACTCGCGTTGACTCTCGTCAGGCTGATCTTGGCCGAGTGAGAACCAGTGGGGGCACGCTCAGTGCACCCACTGGGTGTAGTTGTTGGGGATCGTAGCAGAAAATCAAAAATTTTCCTACGCATCACCAAGATCTATCTATGGAGTAATCTAGCAACGAGGGAGAGGGGAGTGCATCTACATACCCTTGTAGATCGCGATGCGGAAGCGTTGCAAGAACGCGGATGAAGGAGTCGTACTCGCTGCGATTCAGATCGCGGTTGATTCCGATCTAAGCGCCGAACAACGGCGCCTCCGCGTTCAACACATGTGCAGCCCGATGACGTCTCCCACGCCTTGATCCAGCAAGGAGAGAGGGAGAGGTTGGAGAAGACTCCATCCAACAGCAGCACGACGGCGTGGTGGTGGTGGAGGAGCGCGGGACTCCAGCAGGGCTTCGCCAAGCACTGCGAGAGACGAGGAGGGAGAGAGGTAGGGTTGCGCCAAGCGACAAAGGTCAAACCGTGTTATGGGAAGCCCCAAACCTCACATATATACAGGGGGAAGGGAGGGGCTGCGCCCCCTTTAGGGTTTCCCACCCCTAGAGGTGCAGCCACCCTAGATCCCATCTAGGGGTGGCGGCCAGAGGGGGAGAGGGAGAGGGGGGCGCACCAGATTGGGCCCTAGGGCCCATCTGCCCTAGGGTTTGCCCCCCTCCCCTCTTGGAGGCGCCTTGGGCCCCGGTGGGGG
>LR738714.1:504158394-504183293 GCA_902687465.1 Secale cereale
GGAGTGAGAGGGTTGCTCTTCACTCGGAGTAGTTTTTGTTACTTAGGAGATTACGGGGTTGCATCTAAGCCCCCGAGTGAGAGGGCTGCTCTTAGTTTTTGTAACTTAGGCGAATCAGGTTCGTGACTAAGCCCCCGAGTGAGAGGGTTGCTCTTCACTCGGATTACTTTTTGTAACTTAGGCGATTACAGGGTCGCAGCTAAACCCCCGACTGAGAGGGCTACTCTTCACTCGGAGTAGTTTTTGTAACTTAGACGAATCGGGTTCGTGACTAAGCACCCACTGGGGGATTTTGAGGACCAGCATCTTAGAAACCAACAAACATAAAGGAATCGTTGCGAACTTGTCGCTGAAACAAACTGGAAAATCTTTATTACAACTTGACTGTTCGAGTGTTTTAAGTGTAGAAGCGGCAGAGCAGGTCCGTGTTCCACGAACGAGGTTCATCTCTCTTCTTAGCAACGTTGTAGAGGCGATACACTCCATTGTGCAGCACTTTGGTGATGATGAAGGGGCCTTCCTAAGCCGGGGCGAGCTTGTGCGGTCGTTTCTGATGCACTCGAAGAACCAGGTCTCTTTCCTGGAATGCTCGACTCGGACATTGCGAGCATGGAATCGACGCAGGTCCTGTTGATAGATGGTCGACTGGATCAAGGTCATCTCACGTTCCTCCTCCAGGAGGTCGACTGCATCCTGACGAGCTTGCTCTGCTTCGGCCTCGGAGAAGAGTTCCACTCGGGGCACATTATGCAACAAATCACTCGGGAGCACGGCTTCAGCTCCATAGACCATGAAGAAAGGGGTATGGTCAGTTGACCGGTTTGGACTTATCCTCAGACCCCATAAGATAGACGGTAGTTCGGTCTCCCAAGCTCCGGCTTTATGCTTGAGGTCACGCATGAGTCGTGGCTTCAAGCCTTGGATAATCAAACCGTTCACTCTTTCTGCTTGTCCATTCGACTGCGGATGCGCTACGGAGGCATAGTCGACTCGTGTTCCTTGAGAGGAACATAAAGCTCTGAATTCATCCAAGTCAAAGTTGGAGCCGTTGTCCATGATGATGCTGTGGGGGACTCCATATCTGAATATTAATTCCCTGATGAAGCTGATGGCGGTGCTTGACTCGAGGTTCTTGATGGGCTTGGCCTCAATCCATTTGGTGAACTTGTCGACAGCCACGAGCAGGTGAGTGAATCCGCTTCTGCCGGTTTTGAAGGGGCCGACCATGTCCATGCCCCAAACGGCAAAGGGCCAAACTAGTGGAATGGTCTTCAGAGCAGACGCTGGCTTATGGGACATGTTGGAGTAAAACTGGCAGCCTTCGCACTTGTCCATGATATCTTTAGCCATCTCGTTGGCTCGGGGCCAATAAAACCCAGCTCGGTATGCCTTGGCCACTATAGTCCGAGAGGAAGCATGGTGGCCACAAGTCCCCGAGTGAATCTCATTCAGAATCTGTCGACCCTCCTCTGGGGTGATGCAGCACTGAGCGACTCCAGTGACACTCTCCCTATAGAGCTGACCCTGAATGACGGTAAAAGCCTTGGATCGACGGACGATCTGGCGTGCTTCTTCTTCATCTTCCGGGAGTTCTTGCCTGAGCAGATATGCTATGTGTGCCACAGTCCAGTCGGGCGTAATCACTAAAATCTCCATGATCAGGTCGACCACTGCAGGTACTTCGACTTCAGTTGGATCTGACACACTGACTGGCTGTGGTGGTTCCTCCGTGAAGGGGTCTTCTTTGACTGAGGGGGTGTGCAGATGCTCCAGAAATACATTCTTGGGTATAGGCTTCTGAGTCGACCCAATTTTCGCGAGATCATCAACAAGCTGATTCTTGGCTCTGGGCACGTGATGGAGCTCTAAACCTTCGAACTTCTTTTCAAGATTTCGTACTGCACTTCAATAATTGGTCATTGCCGGGCTTCTGACGTCCCATTCCTTCATCACCTGGTTCACCACAAAGTCTGAATCGCCGTAGACCATTAGGCGACGGACGCCGAGTGAGATGGCCATACGCAATCCGTACAAAAGTGCTTCATACTCAGCTTCGTTGTTCGATGAGTCAAAGTGGATTTGAAGGACGTAACTGAGCTTGTCGCCCCTGGGAGATACCAGGACCACGCCTACGCCGGATCCATTCAACATCTTGGATCCATCAAAGAACATAGTCCAGTGATCCGACTGAACCTGAGTCGGCAGCTCTTGTTCGATCCACTCGGCCACAAAATCTGCTATTGCCTGAGACTTGATAGCTTTCTTCGCTTTAAACTTGATATCTAGCAGAAGGAGTTCAATCGCCCATTTTTCCACTCGACAGGTTGCGTCTCGGTTGTTCAGGATTTCTGATAGTGGGGCGTCGCTGACGACTGAGATTGTATGAACCGAGAAGTAATGGGCAACCTTCTTTGCGGTCAAGTAAATCCCGTACACAAGCTTCTGGTAATGCGGGTACCTTTGCTTGGAGGGAGTCAATACTTCGGATATGTAATATATTAGGCGTTGGACTTTGTAGGCCTTGCCTACTTCTTCCCGCTCGACCGTGAGTACAGTGCTGAAAACTTGTCCGGTGGCTGCAATGTATAGTAAGAGAGGCTCTTTGCTGACTAGGGCAGCAAGCACCGGCTGGGTGGACAGCAGGGCTTTGAGCTCTTCAAACGCTGCTTCAGCTTCGGAATTCCACTCGAACTTTTCTGATTTCTTCATCAGTCGGTAGAGAGGTAATGCCTTCTCACCGAGATGAGAAATGAATCGACTCAATGCGGCCAAGCAACCAGTAAGCTTCTGGACGTCGTGTACACGCCCGACGCGTTTCATTCGGAGGATGGTACCGATCTTTTATGGGTTGGCATCGATTCCTCGTTCGGAAACGAGAAAACCGAGTAACTTGCCGCCCGGAACTCGAAACATACACTTTGATGGATTGAGCTTGATATCATAGCTTCTCAAATTTGCGAATGTCTCACCGAGGTTAGTCAACAGGTTGAAACCTTTCCACGACTTGGCCATGATGTCATCCATGTATGCTTCGACATTCCGACTGATTTGCTTCAGCAAGCACTTCTGAATCATGCGCATGAAGGTAGCGCCGGCATTCTTGAGATCAAAAGGCATGGTGACATAACAGAAACACCCGAACGGGGTGATGAAAGCTGTCTTGATTTCATCGGGTCCAAACAGTCAGATCTGATGGTACCCGGAATACACGTCCAGAAAGGACAAACGCTCGCATCCCGTAGTCGAGTCAACTATTTGATCGATCCGGGGGAGAGGAAAATGATCCTTCGGGCAGGCCCGATTGATATGCTTGAAATCGATGCACATGCGGAGAGACTTGTCCTTCTTGGGGACCATGACTACATTAGCGAGCCACTCGGAGTGGTAGATCTCGTGGATGAACTCAGCTGCCAGAAGCCGAGCCACTTCCTCGCCAATTGCCTTTCTCTTCTCCGCGGCGGACCGACGGAGATGTTCCTTCATAGGATTCACTTTTGGGTCGACTCGCAAATGGTGCTCAGCCAGTCCTTTGTGTACACCTGGCATGTCAGATGGTTTCCATGCGAAGATGTCCCAGTTCTCACGGAGGAACTGGATGAGCGCTTCTTCCTATTTGCTGTCGAGTGTAGTGGAAATGTGGGTCGGTGCTCCATTGGGGTCGGTGGGATGAATGTGTACGGGCTTCGTCTCCCTAGCCGACTGAAAAGCTGACTCGGAAGCCGGCTTCTTGGCCCACAACAAATCACTCGGATCCACATTTTTCTGGTACTCCTCCATCTCTACTGCTACCATCTGCTCGTCAGCGATCTTCGAGCCTTTATGGAAGCATTCTTCCGCTTTCTGATAGTTCCCCGTGACAGTTATAACGCCGTTGGGTCCCGACATCTTCATCTTGAGGTATACATAACATGGTCGAGCCATGAATCTGGCGTAGGCGGGTCTACCCAGAATGTCATGATAAGCGTTGTTGAAGTCCACCACTTCAAACGTCAGCTTCTCTTTGCGAAAATTCTTCGAGTCGCCAAAGACTACGTCGAGTGCGATTTGGCCAAGTGAGTCGGCCTTCTTCCCGGGGATGACCCCGTGGAACCTCATGTTGCTTTCACTCAGCTTGGACATCAGGATGCCCATATCTCGGAGGGTTGCTGCATACAAAATATCCAAGCCACTTCCACCATCCATCAGGACCCTGGTCAAACGTGTGCCCTCGATCACTGGGTCGACCACCAGTGCCTGCCGCCTAGGGGTATCAATGTGCGCAGGGTGATTGGACTGGTCGAATGTGATGGGGTTATGGACCACTTCAGGTACGTGGTTGTTGCCGGGGCAACCATGTTGACCTCTCTGTTGATCACTTTCAGTCGACTTTTGCTCTCGACATCAAAGAAAATCACGAGAGTGGAGTTGATCTGGGGGTAACCTCCATCCCCTTATTTGTCCTCGGTCTCTTCAGATTCCTTTTCCTTCTCAGTCGACTGATCTTTCTGGAAGTTCTGGATAAGGAGCCGACACTGTCGAGTGGTGTGCTTGGGATATACCAAGTTCCCCTCTTCATCTTTCTTCATGTGGATAGGACACGACTGGTCGAGTACGTCATTCCCAGCTTGATCTTTTACTTTCTTGGGGACCCAAGGCCCCTTAGGCTTTCCTTTGCCTTTCCCTTGGTTGACCACTACAGCTTCGCCCTGAGCGGCTGGCTCGGCCTTGCGCTTGGGTTTCCGATTGGAGTTCTGATCATCTTGTCCGACTGGTTTCTTGCCACTACGGAGTCGGTCGGCTTTTTCGTCGTTAGCGTACCGATTGTCTATCTCCATCATTCGGGACAGGGACATATCTCCCGTCCGACCAAACTTCAAATTCAGTTCTCGGTATCGCACGCCCTCCTTGAAGGTGCAGACTGCTTGGTGTTCAGACACATTCTCCACCGTGTGGTGTGCTACCTCTTAAGCTTGCGTTGTATTCCCTCGAAGAGGAAAGGGAGATGCAGCACAGTAGCATAAGTATTTCCCTCAGTTTTTGAGAACGAAGGTATCAATCCAGTAGGAGACCACGCGTGAGTCCCTCGCACCTACACAAACAAATAAGAACTTCGCAGCCAACGCGATAAGGGGTTGTCAATCCCTTTACGGTGACTTACGAGAGTGAGATCTGATAGAGATGATAGTTATATTTTTGGTATTTTTTGGTTTAATAAAACAGCAAATAAAAGCAAGAAAAGTAAAGTAGATGTAGATTGATATGTTGAGAATAGACCCGGGGGCCATAGTTTTCTCTAGAGGCTTCTCTCATGATAGCGGTATTCTACGACGGGTAAACAAATTACTATCGAGTAATTAATAGAAAAGCGAATAATTATCAGACTATCTAGGCATGCTCATTGTATATAGGCATCCCGTCTGAGACAAGTAGACCGAAACGATTTGGCATCTACTACTATTACTCTACACATCGACTGCTATCTAGCATGCATCTAGTGTATTGAGTTCATACGAACAAAGTAACACCTTAAGCAAGATGACATGATGTAGAGGGATAAACTCAATGAAAACCCCATCTTATTATCCTCGATGGCAACAATACAATACGTGCCTTGCTGCCCCTACTGTCACTGGAAAAGGACACCGCAAGATTGAACCCAAAGCCAGGCACTTCTCCCATTGCAAGAACTATAGATCTAGTAGGCCAAATCAAACCAATAATTCGAAGAGACTTGCAAGGATATTATGAGCACACATAAAAAGTTCAGAGAAGAACCAAATATCTATCATAGATAACCTTGATCATAAACTCACAATTCATCGGATCTCGACAAACACACCGCAAAAAGAGATTACATCGAATAGATCTCCTCGAAGACCGACGAGAAATTTGTATTGAGATCCAGAGAGAGAGAAGAAGCCATCTAGATACTAGCTATGGACCCGAAGGTCTATGGTAAACTACTCACAACTCATGGTGAGGGCGATGATGATGATGAAGAAGGCCTTCGTGATGGATCCCCCTCCCGGAACAGGCTCCAAGATGGGATCTCCACGGGTATAGAAGCTAAGGCGGTGGAATTAGGGTTTTCTCTCTGCGTATGGAGTTTCTGGGGTATGTAGGTATATATAGGAAGAAGGAGGGCACAGGGGGCCGTGTGGGCCAGCCTCGAGGCAGGGGGCGCGCCCTGGGAAGGGGGGCGCGCCCCCACCCTCGAGGGCAGCCCAGCTGTCCACTGACTTGGTCCTGATGCTTTCCGTGCGTGATTTTCTCCAAAAATATCTCTCGCGAAGGTTTCATTCCGTTTGGACTCCGTTTGATATTCCTTTTCTGCAAAACCCTGAAATAGGCAAAAAACAGCAATCTGGACTAGGCCTTTGGGTTAGTAGGTTAGTCCCAAAAATGATATAAAAGTGAATTATAAAGCCCATTAAGCATCCAAGACTTCATAAATAATAGCATGGAACAATAAAAAATTATAGATATGTTGGAGATGTATCAAGCAACACCAAGCTTAATTCATGCTCGTCCTCGAGTAGGTAAATGACAAAGAAAGAATTTTTGATGTGGAATGCTAACCAATATAGTTTTTCAATGTAATTCTCTTAATTGTGGCATGAATGGTCAGATCTGAAAGATTCAAGACAAAAGTCTATATTGACATAAGAAATAACAATACTTCAAGCAATACTAACAAAGCAATCATGTCTTCTCAAAATACTACGGCTAAAGAAAGTTATCCCTACAAAATCATATAGTGTCGGCTATGCTCCCTTATTATCACACAAAATATTCATATCATGCACAACCCCGATTTCAGTCAAGCATTTGTTTTCATGCTCTATCTTTTCAAACCTTTCAACTTTCACGCAATACATGAGCGTGAGCCATGGATATAGCACTATGGGTGGAATAGAGGTGGTTGTAGAGAAGACAAAAAGAGGGAGATAGTCTCACATCGACTAGGCGTATCAACAGGCTATGGAGATGCCCATCAATAGATATCAATGTGAGTGAGTAGGGATTTCCATGCAACGGATGCACTAGAGCTAAATATGAATGAAAGCTCAACAAAAGAAACTAGTGGGTGTGCATCCAACTTGCTTGCTCACGAAGACCTAGGGCATTTGAGGAAGCCCATCGTTGGAATATACAAGCCAAGTTCTATAACGAAAATTCCCACTAGTATATGAAAGTGACTAAGCATGAGACTCTCTACAATGAAGATCATGGTGCTACTTTGAAGCACAAGTGTGGAAAAGATAGTAGCAATTATCCCTTTTTCTTTTTCTTTTTTTTCTTTTTTTTCTTTTTTTGGGCCTTTCTTTTTTTATTTTGGCCTTTCCTTTTTTTCTTTTTTTGCGGAGGGGCTTTATAGATTCAGCCTTTCCTCCCATGGGACAATTTTCTAATAATGATGATCATCACACTTTCATTACAACACGAACTTACAACTCGATACTACAACAACAAAGTATGACTCTATGTGAATGCCTCCGGCAGTGTGCCGGTATGTGCAATGAAACAAGAGTGACATGTATGATAAATTATGCATGGTGGCCTTGCCACAAGCGATGTCAACTACATGATCATGCATGTCAATATGACAATATGATGCGTGTCATATAAACGGAACGATGGAAAGTTGCATGGCAATATATCTCGGAATGGCTATGGAAATGCCATGATAGGTAGGTATGGTGGCTGTTATGAGGAACAATATGGTGGCTGTTTTGAGGAATGATATATAGTGGGTTTATGGCACCGGCGAAAGTTGCGCGGTACAAGAGAGGCTAGCAATGGTGGAAGGGTGAGAGTGCGTATGATCCATGGACTCAACATTAGTCATAAAACTCATATACTTATTGCAAAAATTTACGAGTCATCAAAACAAAGCAGTCAGCGCATGCCCCTAGGGGGGAGGTTGGTAGGAGTTAACCATCGCGCGCCCCCGACCTCCACACAAAGGTTGACACTCTACAAATACCTCATGCTTTAACTTAGTCACACAACGGTTCACCATACGTGCATGCTACAAGAATCACTAACCTTAACACAAGTATTTCTCAATTTCATAATAACTCCACTAGCATGACTCTAATATCACTATCCTCATGTCTCAAAACAATTATCAAGCATCCAACATCTCTTTCTATTCAATGCACTATATGTGAATTTTTTTACTACATCGACATTGGATGTTTATCATGTGAAGACTAGTTTCTTTAGCCTAAACACTTTACCATGCTGTTTTAATAGACTCACAAATAGATATAAGTGAAGCATGAGAGTTCAACGATTTCTACATAATATTACCACCACCATGCTCTAAAAGATATAAGTGAAGCACTAGAGCAAAAACTATTCAACTCAAAAGATATAAGTGAAGCACATAGAGTGTTCTAACAATTTCTAGGCCATACTTAACTCTCTCAAATAGGTGTGTCCAGCAAGGATGATTGTGGAAAACTAACAAGCAAAGACTCAAATTATACAAGACGCTCCAAGCAAAACACATAACATGTTACGAATGAAAATATAGCTCCAAGTATAGTTACCGATGCATGAAGACGAAAGAGGGGATGCCTTCCCGGGGAATCCCCAAGCTTAGGATTTTGATTATCTTGAATTTACTTGGGGTGCCATGGGCATCCCCAAGCTTAGGCCTTTTCTACTCCTTGTTCCATAGTCCATCAAACAAATACTCAAAACTTGAAAACTTCACAACACAAAACTTAGACAAAAGTTCTCGTGAGCTCCGTTAGTAAGAGAAAGCAAACCACTACTCAAATGTACAACAAGGAATTCATTCTTGTTTTTTATTGGTGTTAAACCTACAGTACTCCAAGTTCTCTATGGTTCATATCCTCCAATATTACTCACAGATGCATCGGAATAAGCAAACAACACACGAAAAACAGAATATGTCAAAAATAGAACAATCTGTAGTAATCTGCTGGGTTCGCCTACTTCTGGAACTCCAAAAAATTAAACCTAAATTTTTAAATTTGAGAAATTTGTCTGGCAATCAGAAGCAAAAAGAATCAACTAAAAAGCAGGCTCCAGTAAAAATCTAAAGTCTAATTTAGCGAGCGCTAACGATTCTGTTTTTCACAGCAAGATCATATAAACTTCACACAAGTCTTACCAAAGGTTCTACTTGGCACAAACACTAAACAAAACATGAAATCACATCTAATCAGAGGCCATATGCAATATTTATTCCCTAACAGCAACAAAAGCAAAAAACATAAAATTGGGTTGCCTCCCAACAAGCGCTATCATTTTACGCCCCTAGCTAGGCACGATACAAGATAGATCTAGGGATAACCATAGTGGTGTGATATGTCGCGAAAGCTAATCTCATATTCCCAACGTTTAGCAGCAATCTTCCTTTATGGCAAGCAAAAGTAATCAAAAGGGCTAAATTTAATGGGACAAAAGTCCCCTACATCAGTCTCGGGAGGAACAGGTTCCTCCTTTGGCCCTTTGTAGTGGATGACCAATTCATCATTATAGGCATTCTTTTGGCAGAAGGCCATAAGCCTTTGTTCAAGGGAGAAGCCTAACCCATTATTTTGAACAGCAAAGTCATCATTTATCTCAGAAATTCTATCAATCAAGATCTCAACGGGAACTTTTTTTCCAAGGTTTTCATTAAAAGCAACATGATCAGGAGATCGCAAACGCATAAGGTCTTCTTGATTAAACAAGATAGCCTCTATAGGAGGTCGACCGGCATCTACTCCGCAATGAGCAAAGATTTCTCTGGCCTCTTTCATGATATATCTAAATTCATGAGCCACAAAGATAGTAGCTGCACGCTTAATGGAAAAATGCTCAATAGTAGAGAACTCCAAAAATACTCTCTGAATACAGGGATGCATATGGATAAATTGCCTTTCAATTTCTACTATGAGCATAGATACAACATCCGTAAGGCTACTAGTTCCGTGAAGAATAGAGCCACCCATAGTGGGCAAAGCACCGACACAAGTAAAGAAGTCTTGAAGAACCCCTTTTCCAATAATATTACCACTACCAACCCGAAACTTCTTAATATGTAAAGTAGTAGCTTCATCCGGGGGTCAACATGAATGTTGCCCTCGGCATTGCTACCCTTCACGATAAAATCGTCCCCCATCTCAGACATGAGGGCAAGCAAGCAAGCAACACACCAGCAAACAAAAAGGCAAGCGAACGAAAAACACACGGCGGAAGAAGGGCAAATAAAACGGCAAGGGTGAAGTGGGGGAGAGGAAAACGAGAGGCAAATAAATGTAATGCGAAGGATAAGGGTTTGTGATAGGTACTTGGTATATGACTTTTGTGCAAGCCTCCCCGACAATGGCGCCAGAAATTCTTCTTGCTACCTCTTGAGCTTGCGTTGTATTCCCTCGAAGAGGAAAGGGAGATGCAGAACAGTAGCGTAAGTATTTCCCTCACTTATTGAGAACCAAGGTATCAATCCAGTAGGAGACCACGCGCGAGTCCCTCGCACCTGCACAAACAAATAAGAACTTCGCAGCCAACGCGATAAGGGGTTGTCAATCCCTTTACGGTCACTTACGAGAGTGAGATCTGATAGAGATGATAGTTATATTTTTGGTATTTTTGGTTTAATGAAACAGCAAATAAAAGCAAGAAAAGTAAAGTAGATGTAGACTGATATGTTGAGAATAGACCCGGGGGCCATAGTTTTCTCTAGTGGCTTCTCTCATGATAGCGGTATTCTACGGTGGGTAAACAAATTACTGTCGAGCAATTGATAGAAAAGCGAATAATTATGAGACTATCTAGGCATGATCATTGTATATAGGCATCACGTCCGAGACAAGTAGACCGAAAAGATTCTGCATCTACTACTATTACTCCACACATCGACCGCTATCCAGCATGCATCTAGTGTATTGAGTTCATACGAACAGAGTAACGCCTTAAGCAAGATGACATGATGTAGAGGGATAAACTCAATGAAAACCCCATCTTTTTATCCTCGATGGCCACAATACAATACGTGCCTTGCTGCCCCTACTGTCACTGGAAAAGGACACGGCATGATTGAACCCAAAGCCAAGCACTTCTCCCATTGCAAGAACTATAGATCTAGTAGGCCAAATCAAACCAATAATTCGAAGAGACTTGCAAGGATATTATGAGCACACATAAAAAGTTCAGAGAAGAACCAAATATCTTTCATAGATAACCTTGATCATAAACTCGCAATTCATCGGATCTCGACAAACACACCGCAAAAAGAGATTACATCGAATAGATCTCCTCGAAGACCAACAAGAACTTTGTATTGAGATCCAGAGAGAGAGAAGAAGCCATCTAGATACTAGCTATGGACCCGAAGGTCTATGCTAAACTACTCACAACTCATGGTGAGGGCGATGATGATGATGATGAAGGCCTCCGTGATGGATCCCCCTCCCGGAACAGGCTCCAAGATGGGATCTCCACGGGAACAGAAGCTACGGCGGAGGAATTAGGGTTTTCTCTCTGCGTATGGAGTTTTTGGGGTACGTATGTATATATAGGAAGAAGGAGGGCACGGGGGCCGTGTGGGCCATCCTCGAGGCAGGGGGGGCGCGCCCTGGGAAGGGGGCGCGCCCCCACCCTCGAGGGCAGCCCAGTCGTCTCCTGACTTGGTCCTGACGCTTTCCGTGCGTGATTTTCTCCAAAAATTATCTCTCGCGAAGGTTTCATTCCGTTTGGACTCCGTTTGATATTCCTTTTCTGCAAAACCCTGAAATAGGAAAAAAAACAGCAATCTAGACTAGGCCTTTGGGTTAGTTGGTTAGTCCCAAAAATGATATAAAAGTGAATGATAAAGCCTATTAAGCATCCAAGACTTCATAAATAATAGCATGGAACAATAAAAAATTATAGATACGTTGGAGACGTATCATGGTGCAAGGTGGTCCATCTCTGTATGTAATCCCTTATGGTTTCATTCGGCTTCTGTACGCAATGCTGCAGCTCTGCGAGCCCAGCAGGCCATTTGTAGGTGCCTTCGAAGGTCCGAATAAACACTCGGGCCAGCTCTTCCCAACTGTATATGCTCCCGGGGGCCAACTGATTTAGCCATGCCCGAGCTGAGCCGCCCAACATCAGAGGAAGGTGTTTCATGGCTATGTCGTCGTTGCCTCCTCCAATTTGCACAGCCACTGGGTAATCCTTGAGCCAGGTGTCTGGTTTTGAATCACCGGTGAACTTGTTTACTCCTGCCGCCAACCTGAAGTTCGGGGGGATCTCAGCGGCCCTAATGGCGCTGCTAAAACACTCGGGTCCAGAGACGATCTCTGCATTGCTCTTCTTTGAACGCTCTGTTTCGGTCGACTAGCCCCTACAGTAGGATAGACCTTGCATCGGAGCTGGGCCTTCGGGGATCTGGGGAATCCTTCGCTCGTCGTCGCGTAGGCATCTGCCCTCGTGCCGCCTGGGCGAGAACGACCTGCTTCCCGGAGGAAGCGTAGGCACTCGATGGCGGTCGTGATGACCAGGTCGACGATCATACTGCTCATCGTTCCGACCTAGATGTCGGCCTTGATGTGGGCCACGTTCCTCACGCCTCGGGGGCGATCTTGGACTGTGGGATGACCAAACGGTGTCTGCAGCCACCGATCTGCTATGAATCCTGTTGCGCGACTGAGAAACACCCGTGTTCTGCTCCCCGGCCGTTCGGAGCAACGCCCGGATCTGCTGTAGGCCCCTCCCAGCCTCTGACTGTGATGGTTGAATTGACTCCGGCGATGCGAGCCGCGGCTTTAAGGTTCTGGACAGGCATACGGATCACCTGAGTCTCACGCGGGAACGATTGCCGCGGTCGTCGACTGGACTCGGGGACTAGTCGGCGGGCCCGTTCGTCGAGTGCGCGCTGGAAATTCTCCAAACGTGCGCGCTCCGCCACGGTGGCCAAGCGCGTGGCTTCCAAGGCCCGAGCCTCCGGAGTATCCCCCACGATGGGGGTGAAGAGTGCGTCCTCATTGCAGCGGCAGAGCTCGTCTCTCTGGTCGGCAATGAGGGGTTGGGGAATGTACCCGTCGTGGTCGAATGAATGATCGTCGTCACTGCCGCCGTCGCTGCCGCGAGGGAATCCTGGCAGGCTGGGGCATGAGTCGACCATGAGGACCTCCGCCGCGGGATCGCTGCTCCCGCACTCGGAAACTAAATCCGCGAGCTCGACCAACCGATCGACCGGCCCGTAGAGATACTCGTCGGGATCGATAGCCGCGACTTGAGGGGTGGCCGCCTGGCGGGCCACCACATGTTTCACCCACCGCTGAAGCCGCGAGCAACCGGATCGCTTGTGACGGCATCCGGCGAGGATGACAGGCGATCAAGGAATCGACAGATACTGAGACGACGGATGTCGGAGAAGGACGCCGCAAGCACTGGTGCAAAAGTGCGCATCCCCGTGGACGGGCAGTGCCTCGACGTCGAGGGGAGCCTCCTGGAGCCAAGTGGAGTCATCGGCTACGAAGACGAGCGCGCCGAGTCGGATCGCGTGGCCCAACGCCAGACCACCACCAGAAACCATGATGAAGGAGGTCGGAGAAGAGTTTGCAACCTCACCAGAAGTCGCTAAGACACCCTGCCCCCAGGTGGGCACCAACTGTCGTGGTTCTAAGTCTGACAGTACGAGTAGGGGGTACGTAAGAGGAGGCAAGGCCCTAGCTATGGTGAGGTTGTATTCAAGGCGTTTACGAGTTCAGGCCCTTCTCGGAGGAAGTAACAGCCCTACGTCTCGGTGCCCGAAGGCGGTCGACTGAAATATGTATATGTGTGTGTGTTATAGGGGGTGCGAACCCTTGTACTGGAGGAGGGGGTGGCTTATATAGTGTGCCAGGACCCCAGCCATGCTCCACGTTACTAAGGATTCAATGTACATAAAGGTAGGCGTTACTGATAACTCCTGCAGTAAAGAGTAATAAAGGCATTCATTGCAGCAGAGCGAATACCAGACCTTTGCTATTCTAAGGAACCTTTGACCTTCGGGGGTCGAGTGCCTTGGATGGGTCGAGTGAAGTTGAGTCGTCTAGACGGGGGTGTATGGTCGAGTGGGGTGCCCTCTTGGGCCGTCTCAGTCGACTGTCCTTGTTACCAGCGGTTTGTCTTTTGAGCTTCGGGGGTAGTGACCTTGGGTGGGGTATCTTGGTCAGGCCTGAGACCCCACCCTAGGTCCGTCACCTCGTCAGGGGGGGTTTAAACAGTGGGGTTAGCGCCTAATGACCCTGTCACGTCCGCACTCGCCAGAGTTAAGCCGGCGGCGACCACGGCTCGCGGCGGCTACACTCGGAATCGAGCTGTAGGCCACGGTTTCGAGCGCGGTTTGGTAGTACGGGTAGCTGGCGGAGTTCCGCATGAAAGGGTGGCGGCAGGTGGTGCTGGGGTGGACGGAAAGTGGCCGGCGGCAAGGTTTGGTGGCGGATGGAGATTGGTTTCTCGTGGGCTAGGTGCTACGGTGTGTCTCCGCACGATCTGGTGGGTGGAGCGGGCTCCTGGGAGCACGTTGAGCTTAGGGGTGTTCTCGGACGCGTCTTGCGTGAGCTCTAGCCATGGCGACCTCATAGCCGGCGGCGAGAAGCTCACGACCATGGTGGCAGAGGCATCTAGGGCACTAAAACGAAGGGGATGAGCAAGGAGGGAGGAGCAGGAGTTAACAGGGATCCAGCAGGGTAGGTCAGCGGCCTCGCGGACGCGTCGGAGATGGCAAATTGACAGCGGTGAGCTTTGGCATGCGAGGAGGAAGACGACAGTGGTGATGGCGTTGCAGGATGTCCGATGATGCGTGGTTCGACAGAGAGGGAGAATAGGCCACGGCGGAGCTTCTGGTCACTTCGTGAGGGCATGGGGGAGGCTGTGGTCGTGGTTACGGCGAGCGGCGGCGACGAGCGCGCTCGAGGGTAGGGTGGAGAGCGAGACAGAGGAGGGGATGAGGATGAGAGAGTGTGAGTGCTGGTCAGGGAGGTGGCGTATCGACGTCCAGAGAGGCCAGGGCGTCGAGGGGGAGGGGCAGGCAGGAAGGTGGCATTACGCCCTCGCGCGCGCGCCATGCCCTCCCTCGCCTCTGCCTTCTAACAGAGGTTGGGGATGACTGGCACGGGCCAGCAATGCTAGGCCACCAGTTGGGCCGCCAGGTGAGGCCAGGTAAGTCTGTCTCTGTTTTTCTTTTTTGTTTTGTTTTCTTTTGTTTAATATTCTGCCACTGTTTAAAACCCAAAACAATTTCAAAACAGTGACAAAAATCCTTTGAATATTTTTTTATGTTTCTGGGTGGACTTTTCCAATAGCATATAAAACATTTCAAAGTTATTTGAACATACATTCTAGCTATAGGAATATAGATTCAAATTCAAATAGCATAATGATTAAATTCAAAGTTCCAAAATATTCCACAAAAATGATCATTATTTTTGATTGGGCTCATAACCTTTGCCAAAATATAAGCAACATTATTTAAGGCCATTTTGGAAATATTGAATGCATTTTCAGGGTTCTTGCCCTATTAAATTTTTTGAGGCTTGATTATTCCTCAATTTGATTTCATTTGAATTATAACATGATGCATGATGCTCACTGATGCAACTATTTACAAGCATCAATCTAGGGCTGTGACAACTCACCCCCACTAAACAAGAATCTTGTCCCGAGATTCAAGGCGTGAGGCAAGAAGACAGAGGGGACATGAAGCTAACACAATCTTCATGATTCAGATTGCACTTCACAAAGATCTTGATTCATTGCGTCATGTTGATCTTGACATCTTTGATTTAGGTAATTTCACCAAAACACTATGATAAAAGCAATGGAAAACCCTACAAGAATTGATCTTCTCGAAGATTGAGCAACCCATGAAGAACTCACGAGATATGACGTTGAATCATCAGTTGGGTTGAGACACAACACACATCCAGTGGAATGGAGAGAACAAATGAGTAGGAAACACTACCACGCTTAAGTATGATGGTGCATGGTTCCAAGATAGCGAGGGTAGAATTTCCATGATTCCATAACGGGGCACCTTAGGGAAGGCGACTCATAGAAGAATCCCCTTAAGTGGCAAAAAGAATTACTTTTGATACATAGATCATTGGAACTGTTTATACCAGCCTAAGGCAAATCACAACGATCATTTGAAGAAGCTTGAAAGGATGGCATACTCAGAATAGATTGGATGATGTGGACTACCTTGTTGAAGACAAGGCTATGAGTGATTTTTGTTTATCATCAGAAATGGATGGGACCCAGGGTAAGCCCACTTTTGGAGATGATCCTGGATGACAAATCGTGAGAAGGCAGACCATAGCAAAAAGGCACAAAGGCGGATGCAAGCTGGGAACAAAATGCAAATGCTGGGAATGTTCCCACCATCATATCTGCGTGAGATTCAGATCGATTGGTTTCAAGATATTCCAGACTCAGCATGTCTGAAAAAGAAAGTTTGCAACACAAATCAACGAGATGACGTTGCGAGATTCTCGGGAAAAGAACTACGATAGCAAGCTCCAAAACATGAGTTAGTTCTGCAACATACCTATGAACACGCTGTCCAAGACAAGCATGACCACATAGTAGTCTTACAACAAAATACTACCGAGTTCAGGTAGGAACCATCATTAATGACATCAAAGTCTCCGCGCGGAAGTCTAAAGTATTAACCTTAGAACAGACTCCTTTATCTTGAAGAAATCAATCAGTGGCTTGGTGTGCTAGGGATTACATATGGAATGGAGGCGGCCAACCTATCAAACCATAGAGTACTTCGCACATGCGTGACTGACTTGGGATGATTCTAGAGGAAACAAAAACAATCTTTCTCGAATCCATAGCGGAAACTTGCACCAAATGCACGTGGATTAGAGGAAGTCACTTATTACAACAAAACATCTACTTCATGAGTTAACACAAAGATGATGCTTACAAAAGTTTCCAATACTAACTTGATGTTCAACAAAATCATGGATGAGATAATGATGTTGTCGATGGGCTCAACAACAATTTCATCGAGATTTCCACGGAATGGAATTCCACAATTATGTGAACATGGTGATAGCATTGGTCAGACCCAAAAGATATAACGGTGTATGCTCGAGGAATCAACCACGAGTAAGACAACATTATGAACATCGTTGGTTCTGATTTGAATTGACGATAGCCCACACCCAAATCAAAGGTTGGATAAGACGATAGGTCCAGCAACTGAACACGAAGATTAATTGACGAAAATATCATCTTTCTTCAACACACACACAAAAGATATCCCTTCAAATTGAACTACGTTAGATCAAGCTTTTTTCTTCCAACTCTCCAAGTTGTTGTTTAGCTTAACCAACTAGCTTGGGGTATCCAACATAGATTCTTGGAGAAGGGGTGGTTTATAAGAAAACCAACTTGATCACGAGCTCAACATAACGGTCAGGGAACAACCTGGTAATACTTCTGAGAAGATATTCGGAAAATCACAAACCACCTATATGTTACTAAGCTCGAGAATAATCTTGCTTTTCAAGGCAAGATGATATGATCAAAAGAACGAGGAATTGACACAATCCTAACTCATTGATTGAAGTGTGCACTAGAAAAAATGAACTAGGTAGCACGATCAATCTTCGAATGATGATTCAGTAACCAACACACTAAGAATGAGATTATTGTCCATTAGCTGCCAAGCAACGGGGTTGCTAGGATTATTGATTTCACACAACACAATTCACATGTCAGTATTCCGGTTACAATAACATGGAGACCGAGCAGTGAATAATAATGGTGAGAAGTATCACTGCATCAAGAGTTCATAGGAGGTTGTGCAATTCCCATGGAATTCTTGACATAAAGATGGCAATACTCCAAGGTAGAACAGAACAGAAGCTGCATTGTCATTTTGACCTGCAAAATAAACTACTCTAACCCAATCCTGGATATGGATGAGGTTCTGGAGTTTGTTACTCCTAGTCATTCCAGAATAGAATGGTTTGACGGACCACAAGAGTAAAAGGCATCGATGAACACGAATGCACAGCTACTCCTGACTATCAACTGATAGATGGGGGTCATGATACAACTAAAGAGGGACAACTCAAAGGAACATATAACTTTCTAAATTGTGGATGCATAAATTAGCATGTCGAACTAGTTCAACATATTTCTTCCAGATAACCCACGTAGAATGGAAGGACTGATAGAGTCACAATTATAATGGAGAACTCATCAAGAGCACTCTGGTTGTGATCTTTTGGTTCAAAAGAACTTCTGCCATAATGGTTCATGGTATTGTAAGAATGACATACCATAGACCTCGAGGACTATCACAAGGTTACTAATATCCTAAAGGAACAAGCAAACACTATCAACATGAGGTAAGTAGACTCGATCTTGGGTTCAAGAACCCATGAATGGAATGCCTACTAAATAAATGGCATCACGGGATGCTTTCGAGAATGATGGCCAGAATCATCACACTGAGAACACAAAACATGGCTTGATTACTAGGTGATTCTTTAAGACGCCTAGGGTCATAATAATAGCTCCAACATATATGTCGAGGCAACGGAGTACCTCAACACACCGACTAGTGTGGTGAATCTGGCCTAAAAGGACATCAGAAACAGGAAGGAAAGGTTTGCAAATGCATCAGATTATTTAGAGACCTTGGCTAACTCGGATAGCATAACGACTGTAATTGCTCAAAAATATTTTGAGATCCATGCAAAAAGGTAGCATAACCACTCAACATCATAATTTCAAGGTTCTGAGACCAACTGTTTAACACACAGAAGTAGTAGAAACTGAACTGAAAGTTGAATCCACCATTAACGTGATCCTGATAGATAGATGACAAGCCTAGTTCTTAATCCCCGTGGAAAAGAAGAGGGTGACTCAGATCAAAAGGGCATAGGGTAAAGGAGTAAAAAGAGCCTTACGTCCCCTTCCACAATCAATTCCCTTATATGACTAAAGAACTTATAGACACCACTTCGACCAGTTTGTCTTGGTAATCCTACAGGCAGTCAGGCTCTGATACCAAAGCTGTCAGGACCCCGATCCTAAGTTACACCGATCTTGCATGTAACACATCATATCATTTTGCAGCCTCAGGCACGGTATCCCCACGGGTTCCACCTTACCTGGCCCGAGACCATTTGCGCATTTTGGCTCACGCATATGATAGTGTCGCTAGCATCCATATGACAGAGAACCCATGCCGACATGACTAGTTGTAAACCAAAAGTGGCGCTAAATTACAGGGACGGGCATACATGACCTAGCAATGAACGTGTCGATCATCAACGTATGAACCCAAGTCGTAGCAAGCTACAAGGACTTAAAGGAACAACGTGTGACATTTCCCCGAAGGGACAGACACGGGAACGAAGAAGGACACATGCCGGCCAGCCTAAGTGTTCCGGAGCAGTAGCAAGCTACCAAGGCTTAGTGGAGGAAGTAGGAGGCATTTCCCCATAAGATAGGCTACCAAGGGTAAACAACTAGGTGTCGGATCCCAAACATAACAATACACATTACATGTACGCATAACATGCAAGTATGTGTTGTACAACATGGCATCACAACATAACTCAACAACTCATATAGATAAAGGCCCAGAAGTGCCATCGTAGCGTTTATTACAAGCAATGGGTCTCATGACCGAACATATAGAGCATACATGCCAAAAGCACATGCGGAAGCTTAACATGTCTGAGTACAGACAACTACAAATGAAAAGGGCTGACAAGCCTGACTATCTACAAGACCCTCCAGAGGGCACAAGATCGTAGCAGAGGTAACAAGCTAAACGTCGAAGTCCACACGGAACTACTAGTGAGACTGAAGTATCCTCTGCAAAAACATAAATTAAGGAAACCTGAGTACAAAGGTACTCAGCAAGACTTACATCAGAACTAACTACATATGCATCATTATCAACAAAGGGGGTTGTGGGGTTTAACTGCAACAAGCCAACTTTGACTCAGTGGCTATCCTACACTACGACTGCTGGTAACTCTCTTGAGGTGGCGCACACGAGTCCACATATTCACCATATCAATACACCACTGTGGATCCGCTCCCGTCTCCCTACGAGAATGCCATCCATAACACTCACGCTTATCTTGCGCATTTTAGAGTATCCACTTTCACTTGTCTATGAACCATACAGGCAACCCAGTAGTCCTTTACCACGGACACGACTATTCGAATAGATCATTTGTAATCTTGCAGGGGTGTACTTCTTCACACACGCTCTCACCACTTATCGCCGTTTACACGACATGTACTCGGCAACCTTCAAGCGGAAGCCCAGCTAGGGTGTCGGCCATGACCTGACTAACCACGCAAGTCTCTAGTCCAGGTTTATCGCCTATTCGGGTTCCATCCACAAGGAGATCCAGCCGGGGTGTCGCTCACGGCCCCAAACGATGTGAGCGGGGTTCCCGAGACACCAAACGGGCGAATCGATACACCGTGCCAAGGTATATCTACCGCATCATAGCCCACGCCTAGGTCAGCGCTACGCACGACCTCCAACACATATCCTACAAACACCAGAAACTAGTTGCAACTCCTGGACAGCGATCAAGGCGATTAATAAGTCGAGAGGGACACTTAAGCATTCCAATGCGTGGTAGTAGCTGTTCATGGATCACAAAAATAGAACTCAGTCCCCGAGGACAATTTCAATGAGACAATCCGCCATGTACTCCTACATGGCCTCTCACTGCTACCTTTACCAAATCATGTTCACACACTTAGCTCACACATAGTAGGACATGTTCATCACCATTCCAATTCATCCCCTTTGAATCAGACCTGACACAACTCTAAGCAATAGCAGGCACAAGAAGCAAGCATGAATGATTAGGCACATCATGGCTCAAACAACTCCTACTCATGCTAGTGGGTTTCAACTATTTACTATGGCAATGACAGGTCATGCAGAGGTAAGGGGTTCAACTACCGCAGCAGGTAACAGTTGAAGCATTGTTGTCCTAATGCAGTAAAAGAGAGCAGAAGCGAGAGAGTGGGATTGTATCGGACTGTTCAATGGGGGTTGCTTGCTTCGCACTTTTGAAGATAGTACTGCACTTCATCAGTATCATCGATCAAATCGTCGGAACTACGTCCGCTGAGAGGGAACAATACCGGCAAACAGGGAAAGAACACAATCAGTGCAATGTGACAATACGATGCATGATCATGACATGGCAACATGCTGTGATTTGAGATAATGCAACTAAAACCAGAGGGGTTTGAGTCAATTTGAACCAAATGTTCAAATTCAAAGTCAAACTATGAATTTCCAAAGTGCATTAACTTGTTTTGATCTATAAAGCAAGTTTAAGTTGCTTTGTCATGCATGAAAATGGTACAAATGGAAAGATTGGATTTTTCTGATCATTTTTCATATATAAATTATCTCATTTGGAGTAACGGTTGAATTACTATGATTTTCTGAAGTTTAAACCATTTTCTAGAATTTCCTGAATTATAAATAATGCAGAAAATCATTTATTGTGTCAGCACTGCGTCATGCCTGCGTCAGCAAGTCAACAGCCCTAACCCGAGTCAAACCTGACGTGCGGGGTCCACACATCAGTTACACAGTGACTAAACCCGGTCAAACCTAGCACTGACTGGGTTTGACCAGGGGTTGTGCCCGCTGTCAGTGGCTCTGTGTGTGGGGGGAGGGGGTAAATAGTGGGGTTAGCGCCTAATGACCGTGCCACATCGGCACTCACCAGAGTTAAGCCGACAGCGACCACGGCTCACGGCGGCGATACTCGGAATCAAGCTATAGGCCACAGTTTCAAGCATGGTTTGGTCGTACGGGTAGCTGGCGGAGGTCCGCATCAAACGGTGGCGGCAGGTGGTGCTGGGGTGGACGGAAACTGGTCGGCAGCAAGGTTTGGCGGTGGCTGGAAGTCGGTTTCTCGTGGGCTAGGTGCTAGGGTGCATCTCCGGACGATCTGGTGGGTGGAGCGGGCTCCTGGGAGCACGCTGAGCTCAGGGGTGTTCTCGGACGCGTCGTGTGTGAGCTCTAGCCACGGCGACCTCATGGCCAGCGGCGAGAAGCTCACGGCCATGGTGGGAGAGGCATCTAGGGCACGAAAACGGAGGGGATGCGTGGTTCGACGAAGAGGGAGAATAGGTCATGGCGGAGCTTCTGGTCCCTTTGCGGGAGCGTGGGGGAGGCTGTGGCCGCGGTTACAGCGAGCGGCGGTGACGAGCGCGCTCTGGGGTAGGGAGGAGAGTGAGACGGAGGTGGGGATGAGGACGAGGGAGAGTGAGTGCGGGTCGGGGAGGTGGCGTGTCGACGTCCAGAGAGGCCAGGGTGACGAGAGGGAGGGGCAGGCAGGCAGGTGGCGTGGCGCCCTCGCGCGCGCGCTGTGCCCTCCCTCGCCTCTACCTTCTAGGAGAGGTTGGGGATGACTGGCACGGGCCAGCAGTGTTGGGCCAGCAGTTGGGCCGCCAGGGGAGACCAGGTAAGTCTGTCTCTATTTTACTTTTTGTTTTCTTTTCTTTTGTTTAATATTCTGCCACTGTTTAAAACCCAAACAATTTCAAAACAGTGACAAAAATCCTTTGAATATTTTTTATGTTTCTGGATGGACTTTTCCAATAGCACATAAAACATTTCAAAGTTATTTGAACATATATTCTAGCTATATGAATATAGATTCAAATTCAAATAGCATAATGATTTAAATACAAAGTCCCAAAATATTCCACAAAAATGTTCATCATTTTTGGTTGGGCTCAAAACCTTTGCCAAAATATAAGCAACATTATTTATGGCCATTTTGCCAATCATTGAATGCATATTCAGGGTTCTTGCCCTATTTAAAATTTCGAGGCTTGATTATTCCTCAGTGTAATTTCATTTGAATTATAACATGATGCATGATGCTCACTGATGCAACTATTTACAAGCATCAATCTAGGGTTGTGACAGTCTCGGACATTCCGAGACTCCTCGTCATGTCCGTGATCACATCCGGGACTCCGAACTACCTTCGGTACATCAAAACACATGAACTCACAATACCGGTCGTCTCGAACGTTAAGCATGCGGACCCTACAGGTTCGAGAACTATGTACACATGACCAAGACTCATCTCCGGTCAATAACCAATAGCGGAACCAGGATGCTCATATTGGTTCCTACATATTCTATGAAGATCTTTATCGGTCAAACCTCATAACAACATACGTTGTTCCCTTTGTCATCGGTATATTACTTGCCCGAGATTCGATTGTTGGTATCATCATACCTAGTTCAATCTCATCACCGGCTAGTCTCTTTACTTGTTCCGTAATACATCATCTCGTGACTAACTCATTAGTCATTTTCTTGCAAGGCTTATTATGATGTGTATTACCGAGAGGGCCCAAAGATGCCTCTCCGACACTCGGTGTGATAAATCCTATTTTCGATCTATGCCAACACCACAAACACTTTCGGAGACACCTGTAGATCATCTTTATAATCCCCCAGTTATGTTGTGACATTTGATAGCACACAAGGTGTTCCTCCGGTATTCGGGACTTGCATAATCTCATAGTCATAGGAACATGTATAAGTCATGAAGAAAGCAATAGTAGTAAAACTAAACGATCAAGTTGCTAAGCTAACGGATGGGTCTTGTCCATCACATCATTCACCTAATAATGTGATCCCGTTGATCAAATGACAACTCATGTCTATGGCTAGGAAACATAACCATCTTTGATCAATGAGCTAGTCTAGTAGAGGCATACTAGGGACACTCTGTTTTGTCTATGTATTCACATATGTACTAAGTTTCCGGTTAATACAATTCTAGCATGAATAATAAACATTTATCATGATATAAGGAAATACAAATAACAACTTTATTATTGCCTCTAGGGCATATTTCCTTCAGTTACATGGCAATATATCTTGAAATGGCTATGGAAATGCCATAATAGGTAGGTATGGTGGATGTTTTGAGGAAGGTATAAGGAGGGTTTTATGCACCGGCGAAAGTTGCGCGGCACTAGAGTGGCTAGAAAGATGGAAGGGTGAGAGTGCGTATAATCCATGGACGCACATTAGTCATAAAGAACTCACATACTTATTGTAAAAAGTCTACTTAGCCCTCAAAGCAAAACACTACGATGCGTGTTGTGACGCCCGGATAGTTAAGCTACAGTAACCATCTGCTAATGACGACGCGTCATCGCAATTACTGTTGGTAATCTCGTGTTAGTTTGAAAACGGTTCGAATTCAAAAGTCAAAAATATGTCGAACGATAAAGATTTTCAAATATTAAAACTAAAATGTTCAGGTGGTGCCAAACAATGCATAAGCAATTATGGTGGGAAAACTACATTTTTTTATAAAAGGTTTAAATGCCCTTAAATGAATAAAATAGGGGCTTAAAACAATTATTTAATGCCTTTAAATTATAAAGATTATTAAACCATTTTATTAATTTTTTCAAACTAATTCTGGGTGTGGCCTAGTTTATTACGATAATTTAGGCACAAGCTTTTAATCGTCAAACTAAAATAAAAGAAACACAAAAATGAAGTCAGAAAACAAACAAAAAGAGAAACGAACAAAAATTAGAAAAAGGGCAAGGCCCCCCTCCCCCTTGTCCATTCGGCCCAACTGGGCATCAGGCCATAGGCCGGCCCACCAGGGCGATCCCCCCTCGCTCCTGTTCACCGTGCGGTGGCTATGGCCGATGTGCGACACGGCATCGGCCGGCGTCGTGGCGGCCATCCGCCGGCGTCGCCCCCCTACATAAGACGCCTCCTCCCTACGCTTCGAACCCTAACCACTCCCTCCTCACGCGCCCCCCGTCTTTCCCTGGTACTGGACGCCCGCGGCACCCCGACGCCGGCGCCACCGCCCCCGACGCCGCCGACTCCGCACAGCAACGCCGTC
>LR738714.1:504191604-504242027 GCA_902687465.1 Secale cereale
TCTACAACGGGGGTGAGCCCCGCTCGCATCTGGCCCCGACCGTCTTTCCCCCTCTGTCGTCCGCTCGCACCGTGCGCCGCACCCACCACCTGCCGTCTGTGTCCGCGCCGCGCTCGCCGTGTGCCGGATCGCGCCCACAGACGCCCGGCCACGCTCACCGTCGAGCCGCGTCCAGCCTGACTCGCTGCAGCCGCCGCTTGCATCGCGCCCTTTGCCGCCCTGCGCCCGCGACCTCGACTGCTCTCGTGCTGCTGCTCACTGCGGCTGCCGCCCGGGCTGCTTCGCCTCGCTGCTCCCCGCTAGTGCTGGCCGCGCCACACCCCTCTGCCCCGCCGCGCGTGCTCCAGCTACCACGGCTCGCCCTGGTCGGCCTCGCGCGCCGTCCCTGGCCCGCCTCGCCGGCGCCGCTCGCCCACCCGCGGCTGGCCTGGTGCGGGCGCCGCAACCACCCGCCTCCGGCCGCCGGCACGCGCCCACCGCCTCCAGGCTTCGCCGGCTTCGCCCCCTGCTCGGCCCCCACTTGCTGCATCTCCGGCCGGCGGACTCGCCGTGCCCCGCGCTCGCTGGCGCGGTCGGGTACGTCCAACTCCGTCGCCCGGCGCCCACGCCAGCGCCCGTTAGCCCGCCCCTGTGGCCTGGGCCCATGACATATGGGCCCCACGGCCCAGAGCGTTTATATATTTAAGAAAAAAAGATATATAAAAATAAAAATAAAAATAATAAGTTTTAGTAATAAAAATAATTAGATTAACTAACCAATTAATTAATTAGAGTAATCTGCTTTAATTAGGCTAATTACCTACTTTAACTAATTAAAACTATTAGTTAGTCAAATGTGTCAATGACAATGGGGCCCACCCCCTGTTGACCAGTCAAACGTTGACTGGTCAACTGGGACCCCTGGACCCACATGTAATCCTATGTGTACATTGTTGTGTACACAGAGCTGGGTGCACCTAGCATTTAATCTTTATTTTCGAATTAATAATAATTCTAGAATATTGTTCAAACTTTAGAAAATCATATAAAATAAACCGTAGGTCGGATGAAAAAGTTTTATACATGAAAGTTGCTCAGAACGGCGAGACGAATCCGAATACGCAGTCCGTTCGTTGACCACACGTCCCTAGCATAGCGGACATGCACCTTTTCCCCTCCGGCCCATCTGTCCGAAAACGCTAAACACCGAAAATTCTTTCCCGGATGTTTCCCCCTTCATTGGTATCACCTCCTACCGCGTTAGGTCACACGTAGCACCGCGTTTTGCTATGTTATGCTTTGTGGTGCGATGTTTGCTTTATATTTATTGATTCTCCCCCCTCTTCTCTCCGATAGACATCGGGACTTGACTGCTGACGGTGCCACTGTGATCGACTGCATCGACGACGACCCCTCCTTCTTGCCAGAGCAGCCAGGCAAGCCCCCCCTTGATCACCAGATATCGCCCATTCTCCTCTCTCTTATTCTTGCATTAGGTTTGCTACTGTATTTGATTCAATAGCTACTATTCTGATGCTTAGCCTGTCATTGTTGCTACCACTGTTTATACCTTTACCTGTTATCCTAATGCTTAGAACAGGATGCTCGTATTCCATCAGTGGCCCTTCATTCTTGTCCATCTGCCATGCTATACCATCGGGCCGTGATCACTCGGGTGGTGATCACGGGTATCTACTACATACACTTTACATGACACATGATGTGACTAAAGTCGGGTCGGCTCATTAAGTACCCGCAAGTGATTCGATATGGGGGCTGAAAGGACAGGTGGCTCCATCTAGGTAGTGGTGGGCCTGAGGTCCTGACGGCGCCCAAGTGGATCTATGTGGCGGAGCGACAGGGCAGGTTGAGACACCGAGTGGAGAGGTGGCCTGGCCCTGGTCGTTGTCCGCGGTTATTTCATAATAACACGCTAAACGAGTTTGGATATTTGATCTGAGTCTGGCCGTTGGCCTATACGCACTAACCAGCTACGTGGGAATAGTTATGGGTACTCGACATCATGGTATCAGCCGAAGCCTTCTTGACGTCAGCGGCTTAGCGGCGCGCGCCGGGTTGGACCGCGTAACGTAACTTCCTTAGTAATGGAGGTTGCTAGGTCTGCTCACCGGCCGCCCTCGCAACGTGCAGGTGTGCATTGGGCGATGGGCCCAGACCCCTGTGTGCTTAGGACTTAGACCGGCGTGCTGACCTCTCTGTTGTGCTTAGGTAGGGCTGCGACGTGTTGATCTTCCGAGGCCGGGCATGACCCTGGAAAGTGTGTCCGGCCAAATGGGATCAAGCGTGCTGGGTTATGTGGTGCACCCCTGCAGGGAAGTTAATCTATTCGAATAGCCGTGTCCCTCGGTAAAAGGACGACCCGGAGTTGTATTCCGACCTCATGACAACTAGAACCGGATACTTAATAAAACACACACTTACAAGTGCTAGATATAACTCGGTGGTTGCTCTCTCACAGGGTGATGTGCGGGAGGATCGTCGAGTAGGATTATGCTATACGATGTTACTTGGTGAACTTACCATCGACTCCCTTCTATTGCTGCAAGACGGAGGCTGCGAGAAGCGAGGATACTTGTTACTTTCCAGCTACCCTCACCTTCTGCTGCAAGATGGAGGTTACGAGAAGCGTAGTCTTCGATTGGATTAGCTATCCCCCTCTTAGTCTGCTTTCTGCAGTTCAGTCCACATATATTAGCCCTTTACACAGATATCTTTGCATATGTAGTGTAGATCCTTGCTTGCGAGTACTTTGGATGAGTACTCACGGTTGCTTTTCTCCCCCTTTTCCCCTTTTGTCCCTTCTTCTCGGATGACGCAACCAGATGGTGGAGCCCAGGAGCCAGAGGATCCTGATGATGTTTCTACGTGGAGTTCGGCTTCGAGGAGTAGTTAGGAGGTCCCAGGCAGGAGGCCTTGCCTTTTCGATCGTTGTTATTTTTGTGCTAGCCTTCTTAAGGCAAACTTGTTTAACTTATGTCTGTACTCAGATATTATTGCTTCCGCTGACTCTTGTGTATTCGAGCTTATGTATTCGAGCCCTCGAGGCCCCTGGCTTGTAATATAAAGCTTGTATTATTTTAATTTGTGTCTAGTGTTGTGTTGTGATATCTTCCAGTGAGTCCTTGATCTTGGTCGTACACATTTACGTGCATGATTAGTGTACGGTCAAATCGGGGGCGTCACACATGCCCCTAGGGGGAGGTTGGTTGGAGTTAACCATCGTGCGCCCCCGACCTTCCCACAAAGATGAAATAATCAAAATACAGTGCACGCTAATTAGGTTACATAGGACATATGTGCATGCTTCGGGAATCACAAACCTTAACACAATTATTTCTTTAACCTCACAAACTACCTCTAACATGACTCTAATATTACTATCTTAACATCTCAAAACAATTACAAGGAGTCAAACTTCATATGATATTCAATGCTCTCTATATGAAGGTTTTTATTATATCTCCTTTGGATGTCTATCATATTAGGACTAATTTCATAACCTAAGAAAATTACCATGATGTTCTTAAGAACTCTCAAAATAATATAAGTGAAGCAAGATAGTTCAACAATTTCTACAAAATAAAACCACCACCGTGCTCTAAAAACATATAAGTGAAGCACTATAGCAAAATTGCCTAGCTCAAAAGATATAAGTGAAGCGCATAGAGTATTATAATAAATCACGACTGAAGCGTATCCCTCTCAAAAGGTGTGTACAACAAGGATGATTATGAAAAACTAAAAAGCAAAGACTCATATCATACACGTCGCTCCAAGGAAAACACATATCATGTAGTGAATAAACATATAGCCTCAAGTAAAGTTACCGATGGATGAGGACAAAAGAGGGGATGCCTTCTCGGGGCATCCCAAAGCTTAGACTCTTGGACGTCCTTGAATTTTAACTTGGGGTGCCTTGGGCATCCCCAAGCTTAGGCTTTTTCCACTCTTTATTCCATAGTCCATTAAATCCTTACCCAAAACTTGAAAACTTCACAACACAAAACTCAACAGAAAATCTCGTGAGCTCCGTTAGTAAAACAAAGCAAATAACCACCCAAGGTACTATTGTGATATTATTCTAATTTCATATTGGTGTAATATCTACTGTTCTAATTTCATACTGGGCGCAAAAGTTTCTGTTTTTCAGCAAAATCAAATCAACGATACCCGTAAGTCATCACAAATGCTTTACTTGGGTCAAACACTAATTAAAACACCAAAACACAATTACTAAAGAAGTAATAATGTGTAAAAACTTGCAAAACATAACCAAAAAGAAAAAAAACTAAAAATAAAATTGAGTTGGCTCCCAAAAAGCGCTATTGTTTAACGCCCTTAGCTAGGCATAAAACGCAAATAGATCTAGGTATTATCATCCTCTTTAGTATGAAATTCTTTAATCATATCTCTATTTCACTAGGAGATTTTTTTGTTTTGTCAATAATAAAATTCCTAGGCAAGAAATTAAGAAATTCATCCGCAGTAATTGGTCTCTTAATTATATTAAAAGATCAGAGTGAATGCCTAATGAACTGAGATCTTCTTGACTAGAAGATTCACCCTTTTTCTCAGGAACATAGATAAATTTGGCAATATTAGTAGGAGTAGGAGTATTTTCAACGGAGAAAAAGCAGAACCCAAATTGGTAATAATATTTTCTAGTTTACCAATCCTAATAGAATCTTGATCTATTTTTTCATTGACTATGGGTTCTTTTTCCTTATGATTCTTTATAGTAATCCCTACTTTAGATCCATATTGAGTAATTTGATTATGAAATTTCTTATTTAGATTTTGAATTAACTAAATAGTAGCCATTTTATTTTCAATAATATCAAGTCTTTGCATCACATGTTCCAAAGTTAAAACAGTCCCATTAACCAAAAGAGGTGGTGGCCCTAACAATTCTATCATGGCATTATAAGACTCAAAAGTATGACCTCCCAAGCAATTCCCTTCGGTAATATTATCTAGAACATATCTATTCCAATGAGTAACCCCCAATAAAAATTATGGAGAAAAATGGCAGTAGATTGCTTTCGGGTAGATTTATTTTGAGCATTGCAAATTCAATACCAAGCATCTTCTAAATGTTCCCTCTCCCTTTGTTTAAATTTGAGAACTTCATTGTCGGGAGTGCTAATAATGATAGGAGGACTAGCCATGAAAACAAGGCAGGTGGAGTGCAACCACAAAGAAGGGCGAAGAAAAAGAAAATCTTTTCGAAAATCGTTTTATAAGTGGGGGAGAGGAAAACGAGAGGCGAATGACAAATAATGTAAATGCAAGAGATGAGACTTTAATGAAATGTACTTGGTAGGTCTTGACTTGGCGTAGATCTCTCCTGCAACGGTGCCAGAAATTCTTCTGCTTCCTCGCTGCTTTCCCGAGGTAACGTTGGTGTTTCCCTTGAAGAGGAAAGGGTGATGCAGCAGAGTGAAGTAAGTAATTCCCTTAGTTTGTTAAGAACCAATGTATCAATCCAGTAGGAGTTTACACACAAGTCGCCAAATACCTGCACAAACAATCAACAACTTGAACCCAACGCTATAAAGGGGTTGTCAATCCCTTCTAGGTTATTTGCAAAAGTGAGATCCGATAGAGATAGATAAACAAATAAAGTAAATATTTTTGGGTTTTTTGGTTTATAGATTGAAAAGTAAAAGTTTGCAAAATAGTAGATCTGAAACTTATAAGATGTAAAAGAGACCTGGGGGGGCATAGGTTTCACTAGAGGCTTCCCTCATGATAGCAAGTTTATGGTGGGGGAACGAATTATTGTCAAGCAATTGATAGAAAAGCGAATAATTATAACGACATCTATGGCAAAGATCATGAATATGGGCATCACGCCCGAGACAAGTAGACCGACTCCTGCCTGCATCTACTACTATTACTCCACACATCGACCGACTCCTGCCGACATCTAGAGTATTAAGTTCATAAGAACAGAGTAATGCCTTAAGCAAGATGACATGATGCAGAGGAATTAACTCAAGCAATATGATGAAAACCCCATCTTTTTATCCTCGATGGCAACAATACAATACTTGTCATGTGCCCTACTGTCACTGGGATTGAGCACCGCAAGATTCAACCCAAAGCAAAGCACTTCTCCCATTGCAAGAATTATCAATCTAATTAGCCAAACAAAACCGATAGTTTGAAGAGAATTACTAAGATATAATATCATGCATAAAAGAATTCAAAGGAAACTCAAATATTATTCATAGATAATCTGATCACAAACCCAGAATTCATCGGATCTTGACAAACACACCGCAAAAGAAGATTACATCGGATAGATCTCCAAGAACAACGAGGAGAACATGGTATTGAAGATCAAAGAGAGAGAAGAAGCCATATAGCTACTAGCTATGGACCCGTAGGTCTTTGGTAAACTACTCACACTTCATAGGAAGGGCAATAGGGTTCATGTATATGCCCTCAGTGGTTGATTTCACCTCCGACCGAGTACCGGAAAAGGCCTCCAGATGGGATCTTTCGAGAATAGAAGGTTACGGCGGCGGAAAAGTGGTTTCGATGGATGTTCTAATGTTTCTGGAATATATTCTACAAACATCAGAAGGGCAATAGGGTTGATGTAGATGCCCTCCCACGAGTGACTTCTTCCGCCTATAAATACCAATATATTCTACAAACATCAGAACATCCATCGAAACCACATCAGAACATCCATGAGAACATCCAAAGAAAAGGAAAAGGCCCGCGATGGTTAACTCCTACCAACCTCCTCCCTAGGAGCATGTGTAGTAGTACTTTGCTTCGAGGGCTAATAAACCTTTTGCAATAAGTATGTGAGTTCTTTATGACTAATGTTGAGTCCATGGATTATACGCACTCTCACCCATCCACCTTGGTAGTCACTCTAGTACCGCGCAACTTTCGCCGGTGCATAAACCCTCCTTATAGCTTCCTCAAAACAGCCACCATACCTGATACGTCTCCAACGTATATACTTTTTCTCACGCTTTTTCCTCTTGTTTTGGACTCTAATTTGCATGATCTGAATGAAACTAACCCCGGACTTATGTTGTTTTGAGCAGAACTACCATGGTGTTGTTTTTGTGCAGAAATAAAATTTCTCGGAATGAAACGAAACTTTGCGAGTATTTTTATGGAATAGAAGAGAATTACTGGAGGCAAGATCCACCAGAGAGGGGCCCCTGGGTGGGCACAACCCACCAGGGCGCGCCCCCCTCTCCTGGCGCGCCTAGGTGCGTTGTACCCACCTCATGGCCCCGCACACGCCAACCCCGATACTATAAGTTCACAATCGTCCAGAAAAAAATCAGCGAGAAAGAATTATCACGATCTACGAGATGGAGCCGCCGCCACCTCCTGTTCTTCCTCGGGAGGCCAGATCTGGAGTCCGTTTGGGGCTCAGTAGAGGGGGATCTTCGTTCTTCATCATCACCGACCCTGATCCAACACCAATTCCATGATGCTCCCCACCAAGAGTGAGTAATTCCTTCGTAGGCTCGCTGGTCGGTGAGGAGTTGGATGAGATTCATCATGTAATCGAGTTAGTTTTGTTAGGGCTTGATCCCTAGTATCCACTATGTTCTTAGATTTATGTTGCTATGACTTTGCCATGCTTAATGCTTGTCACTTTGGGCCCGGGTATCATGAACTCATATCTTAACTGTTTATGCTATCATCATTATATTCATGTTCTAGATCCGATCTTGCAAGTTATAGTCACCTACTACGTGTTATGACCCGGCAACCCCGGAGTGACAAGAACCGGAACCACTCCCAGAAATGATCGTAGTTTGAGGAGTTCATGTATTCACTATGTGTTAATGCTTTGTTCCAGTTCTCTATTAAAAGGAGGCCTTAATATCACTTAGTTTACAATATCGACCCCGCTTCCACGGGAGGGTAGGACAAAAGATGTCATGCAAGTTCTTTTAATAAAGCATGTATGACTATTTACGGAATACATGCCTACATTATATCGAAGAACTGGAGCTAGTGCCGAATTGCCCTAGGTTGTAACTGTCTCATGATGAATATCAGCCAACAAATCACCGATCCAATGCCTACGAATTTGTCCCATATTGATCTTGCTAAGTTACTACTACTGCTGCTACTGTTACACTTGCTACAAAATTACTGCTATCACTGTTACTGTTACTATTGCTGCTATCACTACTATCAAAACTATCAAACTACTTTGCTACTGATCACTTGCTGCAGATAATTAATCTCCGGGTGTGGTTGAATTGATGACTCAGCTGCTAATACCTTCAAATATTCTTTGGCTCCCCTTGTGTCGAATCTATAAATTTGGGTTGAATACTCTACCCTCGAAAACTGTTGCGATCCCCTATACTTGTGGGTTATCAAGACCCTATTTGGCGCCGTTGCCGAGGAGCATAACTATATTTGTTTAGTCACTTGGGATTATTATCATATTATCACTATGAAGAATCTGAAGGATCCAAAGACTAAGATATTTCCTTCAAAGACGAGGGGAGGTAAGGAACTGCCATCCAATTCTGCTTTAGATTCACCTTCTGTTATGAGTAAACTTGCAATACCACCACATGCTATCAATTCTAATATTTCGCAAGTTATTGATGATGCTACTTCCGCTAAGAATGATGCTTATGATGATGCTAGTACCTTGCTTGATAATGATGATGTGCCACTTGGTGAATTTCTTGATGAACAAATTGCTAGAGTAATACAACATGATGTTGTTGAATCCGATGATGAGCTTGAAACTAAAACTCCTGAAACGCCTACTAGAACTAGCCTTCCTAGATATGAATTGCCTAAGGTACCGGAAGGTTATGTTATGAGTGAAAAAGCAACTAGAGATATTCTTGCTTGTAATGATAGAGATGATCTAGACAAATTACTACACAAGTATAAAAAAAATCTCCGAATGCTAGAATGAAATGTGATCCTAAGTTTGCTACTTCACCTATCTTTATTGATGATAAGGATTATGAATTCTCTGTCGACCCAGAGTTAATTACTTTGGTTGAATCTGATACTTTCCATGGTTATGAAACTGAAACTATTGTGGCACATCTTACTAAGTTGAATGATATAGCCATACTTTTTCCTCACAATGATAAAACTCGTTACTATTTTATTCTCAAATTATTTCCGTTCTCATTAAAGGGTGATGCTAAAGCTTGGTACAATACTCTTGCTCCTGGTTGTGTGCGTAGTCCCCAGGATATGATTTACTACTTCTCTGAAAAATATTTTCCTGCTCATAAGAAACAAGCTGCATTGCAGGAAATATTTATCTTTGTGAAAACTAAAGAAGAGAGTCTCCCACAAGCTCGGGGAGGGTTTCCCAGTTACTTAATGCTTTGCCTGATCATCCTCTTAAGAAAAATGAAATACTTGATATCTTCTATAATGGACTAACCGATGCTTCTAGGGACTTCCTAGATAGTTGTGTTGGTTGTGTTTTCAGGGAATGAACTATTGCTCAAGCTGAAGAATTATTGAATAACATATTGAAAAATTATGATGATTGGACTCTTCCTGAACCACCGGCTAAACCCACTCCAAAGAAGAGGGGTATATTGTATCTCAGTCCAGAAGATATGCAAGAGGCAAAGAAATCTATGAAGGAAAAATGTATTAAAGCTGAGGATGTTAAAAAATTACCCCCTCTTGAAGAAATACATGGGCTTAATACACCACCACTGCCTAAGGTGGTGGAGGTAAATTCTGTTATGAAGTTTAATGATAATGATAATCCTCACAACATGCATCAGCCAATGCCTTTATGAGTTTGAACACTATATTAGAAAACAAGATCACTTCAATGCAAATGTTATGAAACAATTGAAATACAATTCTGATATGATTGCTCGCTTGAGTGACTTTTTATTTAGAATTTCAAAAGATGTTAGAGGTGTTGGAAAACATGCTTATATGGTTCAAACTCAATTAGAACAAGTTGCTAAATCTCAAAGAGAATTACTTGATGAAATGAATCATAATATGCATGAATTTGCTGTTAGAGTTGCAACTAGAGGAGGTAAAATGACTCAGGAACCACTTTATCCCGAGGGACACCCTAAAAGAATTGAACAAGACTCACAAAGAAATAACAATAGTGCACCTAGTCCTTCTAAAAAGAAAAAGAAAAAGGAAAATGATAGGACTTTGCACACTTCTAGTGAACCTGAAATAGAAAAACCTCCTGATAACGATAATGAAACTTCTATCTCTGATGCTGAAACTCAATCTGGTAATGAACACTCACCTAGTGACAATGAAAAAGATAATGATGAGATTCATGAAGAGGCTCAACCAAGCAATGATAAGGAACCATGCAATGATGTTGAGATAGAACCACCTGTTGATCTTGATAACCCACAACCTAAGAATAAAAGGTATGATAAAGGAGACTTCATTGCTAGAAACACGGTAAAGAAAGAGAAATGTGGGTTCAAAAACCTATGCCTTTCCCACCCAGGTCAACTAAAAAGAAAGATGATGAAGAATTTGAACGCTTTGCTGAAATGTTGTGGCCAGTCCTTTTGCGTACTCGCTTGCCTGATATCTTGAAAATGCCTCCTTATGCAAAGTACATGAGAGACATCATTACTAATAAGAGAAAAATATCCAAAGCTGAAATCTCTATTATGCTTGCTAATTATACTTTTAAGGATGGAGTACCTAAAAAACTTGGAGATCCGGGTATACCCACAATATCTTGTTCTATAAAAAAGAATGATATGAAAACTGATTTATGTGATTTAGGAGCTGGTGTTAGTGTTATACCTTTCTCTTTGTATAAAAGACTTGACCTGAATAAACTCACACCTACTAAAATATCTTTGCAAATGGCTAACAAGTCAACTACCATACCTATCGGTATTTGTGAGGACGTGCCCATTGTTGTTGCTAATGTTACTATTTTGACTGACTTTGTTATACTTGAGATGCCCGAGGATGACAACATGTCGATTATCCTCGGTAGACCCTTCTTAAATACTGCAGGGGCTGTTATTGATTGTAATAAAAGCAAGGTCACTTTTCATATCAATGATAATGAGCATACGGTGCACTTTCCGAAGAAACAATTCCAAGTGAATGGTATTAATGTTATTGAAAAATCTCCGACAACCACTATTGGAAGTTTTCAAATACCTCTACCTACTGTCAAAAAGAAATATGAAATGCTTATTGTTGGGGACATCCATATCCCCATTGAGGTAACTTCGTGATTTACGAAAGTTCTTCGCTTTCATGCTAACAGAAAGTGGTTGTTAATAAGACCTGATCAACCTTATTAATGAATCATTTTTCAGCAGTATGAAGTTGATGAATTTAGTAAGCACTACTTTCTGTCCCTACTTTTTATTTTCTGTTTTTACTAGTTAAATAAAATAAAATGCCATGTTTAGTCTGTTTTCTGAATTTCCCGTGCAATAAAAAATGACACAAAAATAAAAGTTCTCAGAATGCCCTGAAAATTTTATATGATTTTTTTCTGAATATTTCTGAATTTCTAGTGCAAATAATATCAGAGAGAGGTGCACCAGGTGGGCACAACCCACCTAGGCGCGCCCTAGTGGGTTGTGGTTCCCACATGGGCCCTCTCACTTACCTCTTTAGCCCACATCATCACTTACCTCCAGAAAAAAAATTCCATTGCCATCTCTCCCGTGTTCTTGAGCTCAAACCCAGGGATTTTGATCTCTTTGCTCGAAGCTCTGTTTCGGAAACTGTTTCGGGGGATATTTGCTTGGTATGTGACTCCACCATTTGTCCAATTATTTTTTTAGTGGTTTACACTTTGAATAATTAGCTACTCTTGGTGCTGCTATAGATGTGCTTGCATTTGAATTCTTAGTGTCCTAAGTAGTTTAAATGCTTGCTATGGCTTCTATGTATCCCTATGAGTAGTTGCTATCAATTTTGTGCAGTTTTGTTGAGAAAATTTTGTGAACTAAAAATTCAGATTTTTTTTCAAAGGAAAAATTGTACGCGGACATTATGAACTTGTTTGGAAGGAGTTCTTCGAGGAGATGATCCTCGGGGGCATCTTCTAGAGACAGTTCCGCCCGCCGGTCTTATGTTGAACCAAGTGAAAGTTCCACACAAAGTGCCACTACCAAAACATGCTTATGGCCTTGCGATGAGTATATGATGCGAGTGGGCATTAAGGAGGAATTTGAGGAATATGTTCACAATGCCGGCCTCGGTCCCTACCTTTCAGATAAGTGTGTACAACGGCAACTTCTCACTGAATCATTTGTTAAAGAATTTAAATATTTTCCAAGAGAGTTTAGGGTGTCGTTTATGCTTTATGATAATCCATTTACTATTCCACTAGAGAATTTTCCTTATCATTGCAAACTTCATTTTTGGGGTTCGCTTGATGAACCACCAATGGCTAAGTATGAGTCTTTCTCGACTAGCCTTTGTTACGGTGAAAATAGGGGAGTGAGACAAGGAAGAATAAAGAGCATTCACTTTCCCACAATTTAGTATTTTACTTTATTTAACGGGGAATGCATAGTAGGCAAGCAAGACTGTAGCATACTTTGTGCGCCAGACTTGAGCCCCATTCACATAGCTCTCACTGGTGAAAGGAATTATAACCTTGGAGCGATTGTCGCACGTAGACTTCAGCATAACGCTAATAGTGGCTGGTTCTATGGTGGAATTTACGCCACACGTTTAGCACGAGGGCTGGGTGTTTCACCTTTACCCTTTGATCCCATCCTACCCACGCAGTGTTTAGATTTTGACACCTTAAAAGAGCATAAGATTCTCAAGGGAAAGGTTTATAACTTCACTTATAATCTGTTGTTTAACCAATCACATGTTGTGGACACATATTTAACTGCGCCTGCTCTTTTTGACTATAACAGTAAGGGAAGATATTTTGTTCTTGAGAGCGAGGCCTGAGCTCATAACGCAGCAGTGGTGGAAACACGACAGGCCGAGGCGTCCACACCAAGAGCCTCCATGAGCTACCATGTTGACTACTACCCTCCAGGCTACCGATCGACTACCAATCTAGGCCAAAATCCTAAGCATGGGTGAGTATATGTTTGTCACTGACATTACATTTATGTTTACATATCATTCTATTTGTCGGTGTTCACAGTTTCTCATTGTATCATCCATGCTTAGATTATTATCTTGCTTTCTTCTTGTGTGTTTGAAAAACTTTAGAAAAACCAAAAAATAGTTGTAGTAATTTACTTTCTATGCATGCTTAGTAGTAGAATTAAAAAGAAAATCCAAAAAGATTTCCTTGTTCTTCTTTTGCTTGTTGGGAGTTTTCCCGTGTAAATAGTTTTTCTCATTTTTTTTCTTTTCCCCTTTTATTAGCTTGTTCAAGAAAACCAAAAAATCCAAAACTATTTCAGTTTGTTTCTCTTAATTTCTTTTCGTTTTATTCGAGTTTTACCGAGGAGAAGACCACGATGAAAATGTTGAGTGGCTCTCATATGAATAATTGTTGAACTAATAAAGAGAACATTTTACCTTGTCTTCTCCTGTTGAATAAAATGTTTTGCAGATTCTAGCTTTGTCCACGACACTCTTGAACTATTATTATTTTCATATCATTCGGTCGTGCAAGTGAAAGGCAATAATAACGATATAACGATGAACTGGCCGTGGCAAGGAGAAACTGGTATGAACTCGACTTGTCTTGTTTGTGTAAATATGTTTAACCTAGTACCCATGATCAACCCATTAGGATTAAACATGTTTGCAATGAAAATTAGAGATTATAGTTTCTCATGCCATGCATAAGTATCTGGGGGTTGATAATGATTTATCTTGTGTGACGCCCCCGATTTGACCGTTCACTAATCATGAACGCAAATGTGTACGACCAAGATCAGGGACTCACTAGAAGATATCACAACACAACTCTAGACACAAATTAAAATAATACAAGCTTAATATTACAAGCCAGGGCCTCGAGGGCTCGAATACATAAGCTCGAATACACAAGAGTCAGCGGAAGCAATAATATCTGAGTACAGAAATAAGTTAAACAAGTTTGCCTTAAGAAGGCTAGCACAAAAGTAACAATGATCGAAAAGGCAAGGCCTCCTGCCTGGGACCTCCTAACTACTCCTCGAAGCCGAACTCCACGCAGAAACATCATCGGGATCTTCTGGCTCCTGGACTCCATCAATCTGGTTGCATCATCCGAGACGAGGGAACAAAAGGGGAAAAAGGGGGAGCAAAGCAACCGTTTGTACTCATCCAAAGTACTCGCAAGCAACGATCTACACTACATATGCAATGATATTTGTGTAAAGGGGTAATATATGTGGGTTAAACTGCAGAATGCCAGAATAAGAGGGGGAAAGCTAATCCAATCGAAGACTACGCTTCTGGCCACCTCCATCTTGCAGCAGTAGAAGAGAATAGATGGAATAGTAACAAGTATCAAAGCTTCTGGCAGCCTCCGTCTTGAGTAGCTGGAAAGTTCACCAAGTAACATCATATAGCATAATCCTACCCGGCGATCCTCCCCTCGTTGCCCTGTGGGAAAGCGATCACCGGGTTGTATCTGGAACTTGTCTGGGTGTGTTTTATTAAGTATCCAGTTCTAGTTGTCATGAGGTCAAAGTACAACTCTGGGTCGTCCTTTTACCTAGGGACACGGCTATTCGAATAGATTATCTTCCCTGCAGGGGTGCACCACATAACCCAGCACGCTCGATCCCATTTGGCCGGACACACTTTCCAGGGTCATGCCCGGCCTCGGAAGATCAACATGTCGCAACCCTACCTAAGCACAACAGAGAGGTCAGCACGCTGGTCTAAGTCCTAGGCGCGCAGGGGTCCGGGCCCATCGCCCAACGCACACCTGCACGTTGAGTACGCGGCCGGTGAGCATACCTAGCAACCTCCATTACTAAGGAAGTTACGTTATGCGGTCCAACCCGACGCGCGCCGCTAAGTCGCTGACGTCAAAAAGGCTTCGTCTGATACCACGACGACGAGTGCACATAACTATTCCCACGTAGCTGGTTAGTGCGTATAGGCCAATGGCCAGACTCAGATCAAATACCAAGATCTCGATAAGCGTGTTATTATGAAATAACCGCGGACAACGACCAGGGCCAGGCCCACCTGTCTCCTAGGTGGTCGCAACCTGCCCTGTCGCTCCGCCACCAAGTAACCATCAGGGGGCTGCCGGGAACCCAGGCCCACCACTTCCTGTGTGGAACCACCTGCCCCTTCAGCCCCCATCTCCGAATCATCATCATGAGTATGTAATAGTATAGTATATACCCGTGATCACCACCCGAGTGATCGCGGCCCGATAGTATAGCATGGTAGATGGATAAGAATGTAGGGCCACTGATGGAATACTAGCATCCTATACTAAGCATTAGGATAGCAGGTAAATGTAGCAACAGTTGTAGCAACAATGACAGGCTATGCAACAGAATAGGAGCTATCGAATCAACAATAATAGCAAACCTAATGCAAGAATAAGAGAGAGGAGAATGGGCGATATCTGGTGATCAGGGGGGGCTTGCCTGGTTGATCTGGCAAGAAGGAGGGGTCGTCGTCGACGCAGTCGATCACAGTGGCACCGTCGGCAGTCAAGTCCCGATGTCTATCGTTGAGAAGAGGGGGGAGAAACAATAAATATAAAGCAAACATCACACCACCAAGCATAACATGGCAAAACGCGGTGCTACGTGTGACCTAACGCGGTAGGAGGTGATACCGACAAAGGGGGGAAACATCCGGGAAAGTATTACCGGTGTTTTGCGTTTTCGGACTAATGAACCAGAGGTGAAATGTTGCACGTTCGCTATGCAAGAGACGTGCGGTGGACGAACGGACTGCGTATTCGGATTCGTCTCGTCGTTCTGAGCAACTTTCATGTATAAAATATTTTCATCCGAGTTACGGATTAATTTATATGATTTTTCAAAGTTTTTAAAGAATTTTTGGATTTAATTTAATGTTTAAATTCGAATAATCCAGAATAGTGATTGATGACGTCATCATGAGGGCACCATGACGTCAGCAGGTCAACTGACCTGTTGACCGGTCAAACCTGACACGTGGAACCCACCTGTCATAGACTAGACTAATTAACAGAAGATAAAATTAATTAATTCACCTAATTATCTTGTGGGCCCCACTATCATTGACTGCTTTGCAGTTAACCAAATTAATTTGTTTAAATAAACCTTTTAATTAAGTTAACAAATTAATTAATTATTTATTATTTTTATATCTATATTTTTTTAACTTCTATTTTTTTAACAGGGAGCTGGGCCCCCCAAGTCAGTGGCCCAGAGGGCCACGACGGTTGCGGGAAAACGGGCGCTGGCGCCCAGCCCAAATGGGCGCACACCCAGTTCGGCGGGGGTGGGATGCCAGCCATGGGAGCGTCGAGGCCGGCAGCCGGAGGCGTCGGTGGCTAAGCCACGGCGGGGTCTCCTGCCCGACGGAGGAGGGCGAAGCGGGGCGCGCTAGAGCCGGTGCGGCGGGTGCGGGGCATCAGCGGCAGCCACAGATGCCGGTAGTGCCAGCAGCCAAGCAGCAGCGGCTGCGCATGTCGGCAGGGGCGGCGCGGTGCAGCGGGCAGGGGGAGCGGCAGGCGCCGGCGGCAGGTAGGCGACGTGGAAGGCGCGTTGGGAAGTGCTGCAGCGGCAGTAGGCGGTGGCACAGTGCCAGGCGGAGAAGTGGTGGCGGCCGCACGGGCGACGGCGAGCGCGGGAAGGAGGGGATGTGGCATGGCGCGAGCCTCGACAGACTAGGCGGGAATGGGCCGCTGTGGAACGCGACTAGGAGCAGTCGGAGGCGCACGGGGGCACGAGGATGTGCGGGCTCGAACGTCACCCATGGCGGGCAGCTACGGGCGCGGGTACCTTTGGCGACAAATCGTGACGGGGAAGAAGGGGAGCTAGGAGAGGAGCTCACAATGATCGCGAAGAGGAGGTCAGCTTGCTCGGGGAGGCTCTGGTGGTCGCAAATCGAAGGTGACACTGGTCGGCTCCCGAGGTTGAAGACGACGATGTAGCGGCGTTCCGGTGCTTCCGACCTTGCGTGCGTCGATGGAGGGGAAGAGGGCGTCGATGCGCAGCTCTGGTGCACGTTGATAACGCGCGGTGAGGAGGATGGCCGCGAGCTCCACGGAACAGCGGGCATGGCGGCGCTCGGACGAGGTGGGGAAGGGCGAAACAGAGTGAGGGAATGAAGTGGGGAGGCTCTAGAGTATCGGGGGCGCCTGGGGGTGGTCCTTATCTACGCGGCGGTACCGAGGGATGGCCGCCACGGCGGCATCGCCGGCCAAGGAGGCGCGGATGGATGCCACGGCCTCCCCCCGTTAACTCTAGCGTGGGGAGGGAGAGGAGGTGATGTGGGTTGGGCCTCCCTGCCTCCCCCACATGGGCCACTTCTTTCTTTTATTTTTCTATTTTCATTTTGTCACTGTTTTCCTTTTTATTTATTTACTTTATTTTTCTGTTTTCATTTAAATAGATGAGTATATTTAGATGCGCCACTTAGCACATAAATACTAGGCAAGGTTTTGAAGTGGTACACAAAGTTCCAAATTATTTTGAATTCTTTACATATTTATTAAAATTGGGATGGTTCAATTAAAAGCCTTTTATGGTTCATTTAAAAATAGCTTAGGTGCATTTTATCATCCTGAAAAATGTGGAATATTTAATGACAATTTGTTAGTGAATATTTGCAACCCACCTAACATTTTTGTTTTACCGTTTGAAGAAATAACAATTTGACTTTACTTTAAATTTGAATTTGAATCAGGTTTGGATCAAAGTGAGTTATAGCAATTTAACTGCGATGACATGGCACCATTAGGCGGGGATTACTATAGCTTAATTATCCGGACATCACATCTTGGATATCAACATAGCATTAAAATGATTGTGATGTAGTATGATGATATGGTATCCTCCTCTGAATGTTCGAGTGGCTTGACTTGGCACATGTTCATGCATGTAGTTGAATCAAAACCAACATAGCCTCTATGATATTTATGTTCATGGTGTCCATATCCTACTCATGCTAGTGTCCAATGTTTATTATGCATGATGCATGATCATGACCATTGTTGCTCTCTAGCTAGCCGCTTCCCAACCGACTTGCTAGCCTTCACCTGTACTAAGCGGGAATATTGCTTGTGCATCAAATTCTAAAACTCAAAGCTATTCCAGATGAGTCCACCATACCTACCTATTTGCGGTATTACCCTGTCGTCCTAAGTAAATTTGCATGTGCCACCTCTAAAAAAATCAAATAAATATCCCTTTTGTGTGTCTGGATCATTCATGGAACGACAAGAGGTGGTCGGTATTTTCCATGCTAAGCTGGTTATTCTCAGGTTGAGTGCTTATTCACTCGCCATTGCACGAGAAAAGGGCGGTAATAGGGATTCCTAGTCCCAAATTGCAAAAAGAAAAAGCTTACAAATAAACAAACAAAACTCCCAATGGAGTTCAAACATTTACTTTTCTGCTTGGGAACCGCCGCTAGCTCGTTTAGCATGGGAGATATCGATAGCTGATAGTCGTGAAGTGAATGAAAAGGGCGCACCTCTCAAAATCTCATTTACCTCTGTTTTAAAAACTTGAACTCTGCCCCCTCTGCAAATCACTGCTTCCCTTTGCGAAGGGACTATCTATTTACTTTTATGTTGTGACATCACCTTCTGTAATAAGCGCTAGATCTGAGAGCATTGTAGTCATGCCTATGTGTTGTGTGTAGTGAATGTTGGGTGTTAGCATGACTGGATCTTTTCTACCATGAATTACAATGTTTAGTCGCTGCTTGAACTTCGGAGGTGCTCTGCATTTATGTTTTGCGGTCTCAGAAAGGGGTAGCGAGATACCACTATTGTCATATTATACCATGGTTGTTTTGATAACTTGTTGCTGTCTGAGATATCTTATTATTGCTCGTTAGCTGATTATGTCATTGATATGAGTCATTATAATATTCAAGAGTTATTGTCGACATGATTAGCTATAATGCTGGCTGAAAACCTAGATGCTGTTCAAGCTTATTTATGCAAACAAGAGGAAAAGAGTTCGTAAATTTTTTCTTTCTCACTTTCAGTTTATCAACTGAATTGCTTGAGTACAAGCAATGATTTAAGCTTGGGGGAGTTGATACCTCCCCAACGTATCTATTTTTTCTCATGCTTTTCCTCTTGTTTTGGACTCTAATTTGCATGATTTGAATGAAACTAACCCCTGACTGACGCTTTTTTCAGCAGAACTACCATGGTGTTGTTTTTGTGTAGAAATAAAAGTTCTCGGAATGAAACAAAACTTTTTGAGGATTTTTTATGGAATAAAAGAGAATTACTGGAGCCAAAACCCACCAGAGAGGGGACCCTGTGTGGGCACAACCCAGCAGGGCGCGCCCCCTCTCCTGGCGCGCCCAGGTGGGTTGTACCCACCTGGTGGCCCCGCAGACGCCAACCTTGACACTATAAGTTCACAATCGTCCAGAAAAAATCAAGGAGAAAGAATTATCACGATCTACGAGACAGAGCCGCTGCCACCTCCTGTTCTTTCCCGGGAGGCCAGATCTGGAGTCCGTTTGGGGCTCCGGAGAGGGGGATCTTCATTCTTCGTCATCACCAACCCTTGTCCATCGCCAATTCCATGATGCTCTCCACCAGGAGTTTGTAATTCCTTCGTAGGCTCGCTGGTCGGTGAGGAGTTGGATGAGATTCATCATGTAATCTAGTTAGTTTTGTTAGGGCTTGATCCCTAGTATCCACTATGTTCTTAGATTGATGTTGCGATGACTTTGCCATGCTTAATGCTTGTCACTTTGGGCCCGGTGACATGAACTCAGATCTGAACCGTTTATGTTATCATCATTATATCCATGTTCTAGATCCAATCTTGCAAGTTATAGTCATCTACTATGCGTTATGACCCGGCAACCCCAGAGTGACAAGAATTGGAACCACTCCCGTAGATGACCGTAGTTTGAGGAGTTCATGTATTCACTATGTGTTAATGCTTTTTTTTGGTTCTCTATTAAAAGGAGGCCTTAATATCCCTTAATTTCCAATATGGACCCAGTTGCCACGGGAGGGTAGGACAAAAGAAGACATGCAAGATTTTTCATAAAGCACGTATGACTATTTACGGAATACATGCCTACATTATATCGATGAACTGGAGCTAGTGCCGAATCTCCCTAGGTTGTAACTGTCTCATGATGAATATCATCCAACAAATCACCGATCCAATGCCTATAATTTTGTCCCATATTGATCTGGCTAAGTTACTACTGCTACTGCTACTGTTACACTTGCTACAAAATTACTGCTATCACTGTTACTGTTACTGTTACCGCTGTCACTACTATCAAAACTATCAAACTACTTTGCTACTGATCACTTGCTATAGATAGTTAATCTCCAGGTGTGGTTGAATTGATGACTCAGCTGCTAATACCTTTAGATATTCTTTGGCTCCCCTTATGTCGAATCTATAAATTTGGGATGAATACTCTACCCTCAAAAACTGTTGCGATCCCCTATACTTGTGGCTTATCAATACCTACCTAGCATGGCATTTCCATAGCCATTACAAGATATATTGCCATGTAATTCCACCGTTCCGTTTGCTATGACACGCTTCATCATTGTCATATTGCTTTGCATGATCATGTAGTTGACATAATATTTGTGGCAAAGCCACCGTTCATATTTTTCATACATGTCACTCTTGATCATTGCACATCCCTGTACACCGCCGGAGGCATTCATATAGAGTCATATTTTGTTCTAGCATCAAGTTGTAATATCGAGTTGTAAGTAAATAAAAGTATGATGATCATAATTATTAGAACATTGTCCCATGTAAAGCTATCAAAAATGAAAGAGGCCAAAGAAGCCCAAATAAAAAAAGAGGCCAAAGAAGTCCACCAAAAAAGAGAAGCCAAAGAGCCCAAAATAAAAAAAATGAGAGAAAAAGAGAGAAGGGACAATGTTACTATCTTTTTCCACACTTGTGTTTCAAACTAGTACCATGTTCTTCATGATAGAGAGTCTCCTATGTTGTCACTTTCATATATTACTAGTGGGAATTTCCGTTATAGAACTTGGCTTGTATATTCCAACGATGGGCTTCCTCAAATGCCCTATGTCTTCAAGAGCAAGCAAGTTGATGCACACCCACTAGTTGTCTTTTTTTGAGCTTTCATACACTTATAGCTCTAGTGCATCCATTACATGGCAATCCCTACTCACTCACATTAATATCAATTGATAGAAATCACCATAGTCCATTAATTTGCCGAGTTGATGTGAGACTTTCTCCCCACTTTTGTCTATTACCACCTTCTATTCCACCCATAGTGCTATATCCATGGCTCACGCTCATATATTGCGTGAAATATTGAAAAGTCTAAAGCGTGTTAAAAAGTATGAACCAAATGCTTGGCTGACACCGGGGTGGGCATGATCACCTTGTGTTGATAAGAGGGAGCATAATAAGGCTATTTGATTTTGTAGGGATAACTTTCTTTAGCCATGTTATTTTTGAAGCTTGATGATTCATTATCTAGTATGCTTAAAATATCATTGTTCTCATGTCAACATAAACTTTTGCTTGAAACTTATGGATCTGAACTTTCATACCAGTTTAAAGAAGAATTGCATTGATAAATATGTCGGGTAGCATTCCACATCAAAAATTCTGTTTTTATCATTTACCTACTCGAGGATGAGCAGCAATTAAGCTTGGGGATGCTTGATACGTCTCCAATGTATCTATAATTTTTGATTGTTATGTGTTATTATATTACCTGACTTGGATGTTTTATATGCATTAATATGCTATTTTATATGATTTTTGGGACTAACCTATTAACCTAGAGCCCAGTGCTAGTTTCTGTTTTTTCCTTGTTTTTGAGTTTCGCAGAAAAGGAATATCAAACGGAGTCCAAACGGAACGAAACTTCACGGATATTTTTCATGGACCAGAAGACATCAGATGGAATTGGAGTACATGCCAGGGGGTCCGCGAGGAACCCACAAGGGTGGAGGGTGCGCCCAGGGGGGTAGGGCGTGCCCCTACCTTGTGGGCCCCTCGAGCCTCCTCTGACCAACCTCCTTTGCCTATAAATTCCCAAATATTCTAGAAACCCTAAATGTGTGATCAAAACCACTTTTCCGCTGCTGCAACTCACTGTTCTCGAGAGATCCCATCTGGAGGCCTTTTCGGTACTCTGTCAGAAGGGGAATCAACCACGGAGGGCATTTACATCAACACCATTGCCTTTCCGATGAAGTGTGAGTAGTTTACAAGAGACCTACAGATCCATAGCTAGTAACTAGATGGCTTCCTCTCTTTCGTTTTTCTTCAATACCATGTTTTCCTTGTTGTTCTTGGAGATCTATCCGATGTAATCTTCTTTTGCGGGGTGTTTGTGAAGATCCGATGAATTATGGGTTTATGATCAGATTATCTATGAATAATATTTGAGTCTTCTCTGAATTCTTATATGCATGATTTAATATGTTAGTAATTCTCTACAAACTATCGGTTTGGTTTGGCCAACTGGATTAGTTTTTCTTGCAATGGGATAAGTGCTTTGCTTTGGGTTGAATCTTGCGGTGCTCAATCCCAGTGACAGAAAAGGACATGGCACCTATTGTATTGTTGCCATCGAGGATAAAAAGATGGGGTTTTCATCATATTGCTTGAGTTAATTCCTCTACACCATGTCATCTTATGTAATGTGTTACTCTGTTTTTATGAACTTAATACACTAGATGTATGCTGGATAGCGGTTGATGTGTGGAGTAATAATAGTAGATGCAGGCAGGAGTCATTCTACTTTTCATGGACGTGATGCCTATATTCATGATCATTGCCATAGATATCGTTATAATTATTCGCTTTTCTATAAATTGCTTGATAGTAATTTGTTAACCCACCGTAATACTTGCTATCATGAGAGAAGCCTCTAGTGAAACCTATGGCCCCCGGGTCTCTTTTACATCTTATAAGTTTCCGATCTACTATTCAGCAATCTTTTACTTTTCAATCTATAAACTAAAAACCCAAATATATTTTCTTTACTTGTTTATCTATCTCTATCAGATCTCACTTTTTGCAAATAACCTAGAAGGGATTGACAACCCCTTTATAGCATTGGGTGCAAGTTGTTTCATTGTTTTGTGCAGGTATTTGGCAACTTGTGTGTGATCTCCTACTGGATTGATACCTTGGTTGCCAAAACTGAGGGAAATACTTACTTAACTCTTGCTGCATCCCCTTTCCTCTTTAAGGGAAAACACCAACGCACCTCGGGAAAGTAGCGAGGAAGAAAAATATTTCTGGCGCCGTTGCCGGGGAGATCTACGCCAAGTCAAGACCCACCAAGTACATATCATAAAACTCTCATCTCTCACTTTTACATTATTTGCCATTCGCCTCTCGGTTTCCTCTCCCCCACTTCTAAAACGATTTTCGAAAGATTTGCTTTTGCGATTTCTTCGCCCTTCTTTCGTCGTGTTCGCTTGTTTTTTGTGTGCTTGTGTGTTGGATTGCTTGCTTTGTCACGACGACTCAAGAAAATACCAAATTATGTGACTTTTCCAACACCAATAATAATGATTTTATTTTCACACCGATTGCTCCCGCTACTAATGCTAAATCTTTTGAAATCAATGCTTCTTTATTGAATCTAGTCAACAAAGATCAATTTGCTGGCCTTCCTAGTGAAGATGCCGTATCTGATCTGAATAATTTTGTTGATTTGTGCGATATGTAAAATAAAAGAGATTTAGATAATGATCTTGTTAAATTGAAGATATTCCCATTCTCACTACGAGATCGGGCGAAAACTTGGTTTTCATCTTTGCCTAAAAATAGTATTGATTCATGGTATAAGTGCAAAGATTGTTTTATTGCCAAGTATTTTCCTCCCGCTAAGATCATCTCCCTTAGGAACGATATTATGACGTTTAAACAACATGATCATGAGCATGTTGCACAATCTTGGGAGAGGATGAAACTTATGATAAGAAATTGTCCCACACATTGTTTGAATTTATGGATGATTATACAATTTTTTATGCCGGTTTGAACTTTGCTTCTAAAATTCTTTTAGATTCGGCCACGGGAGGTACTTTTATGGAAATCACTTTAGGAGAAGCTACTAAACTCCGAGATAATATACTGGTTAACTATTCTCAATGGCACACCAAGAGATCTGCCACTAGTAAAAAAGTGCATGCAATTGAAGAAATTAATGTTTTGAGTGGTGATACGTCTCCAACGTATCTATAATTTATGAAGTTTTCATGCTATAAAATGATCCATCTTGGATGTTTTATATTCATTTATATGATATCTTATACGATTTTTGGGACTAACCTATTAACCTAGAGCCCAGTGCCAGTTTCTGTTTTTTCCTTATTTTTGAGTTTTACATAAAAGGAATACCAAACGGAGTCAAATTACGTGCCAATTTTTGATGATTTTTTTATGGACCAAAAGAAGCCCCCGGAGTAAAAGAGTTGGGCCAGAAGAGTCCCGGGCCGTCCACGAGGGTGGTGGGCGCGCCCTACCCCCTAGGCGCGCCCCCTATCTCGTGGACGACTCAGAGACCCCCCTGACGTGAGACCGACGCCAAAAATTCCTATAAATACAGAAACCCCCGAAAAGAAACCTAGATCGGGAGTTCCGCCGCCGAAAGCCTCTGTAGCCACCAAAAACCAATCGGGACCCTGTTTCGGCACCCTCCCGGAGGGGGGATCCATCCCCGATGGCCATCTTCATCATCCCGGCGCTCTCCATAACGAGGAGGGAGTAGTTCACCCTCGGGACTAAGGGTATGTACCAATAGCTATGTGTTTGATCTCTCTCTCTCTCGTGTTCTTGATATGGCACGATCTTGATGTATCGTTAGCTTTGCTATTATAGTTGGATCTTATGATGTTTCTCCCCCTCTACCTTCTTGTAATGGATTGAGTTTTCCCTTTGAAGTTATCTTATCAGATTGAGTCTTTAAGGATTTGAGAACACTTCATGTATGTCTTGCTTGTGCTTATTAGTGGTGACAATGGGATATTCACGTGATCTACTTGATGTATGTTTTGGTGATCAACTTGCGGGTTCAGTGACCTTGTGAACTTATGCATAGGGGTTGGCACATGTTTTCGTCTTGACTCTCAAGTAGAAACTTTGGGGCACTCTTTGAAGTTCTTTGTGTTCGTTCAATAGATGAATGTGAGATTGTGTGATGCATATCGTATAATCATGGCCACGGATACTTGAGGTGACAATGGAGTATCTAGGTGACATTAGGGTTTTGGTTGACGTGTGTCTTAAGGTGTTATTCTAGTACAAACTCTAGGATAGATCGAACGGAAAGAATAGCTTCGTGTTATTTTACTACAGACTCTTGAATAGATCGATCAAAAAGAATAACTTTGAGGTGGGTTTGTACCCTACAATAATCTCTTCGTTTGTTCTCCACTATTAGTGACTTTGAAGTGACTCTTTGTTGCATGTTGAGGGATTGTTATATGATCCAGTTACGTTATTATTGTTGAGAGAACTTTCACTAGTGAAAGTATGAACTCTAGGCCTTGCTTCCTAGCATTGCAATATCGTTTTCGCTCACTTCTATTACTTGTTACCTTGCTGTTTTATAATTTCAGATTACAAAAACCTATATCTATCATCAATATTGCACTTGTATCACCGTCTCTTCATTGAACTAGTGCACCTATACAATTTACCATTGTATTGGGTGTGTTGGGGACACAAGAGACTCTTTGTTATTTGGTTGCAGGATTGTTTGAGAGAGACCATCTTCAGCCTACGCCTCCCACGGATTGATAAACCTTAGGTCATCCACTTGAGGGAAATTTGCTACTGTCCTACAAACCTTTGCACTTGGAGGCCCAACAACATCTACAAGAAGAAGGTTGTGTAGTAGACATCAAGCTCTTTTCTGGCGCCGTTGCTGGGGAGGCTAGGTAAGCGGCACTGACAGCCCATCAACTAAGCTCTTTTTGGCGCCATTGCTGGGGAGGAGAGTGCTTGAAGGTATATCTTTAAATATTGCAATCGGATCTTTTAGTTTTTTGTTTTATCACTAGTTTAGTTTATAAAAGAAAACTACAAAAAATGGAATTGAGGTTGCCTCATATGCTTCATCTTTTTAATGTCGTTCGTGAAAATGATGGAAAGGAAAATTGTGCCCAAGTACTAGAAGAAGAATGCATTAAAATGTTTGGCACTAAATATTTGAATGATGAGCATGATTTCAATGTTGTTAGTATGAAGTCTTTGAATATCCAGGATGCTAATGATATGTAAAGCCACAAGCTTGGGGATGCTATGTTTAATGAAGATGATATTTTTAGTCCCCCAAGTTTTGATGTGGAAATTTATTACGATGATAGCATGCCTCCTATTTATGATGATTATATTGATGAAAGTGGATTTGGAAAGGTCATGACTTTATTTAGTAATGATTCCACTATCTTGGAAGAGGTTTGAATTGATTATGATGAGAACAAAGTTGCTACTTATGATGATTATTGTGATGATACTTATGTTATAAAAATTAGTGATGATTATATTTACAAAACTTGTCATGATTATGATTACCCTTTTTTTGAACATTATTATTTTAATGTGGAAACAATTTATAGTATTCGAGTTTCTTATGATACTCCCACTATTCCGAATGAGAAGAATTTTTTGCTTATGTGGAGAGTAGTAAATTTTCTATGCTTGTAGATCATGAAAAGAATGCTTTATGGGATGGTTATTGTTGAATTCATTCATGATGCTACTCAAAATTATTATGAGGGAGGAATATATGCTTGTAGGAGTTGCAATAATATCAAGTTTCTTCTCTGTGTGCTTAAAATCTTGAAGTTATGCTCGTTTTCCCTTCCTATGCTAGTTGATTATCGTTCCCATAAATTGTTTCCTCAAAAAATCCCTATGCATAGGAAGTGGGTTAGACTTAAATGTGCTTGTCATGCAATTCATGATGCTCCCTTTGTGTTTCAATTCTTTACTTTCATGTGAGCATCATTGAAATCTCAATGCCTAGCTAAAAGGCTTTAAAGAAAAGCGCTTGCTGGGAGACAACCCAATATTTTTCTTTCCTGTTTTTCAATAAATGTATCATCTAGCCTCTGGTTAGAGGAGTTTTCATGTTTTAAATTAGTGTTTGTGCCAAGTAAGACCTTTGGGGTGATTTGGAAGATAGTAGATTGGTCTTGCTATAAAAAACAAAAACTTTTGCGCTCACGAGATTAGCTGCCATTTTTTACTGGAGAGTGCTTTTAGGTTGATTCTTTTTGCAGATGATTAAAAGACAAATTCCTCACGTCCACCAACTTATGTCAGAATGTTTTGAGTTACAGAAGTATTCGAAAGTTACAGATTGCTACAGACTGTTCTGTTTTTGAGAGATTCAGTTTTCTATGTGTTGTTTGCTTATTTTGATGAATCTATGAGTAGTATCGGAGGCTATGAACCATAGATAAGTTGGAATACAGTAGATATTACACCAATATGAATTTAGAATGAGTTCACAACAGTACCTAAGTGGTGTTTTTATTTTCTTAAACTAACTGAGCTTACGAGTTTTTTGTTGAGTTTTGTGTTGTGAAGTTTTCAAGTTTTTGGTAAAGATTTGATGAACTATGGAATAAGGAGTCGAAAGAGCCTAAGCTTGGGGATGCCCAAGGAACCCCAAGTTAATATTCAAGGACAAACAAGAGCCTAAGCTGGGGGATGCCCCGGAAGGCATCCCCTCCTTCGTCTTCGTCTATCGGTAACTTTACTTGAGGCTATATTTTTATTCACCACATGATATGAGTTTTGCTTGGAGCGTCATTTTCTTTTGTTTATATTTTCTTGCTGTTATTTAGAGGAATTTTTCTATATTTTGTTTCAATAAAATGTCAAGTCTAGCCTTTACCATGCTTATTTTGCAAGTCTTTGTGTTGCTGTTTGAAAACAGAAAGTTTTCTATCATTGTCTAAATTCTTCTAGATAGTCAGAACAAGATAAAATCTTGAAATTTTTACACGGTGAGCATGAATAAGTTCTCTGTAACGTGGTATTTTTTCAGAATTTTTAGATCTAGGGAAGTATGAGAATAATTCCACTCTTTACAAACTGTCCTGTTTAGACAGATTGCTGTTATTTTTGCATTGTTTGCATATGTTCGCTTGTTTAATGATACTATTTGAGGATAGGAGTCTTAAATATCCAGAGGCATTTAGTATGCAATGTCAAATTATAATATTAGTGATTTTCTACAGTAGAGAATGTTAAGGTTTTGATTTGATTTATACTAACTTATCTCACGAGTTCTTGTTGAGTTTTGTGTGTATGAAGTTTTTAAAATTTCGGATACTATGATATGAGAGGAATTAAGGAGACACAAAAGCTCAAGCTTGGGGATGCCCAAGGCATCCCAAAATAATATTTCAAGAAGTCTCATGCATCTAAGCTTTGGGATGCCCCGGTTGGCATCCCACCTTTCTTCGTCAACAACTATCGGTTAGTATCGGTTTAGCATAAGTTTTTGCCTCTTCACATGATATGTGATATCCTTGCAATGTCATTTTTGTTTGTTTGTTGTTTGAATAGAATATTAAGATCTGAATTTTATTTTAATGAGAGAGAGTCCTCACATGGCTACATAATTGTTTTACAACTCATTGATCTTCACTTATATCTTTTTGGAGTAGTTTGTCATTTACTCTCGTCCTTCACTTATATCCTATGAGTAAATGGTTGAATGAATTTCATAACATAAATCTGAAATAATATATGTTTCATATGCTTATCCCATGGGGATTAATGACTTTACATATAAGAAGGATAAGTGGTAAAATTTATTGGTAGTTAGCAAACATAATATTGGTCACTTGTACAATTCATGAAAGAATATTGAAGGAAGAGAGATTTCACATATAAATATACTATCTTGGAAATCTTCTATGATTGTGAGCCTCATTAATTATTTTCAAACTTGAGCAAATTAGTTGAAGTTGGACATGGAAGACAACATAATGACTTATGCTTGGGTATATTTGTATAGAAGTTATATTGTTATGGATCCTCAAACATGTGGTGCTTGCTATTTAGAATCTTTGCTATTCAAAATTTATGTACTAAGCGGGAATACTGCTTGTGCATCCAACATCCTTGAACCAAGTTTCTTCCATGAGTGTCCACCATATCTACCTATATGCGGTATTTACCTGCCGTTCCAAGTAAATTTGCATGTGCCAAACTCTAAACCTTCAAATAATAATCTGTTTTGCATGCCCGAATCGCTCATGTAGCGACTAGGGGCTATCAGTATCTTCCATGCTAGGTGGGTTATTCTCACGATGAGTGGATCTCCGCTTGTCATTCACGAGAAAATGGCAGGTAATTGGGATACCCAGTCCTATGATCAAAAGATCAAAAATAAAATTACGAATAAATAAACAAAGCTCCCCCTGGACTGTTGTTGGTATGGATGGTACCCCGTGGATTCGGATGGCCGTGGAGTGTGATTGTTGGTGGAGGGGGAGTAAAAACTTTACCTTTCTGTTTGGGAACCGCCTATAATGTGCCTAGCATTGTTCAAGAAATCTTCTGATTCAGAGATTTATCGTCCGATTTATCGCTACTCTTGGGGTGATAGATAAGATTATGCCTTATCTTCACCATTTATCGTTTGGGACGATTTATAGCTATGACAAGCGATTTACCAGGAATCTACCGATAAATCCGGCCTATTCATAGCACTATGTCTGCAAAAACTATGTTTATTTGCATTTTGTGGACCTTATTACACAATATGTATTGTTGTTCTATTTTGTTCGTCATTATACAAGGATTCAAAGGCTAGGAATCAAGGTAACACTTCTGTCCAATATTGTTTTAGTATTGAATATATCATATTTTAGCGTTGGGAACCTGATATTTGCAAAAAATGCCCGATTAATAGTCGACCGACACAATCAATTAATCGGCTGATTTCCGATTAATCTCTAATCCACATTTGTCCGAGACGATAACGATAAGCGATATCCTCAACATTGGTGCCTAGTATGGAAGATATTGGAAACTCTCGGTCGTTATGTTGACAATGAAAGCATACCTCTCAAAATTATTTTCATCTCTGTTTTAAAAGCTTCGAGCTCTGGCACCTCTGCAAATCCCTGCTTCCCTCTGTGGAGAGCCTATCTTTTACTTTTATGCAAGAGTCAGTAGTATTCCTTCTCTTTACAACCTACTCTTTAGCTGCAAGGATCATGTGATGGGGAAAGATCTAAGCATATATGGCCATTCAAATATATTTGATCATGAATAATTATTGTTGACAATTATATTTATGATAAATAAGTTCGGACGTGAAACCTTAAGCCCCTATCTTTCTCTTTGTTCAATGGATGCTATTTGTTCTAAAAATATACTTTGAGTGGTAGCAATCATGGAAGACTACATGATAGTTGAGTATGTGTGATTTGCTGAATCAAAACTCTTACATAGACCCTTCCTAAAAATAAGATGAATTGCAATTGCGTGATGACTGAGAACCTAGTTTGCTAGTTTGCAAGAAAGTTTATGATTTATGCTTTAACATGTGAATAGCTTGCTACTTGATCATGAGAAGTTTTATGAGATGAACTATTGTTATGATATATAGTGATGCTAGAAAAAGTGATTGAAATTATCATTGATCAAACTTGTGCACTTGCTAGCATTCACACTTCATAAATTATTTTCTTTTATCATTTACCTACTCGAGGACGAGCAGGAATTAAGCTTGGGGATGCTGATACGTCTCCAACGTATCTATAATTTATGAAGTATTCATGCTATTAAATGATCCATCTTGGATGTTTTATATGAATTTATATGATATATTATATGATTTTTGGGACTAACCTATTAACCTAGAGCCAAGTGCCATTTTCTGTTTTTTCCTTGTTGTTGAGTTTTACAGAAAAGGAATACCAAACGGAGTCCAATTGACGTGCCATTTTTGATGATTTTTTATGGACCAAAAAAAGCCCCCAGAGTAAAAGAGTTGGGCCAGAAGAGTCCTGGGCCGTCCCCGAGGGTGGAGGGCGCGCCCTACCCCCTGGGCGCGCCCCTCTATCTTGTGGACAACTCAGAGACCCCCCTGACGTGAGACCGATGCCAAAAATTCCTATAAATACAGAAATCCCTGAAAAGAAACCTAGATCGAGAGTTCCTCCACCGCAAGCCTCTGTAGCCACCAAAAACCAATCGGGACTCTGTTCCGGCACACTATCGGAGGGGGGATCCATCACCGGTGGCCATCTTCAACATCTCGGTGCTCTCCATGATGAGGAGGGAGTAGTTCACCCTCAGGGCTGAGAGTATGTACCAATAGCTATGTGTTTTATCTCTCTCTCTCTCTCTCTCTCTCTCTCTCTCTCTCTCTATCTCTCTCGTGTTCTTGATATGTATCGTGAGCTTTGCTATTATAGTTGGATCTTATGATGTTTCTATCCCTCTACCTTCTTTTAATGGATTGAGTTTTCCCTTTGAAGTTATCTTATCGGATTGAGTCTTTAATGATTTGAGAACACTTGATGTATGTCTTGCATGTGCTTATCTGTGGTGAAAATGGGATATTCACGTGATCTACCTGATGTATGTTTTGGTGATCAACTTGCGGGTTCAGTGACCTTGTGAACTTATGCATAGGGGTTGGCACATGTTTTCGTCTTGACTTTCTGGTAGAAACTTTGGGGCACTCTTTGAAGTTCTTTGTGTTGGATGAATAGATGAATCTGAGATTGTGTGATGCATATCGTATAATCATCCCCACGGATACTTGAGGCGACAATGGAGTATCTAGGTGACATTAGGGTTTTGGTTGATGTGTGTCTTAAGGTGTTATTCTAGTACGAACTCTAAGATAGATCGAACGGAAAGAATAGCTTCGTGTTATTTTACTACAAACTCTTGAATAGATCGATCACAAAGAATAACTTTGAGGTGGTTTCGTACGCTACAATAATCTCTTCGTTTGTTCTCTGCTATTAGTGACTTTGGAGTGACTCTTTGTTGCATGTTCAGGGATTGTTATATGATCTACTTATGTTATTATTGTTGAGAGAACTTGCACTTGTGAAAGTATGAACTCTAGACCTTGTTTCCTAGCATTCCAATACCATTTTCGCTCACTTTTATTACTTGTTACCTAGTTGTTTTTATAATTTTCGATTACAAAAACCTATATCTATCATCCATATTGCACTTGTATCACTATCTCTTCGCCAAACTAGTGCACCTATACAATTTGCCATTGTATTGGGTGTGTTGGGGACACAAGAGACTCTTTGTTATTTGGTTGCAAGGTTGTTTGAGAGAGACCATCTTCATCCTACACCTCCCACGGATTGATAAACCTTAGGTCATCCACTTGAGGGAAATTTGCTACTGTCCTACAAACCTCTCCACTTGGAGGCCCAACAACGTCTACAAGAATAAGGTTGTGTAGTAGACATCAAGTAGAAAGATGGATGAACTTATGCATTTCTTTGCTAGCAAGGGTACTGATACGTCCAAAATGTATCTATAATTTCTGCTTGCTCCATGCCTTTTTTTGTGTAATATTGCTATGATATTTATGCACTTCCATACACTTTTGATCATATTTGGACTAACCTACTAATGGTTGCAAAAGTGCACAATGTTCTTGTTTTACACTTTATTGTGTAGGAATTACTTGGAAATTGACAAAAACGCAAAAGGAGTCGTATTGGAGTAGGACTCTGACTTTCCTGAAATCTGTCTGAGAACGTTTTTTATAGATGGTCACGTTCCGGCCCGAAGACGACGTCAAAAGGAAAAAGTCTAGTTGCAAAAGTTGTGGGAAATTTCGAGGCGATGCTTCTGGATATAAAATTCGTCCAAATCGGAGCCCGGACGGCCGAGTAAAGCCCGTTTTACTGAAGCCCAAAATCTGATGACGGGAATCCGAGAGTCTATATAAAGAGAGGAAACCTAGGTCACCAAGGGCCACGAATTTTCCTCCTCCCGAGCCGCCGTCTTGGAGGGGAGAACCAGCACCATTGCAGCACCATCCACAAGGAAGAAGGGGGGCGAAGGAACCGCTGCCCCCTAGGGCCGCCGCCGCCCCAAGGGTCGCAGCCGCCGCCTCCGTGGCTGCCGCCGGCCGTCTCCTCCTCGCTGGGCTGCACCTCTTCATCAACACCATCATCAACCTCCTCCTCACCATGTTCATGCGTGAGTAGTCTTCTCCGGGGCCGAGGGCTCGTACGTGTAGCTATGTGGTTATCTCTCTCTCCCATGATGTGATCTTTGTTGTGATCATAGGCTATGTTAATCTAGGGTGATCCCATGATATTTCCCCTTCCTTTATGTATTGGATTGATGTACTCACTTGTCTTTATCTAGTATAATCCCCGACACCAAGGTGACAGCGGTCTATTGGACATGGATTAGAAAAATATTTTCATGAGTGATTTCCTCTCTTGTGTGTTGATTGAATATTGAGAGTCTCTTGGTGCTTGTCTTTGACTATCCTTTAGATATGTTGTGGTGATTGTGGGACTCTCTTTGGATGGCCGCGGTGACATTGGGAAATCCTTAGATTGAGAAATACGAACTTTGAGGTGTGCTTTTGTAGCCCTACATAATTCTCGTCCTCTCTTGACCACGAATGAATGACCTCCGAGTGTGTCCCCTTTGCATATTTTATGGGAAATATCATGTGATTCGATTATGTTAATGTTGTTGGGAGTTGCCACTAGTGAAAGTATGAACCCTAGGCCTTGTTTCCACCATTGCAATACCATTTGTGCTCACGTTTACCACTTGTTCGCTTGCTGCACTTTTTATTACAGATTTATATTACTTTGTTTTGCCATCCATATCACTTGCCATTTAACATCTCTTCGCCGAACTAGTGCACCTATACATCTGACAAGTGTATTAGGTGTGTTGGGGACACAAGAGACTTCTTGTATTTTAGTTGCAGGGTTGCTTGAGAGAGACCATCTTCAACCTCTACTTCCCTGAGTTCGATAAACCTTAGGTCATCCACTTGAGGGAAATTGCTGTTGTCCTACAAACCTCTGCGCTTGGAGGCCCAACATAGTCTACAAGAGTAGAAGCGTGTGTAGACATCAAGCTATTTCTGGCGCCGTTGCCGGGGAAGTGAGTACTTGAAGGTATATCTTTAGATCTTGCAATTAAATCTTTTTGTTTCTTGTTTTTATTTTCTCTAGTTTTGCTTAATGGAAAACAACAAAAATATGAGAGGGCTTTATAAGCTCTACCTTGAACTTGGACATGATGTGTTCGAAGAGAAAATTAAAAACCTTTGGAACTTTATTTGCATAACAATCATGATGGTGGTGATGTTATTAGTATGTTTTTATTTAATATCAATATTGCTAATGACATGGAAAGCTCTAAGCTTGGGGATGACACGTTTGATGAACATGATATTTTTAGTCCCCCAACTTTTGAGGAGAAAATTTACTTTGATGATACTATGCCTCCTATATATGATGATTATAATGATGAATATGATATTTTTAGTCCACCTACTATTGAGGACAAAATTTATTATGATTATGATATGCCTCCTAAATACGATGATTACCATGATGATTATGATAGTCTTACTCTCACTATTCCTAATAAGAAAGATTTTGCTTATATGAAGAGTAATGACACTTTTATGCTTTTGGATCATGGAAATAATGCCTTATGTGATAGTTATATTGTTGAGTTCATCCATGATGCCACTGAAATTTATAATGAGAGAGGGAGACATGGTTCTAAATATCTTAATAATAAGAAGTTTCCTCTCTTTATGGTGAATATTTTGAAGCTGCACTTGTTTTGTCTTCCTATGCTTATTGCTTTGTGCTTTAATGAATTATTCTATTGCAATATTCCTATGCATAGGAAGCATGTTAGGCTTAAATGTGTTTTGTATTTGCTTCTTGATGCTCTCTTTTGTTCTTCAACTCTTATTCCTACGAGAGCATCATTAAAGTCTTAAGCCTATCTTTATGGCTATAAAGAAAGAGCTCTAGGGAGACAACCCTTGTTATCTTTGCTTTCAGTTTGTTCTTTCAGTTTTTAGCGGTCTTAATTTTTGTTACTACTGTAGCAACATCATTGTATCTTTATTTTTCAGCTTTGTGCCAAGTTTAGCCTCTGATTGCAAGAAAGTTCAAAAGTTGTGACGTGCTGTCCAGGAAACAGATTCTGTCCTTGGACAGGAAAATTCGTATAAAATCACCAGATCATCTTTTTGGTCTGAATTTTTTCGAAAGCGTGCTCTATACAATTGTCTTTCGGGCATCTGTTCTGAGTTTTTTGATTTGAGTTGCAGAAGTGCCCCGAAAAAATTATTTACTACCTGCTGGTCTGTTTTTCACAGATTCTGTCCTGTTTTGCCTTTCCTTCATTTTGCGAACCTTGAGCTTGCTTTTTCTTTGCAAAAACCTTTTGGCAATCTTGAGAAACAGTAGACCTTCAAGAATATCCTTATTTCCAGCAAGGAAAAAATATTTTATTAAGGGTTCTAACCTCGCTAATCAGATTATGATGAGTTATGTATGAAGGGAGTTTTCAAGTGTGCGAGGGAAGATGATAAAAAGATTCAGGAGTGTCAAACGCTCAAGCTTGGGGATGCCCCCATGCACCCCCAAGAAATATTCAAGAAGACTTAAGCGTCTAAGCTTGGGGATGCCCCCCCCGTGCATCCCCTTCTCCATCAACATTATCAGTTCGTCTTTCGTTCCACTATATTTGTATCACTTCATGTGTTATGTGCTATGCTTGGAGCGTCTTGTTTTTAGTTTCCTTTTTAGTTTTCTTTAGCTTTGCTTGCTTTTCATAACGAGTTGGAACTCAGCTTTCTTTATGTGGGAGAGAAACACGCTCCACTTCAACCTAGAACACAACATAGAATTTTCATGTCTATCTTTGCTGTGTGTGTTCTTTGTCTTTTAATAGCTACTATCATGTTTAGCTCTTAGCTTTCATGCTTATCTTTTTAAAAGAGCTTTTGTTTAGTTGGTCGCTGGAACTCTCTTTAGTTATCATGCTTATCTTATTAAGAGAGTTTGTTTCTGTTGCATTGGTCGATATGTCTATGATAAAAATGCTACGTGCATAATGGCGCTTAGTAGTTCATGGTTTCTTATGGTTAGTCTCAAATAGCTGGGGGGTTCCCAATGTGTTATTGGAGTACCAACATGATTTGTTTGCCTATGATGTGGTATGGTTTAGTAATATCTTCCTTCAAGAATTTATTTTGATTGACTTGGCGTATGTTCACGCATATTAAAGACTGTAAAGAAAGTCTGTCAAGCCTTGATGATCTTTTATTTCTGAGTAGCGATATAACTTCCATGCCTGATTCAATGTTGCTTTGTCGCTCTGCATGATTATGACCGTCATTGCTCTTTTAGTTGGTCGCTCCCAGTCTTTTGCTAACCTTCGCCTGTACTAAGCGGACTGACTGCTTGTGCATCCGAAATCCTTTAAACCAGTTATGCCATATGAGTCCGCCATACCTTCCTACGTGGTATTTACCTGCCATTCCTAACGAAGACTTTCATATACCATCTCGAAATTATTCAAAGAAAAAAAGCATTTCTCTTTTGTGCCTCTGTTTTAGCTCATGAGGAAGTAGTAGTTAATTCATGATCTTTTTAAGTTGGACAAGCTTCACCCCAGGATTGCATGTCTAATGTGCAAACCCATAATACGAGAAGGAACTGGCATAGAGTGCGCCTGGCTCATTAAAAAAATATACAACAAACAAACCCTCCTTCACGCTTTGTTCATGAGAAATCAGAAAACTTTGGCAGTGATAAACAAAGGAGATTAAGAGGATGTGATCGTCCTCATTCGGGAGCCGTTCCTCGAAACTTGTCCAGCTCAAGAAGTAATTGAGTTATCTGCTAGCATTCGTTGACGAAACATGCATATCCAAAAAAAATTATTACCTCTGTTTTTAAAACCAAGAGCTCTGGTACATGTTTAAGTTTTTGTTTCCGACCACGGGTTTTCAACCTTGCCAACAAAAGCCACGGTTCGAGAGTCTCCACCTTCTTTAAAGCACCAACTATTGAGAGCGTGATTGTCATTCTGAGTGTAATGTGCATTGTCCCAAAGTACTATTGTCTTTTGCATGATTATGATATCGTTTATTCTTAAATCATTGTATCTAGTCGTCACTTACACTTTGGAGGTGCCCCTGCATTTATGTTTTGCTTCACTAAAGGGGGCAAGCGAGATATCACTTTGTCATATTTGCACACCATGCTCATTACAAATCTTTTGAGTATTTCAGTATCATATTGTAAAACTTTCAGTTCTTTGTGATTTTCTCATGAGGCAACTTAATTACTACAGATCCATTGTCTTAGTAAGCACATGTCATGTGACTGTAAAAAGTCCTTATATGATTAATAGCATGTCACCACAAAATTATGCTTATTATCATTTACCTACTCGAGGACGAGCAGGAATTAAGTTTGGGGATGTTGATACGTCCAAAACGTATCTATAATTTCTGCTTGCTCCATGCCTTTTTTGTGTGATATTGCTATGATATTTATGCACTTCCATACACTTTTGATCATATTTGGACTAACCTACTAATGGTTGCAAAAGTGCACAATGTTCTTGTTTTACACTTTATTGTGTAGGAATTACTTGGAAATTGACAAAAACGCAAAAGGAGTCGTATTGGAGTAGGACTCTGACTTTCCTGAAATCTGTCTGAGAACGTTTTTTAAATATGGTCACGTTCCGGCCCGAAGACCACGTCAAACGGAAAAAGTCTAGTTGCGAAAGTTGTGGGGAATTTTGAGGCGATACTTCTGGATATAAAATTCGTCCAAATCTAAGTCAGGACGGCCGAGTAAAGCCCGTTTTACTGAAGCCCAAAATCTGATGACGGGAATCCGAGAGTCTATATAAAGAGAGGAAACCTAGGTCACCAAGGGCCACGAATTTTCCTCCTCCCGAGCCGCCGTCTTGGAGGGGAGGATCAGCACCATTGCAGCACCATCCACAAGGAAGAAGGGGGGCCAAGGAACCGCTGCCCCCTAGGGCCGCCGCCGCCCCAAGGGCCGCCGCCGCCGCCTCCGTGGCTGCCACCGGCCGTCTCCTCCTCGCGGGGCTGCACCTCTCCATCAACACCATCATCAACCTCCTCTTCACCATGTCCATGTGTGAGTAGTCTTCTCCGGGGCCGAGGGCTCGTACGTGTAGCTATGTGGTTATCTCTCTCTCCCATGATGTAATCTTCGTTGTGATCATAGGCTATGTTAATCTAGGGTGATCCCATGATATTTCCTCTTCCTCTATGTATTTGATTGATGTACTCACTTGTCTTTATCTAGTATAATCCCCGAGACCAAGGTGACAGCGGTCTATTGGACATGGATTAGAAAAATATTTTCATGAGTGATTTCCTCTCTTGTGTGTTGATTGAATATTGAGAGTCTCTTGGTGCTTGTCTTTGATTATCCTTTAGATATGTTGTGGTGATTGTGGGACTCTCTTTGGATGGCCGCGGTGACATTGGGAAATCCTTAGATTGAGAACTACGAATTTTGAGGTGTGCTTTTGTAGCCCTACATAATTCTCGTCCTCTCTTGACCATGAAGGAATGACCTCCGACTGTGTCCCCTTTGCATATTTTATGGGAAATATCATGTGATTCGATTATGTTAATGTTGTTGGGAGTTGCCACTAGTGAAAGTATGAACCCTAGGCCTTGTTTCCACCATTGCAATACCATTTGTGCTCACGTTTACCACTTGTTCGCTTGCTGCACTTTTTATTACAGATTTATATTACTTTGTTTTGCCATCCATATCACTTGCCATTTAACATCTCTTCGCCGAACTAGTGCACCTATACATCTGACAAGTGTATTAGGTGTGTTGGGGACACAAGAGACTTCTTGTATTTTAGTTGCAGGGTTGCTTGAGAGAGACCATCTTCAACCTCTACTTCCCTGAGTTCGATAAACCTTAGGTCATCCACTTGAGGGAAATTGCTGCTGTCCTACAAACCTCTGCGCTTGGAGGCCCAATATAGTCTACAAGAGTAGAAGCGTGTGTAGACATCAGGTACTAATGTTGATCCTAATGATATACCCTTATCCACTTTGAGTGAAAATATGGATGAACTTATGAAATTGTTTGCTAGCAAGGGTGGAGTGGATGTGGTAATAGACAAAAGGTGGGACAAATTCTCACATCAACTAGGCAAATCAGTAGAACATGGAGATGTCCATCAATCGATATCAATGTGAGTGAGTAGGGATTTCCATGTAACGGATGCACTAGAGCTATAAGTGTATGAAAGCTCAAAAAGACAACTAGTGGGTGTTCATCAATTTGCTTGCTCATGAAGACCTAGGACATTTGAGGAAGCCTATCATTGGAATATACAAGCCAAGTTCTATAAAGAAAAATTCCCACTGGTGATATATGAAAGTGACAACATAGGAGACTCTCTATCATGAAGAACATGGTGCTACTCTGAAGCACAAGTGTGGAAAAGGATAGTAACATTGTCCCTTCTCTCTTTTTCGCTCATATTTTTTATTTTGGGTTCTTTGACCTCTTTTTTTGTGGGCTTCTTTGGCCTTTTTTTATTTGGTCTTCATTGGCCTCTTTTATTTTTGATAACCTCACATGGGACAATGTTCTAATAATGATGATCATCACACTTTTATTTACTTACGACTTGATATTACAAGTCGATACTAGAACAAAGATATGACTCTATATGAATGCCTCCGGCGGTGTACCGGGATGTGCAATGACCAAGAGTGACATGTATGAAAAATATGAAAGGTGGCCTTGCCACAAATACTAAGTCAACTACATGATCATGCAAAGCAATATAACAATGATGAAGCTTGTCATAATACACGGAACAGTGGAGTTACATGGAAATATATCTTGGAATGGCTATGGAAATGCCATAATAGGTAGGTATGGTGGCTATTTTGAGCAAGGTATAAGGAGGGTTTTATGCACCGGTGAAAGTTGTGCGGCACTAGAGTGGCTAGAAAGGTGGAAGGGTGAGAGTGCGTATAATCCATGGACCCACATTAGTCATAAAGAACTCACATACTTATTGTAGAAAGTCCACTTAGCCCTCAAAGAAAAACACTATGATGCATGCCCCTAGGGGGATGTTGGTTGGAGTTAACCATCGCACGCCCCCGACCTTCCCACATACATGAAACAATCAAAATACAGTGTGCGCCAATTTGGTTACATAGGCCATACATGCATGTTTCGGGAATCACAAACCTTAACATAATTATTTCTTTAACCTCAAAAACTACCTCTAGCATGACTCTAATATTACCATCTTAACATCTCAAAAAAATTACAAGGAGTCAAACTTCACATGATATTCAATGATCTCTATATGAAGGTTTTTATTATATCTCCTTTGGATGTTTATCATACTAGGACTAATTTCATAACCCAAGAAAATTACCATGCTGTCCTTAGGAACTCTCAAAATAATATAAGTTAAGCAAGAGAGTTCAACAATTTCTACAAAATAAAACCACCACCGTTCTCTAAAAAGATATAAGTGAAGCACTAGAGCAAAATTGCCTAGCTCAAAAGATATAAGTGAAGCGCATAGTGTATTCTAATAAATCACGATTGAAGCATGTCCCTCTCAAAAGGTGTGTACAGGAAGGATGATTGTGACAAACTAAAAAACAAAGACTCATATCATACACGACGCTCCAAGCAAAACACATATCATGTAGTAGAGAAAAATATAGCATCAAGTAAAGTTACCGATGGATGAGGACGAAAGAGGGGATGCCTTCCCGGGGCATCCCCAAGCTTAGACTCTTGGCCATCGTTGAATTGTACCTTGGGGTGCCTTGGGTATCCACAATCTTAGGCTTTTGCCACTCTTTATTCCATCGTCCATCAAATCCTTACCCAAAACTTGAAAGCTTCACAACACAAAACTCAACAGAAAATCTCGTGAGCTCCGTTAGTAAAACAAAGCAAATAACCACCCAAGGTACTGTTATGATCTTATTCTAATTTCATATCGGTGTAATATCTACTGTTTTAAAACTTCTCCATGGTTTATACCACCCGATACTAGCCATAGATGCATCAAAATAAGCAAACAACACATAAAAACAGAATGTGTCAAAAACAGAACAGTCTGTAGAAATCTATAAACTTCGCATACTTCTGTAACTCTAAAAATTCTGAAACAATTGGACGACGTGGGGAATTTGTATATCAATTATGTGAAAAAAATTCAAAAGGTTTAGGCGTCCAGTGATTTATTGAATTTCCTGCACTGGGCGCAAAAGTTTATGTTTTTCAGCAAAATCAAATCAACGATACCCGTAAGTCATCACAAAGGTCTTACTTGGCTCAAACACTAATTAAAACACCAAAACACAATTACTACAGAGGTAATAATGTGTAAAACTTGCAAAACATAACCAAAAAGTAAAAAGCAAAAATAAAATTGGGTCGGCTCCCAACAAGCGCTATTGTTTAACGCCCTTAGCTAGGCATAAAACGCAAATAGATCTAGGTATTATCATCCTCTTCAGTATGTAATTCTTTAATCATATATCTATTTTCACTAGGAGATTTTTTGTTTTGTCAATAATCAAAGTCCTAGGGAAGAAATCAAGAAACTCATCCTTAGTAATTGGTCCCTTAATTATATTAAAAAGATCAGAGTGAATGCTTAATGATTTGAGATCTTCTTCACTAGAAGATTCTCCCTTTTTCTTAGGAACATAGATAAATTTGGAAATATTAGTAGGAGGAGTAGGAGTATTTTCAACAGAGGAAAAAAGCAGAACCCAAATTAGTAATAATATTTTCTAACTTGCCAATCCTAATAGAATCTTGATCTATTTTTTCATTGACTAAGGGTTCTTTTTCCTTAAGATTCTTTATAGTAATGCCTACTTTAGATCGATATTGAGTAATTTGATTATGAACTTTCTTATCTAAATTTTCAATTAACTCAATAGTAGCCATTTTATTTTCAATAATATCAAGTCTTTGCATCACATGTTCCAAAGTTAAAACAGTCCCATTAACCAAAAGAGGTGGTGGCCCCAACAATTCTATCATGGTATTATAAGAATCAAAAGTGTGACTTCCTAAGAAATTCCCTCCGGTGATGGTATCTAGAACATATCTATTCCAAGGAGTAACTCCCACATAAAAATTATGGAGAAGAACAACAATAGATTGCTTTCGAGTAGGTTTATTTTGAGCATTCCAAATTCTATACCAAGCATCTTTTAAATTGTCCCTACCCCTTTGTTTAAAATTGAGAACTTCATTGTCGAGAGTGCTAATAATGATAGGAGGACTAGCCATGAAAACAAGGCAGATGGAGTGCAACCACAAAGAAGGGCGAAGAAAAAGAAAATCTTTTCGAAAATTGTTTTAGAAGTGGGGGAGAAGAAAATGAGAGGCAAATGGCAAATAATGTAAATGCAAGAGATGAGACTTTAATGAAAGGTACTTGCTAGGTCTTGACTTGGCGTAGATCTCCCCGGCAACGGCGCCATAAATTCTTCTGCTTCCTCGCTGCTTTCTCGAGGTAACGTTCGTGTTTCCCTTGAAGAGGAAAGGGTGATGCAGTAGAGTAAAGTAAGTATGTCCCTCGGTTTGTTGAGAACCAAGGTATCAATCCAGTAGGAGATAACACACAAGTCGCCAAGTACCTACACAAACAATCAACAACTTGCACCCAATGCCATAAAGGGGTTGTCAATCCCTTCTGGTTATTTGCAAAAGTGAGATCCGATAGAGATAGATAAACAAACAAAGTAAATATTTTTGGGTTTTTTGTTTATGATTGAAAAGTAAAAGATTGCAAAATAGTAGATCTGAAACTTATAAGATGTAAAAGAGACCCGGGGGGCATATGTTTCATTAGAGGCTTCTCTCATGATAGCAAGTTTACAGTGGGTGAACGAATTATTGTCAAGCAATTGATAGAAAAGCAAATAATTATAACAACATGTATGGCAATGATCATGAATATAGGCATCACGTTCGAGACAAGTAGACCGACTCCTGCCTGCATCTACTACTATTACTCCACACATCGACCGACTACTGCCTGCATCTAGAGTATTAAGTTCATAAGAAGAGAGTAACGCCTTAAGCAAGATGGCATGCTTTAGAAGAATTAACTCAAGCAATATGATGAAAACCCCATTTTTTATCCTCGATGGCAACAATACAATATGTGTCATGTCCCCTAATGTCACTGGGATTGAGCACCGCAAGATTGAACCCAAATCAAAGCTCTTCTCCCGTTGCAAGAATTATCAATCTAGTTGGCCAAACAAAACCGATTGTTCGAAGAGAATTACTAAGATATAAGATCGTGTATAAAATAATTCAGAAGAAACTCAAATATTATTCATAGATAATTTGATCATAAACCCACAATTCATCGGATCTTGACAAACACACCGCAAAAGAAGATTACATCGGATAGGTCTGCAAGAACAACGAGGAGAACATGGTATTGAAGATCAAAGAGAGAGAATTAGCCATCTAGATACTAGCTATGGACCCATAGGTCTATGGTAAACTACTCACACTTCATTGAAAGGGCAATAGGGTTGATGTAGATGCCCTCCGTGGTTGATTCCCCCTCCGACAGAGTACCGGAAAAGGCCTCCAGGTGGGAAGTTGTGAGAACAGAAGGTTACGGCGGCGAAAAAGTGGTTTCGATGGATGTGCTGATGTTTCTGGAATATATTAGTATTTATAGGCGGAAGAAGTTAGTCGGGGGAGGCAAGAGGGGCCCACAAGGTAGGGGCGTGCCCTACCCCCTGGGGGTGCCCCCCACCCTTATGGCCGCCTCGTGGATCCCCTCGCGTGTACTCCAAGTCCATCTGATGTCTTCTGGTCCAAGAAAAATCTCCAAAAAGTTTCATTCTGTTTGGACTCCGTTTGACATTCCTTTTCTGCGGAACTCAAAAACAAGGAAAAACAGAAACTGGCACTGGGCTCTGGGTTAATAGGTTAGTCCCAAAAATCATATAAAATAGCATATAAATGCATATAAAACACCCAAGATAGATAATATAATAGCATGTAATAATAAAAAATTATCGATACGTTGGAGACGTTTCACCCACTCAGCTCTGGGAGGTGCCGGGTGTTATCATCTTCATGAGATCAGTACGGAGATCGGAGGCATGATCGAGTAGCTTCGCCCCAGCGGGACGACCATTATGATCGCACTCTGATGCCCCCGCCGTGAGACATCTCCTACGGGCGCCGACCCTATGATGGTAGGCAACGATGCGGTGGCGATCGAAGGCCGAGTCCGCCGCGCCACACAAGAGACCACTGAGACGTGTAGTTCAATGTGAGATATCTTCTCGCTCAGAATTTGGTCGACAGGGGTCGGGCTCTGAGGGAGGGCCTTGATGTTGATGTGCCCAATGGTTATGTACCCTCTAGCCTCGAGTGTTTCAGTCGGTACATTAGGGCTGCAGAGATTCCTAACAACTTCAGGTTGGCGACGGGGATTAGCAAGTTCACATGTGAGTCAAAGCGAGAGATCTGGTTGGAAGACTACCGGGTGGCTTTCCAGATTGGCGGCGACAATGACAACGCGACCATGAAACACTTGTCGTTGATGCTTGGAGGGTTCGGTTGGCCTTGGCTCACTCAGCTTCCACCCGGTAGTATATTCTATTGGCATGACCTGGCTCAAGTCTTCAGCAAGACCTTTGAGGGCACGTACAAGCGGCCGGGTGGTTTGGCTGAGTTATATCACTGTGTCCATAAGCAAAAAAAAAGACTCTTCGAGAGTATATCTAGCGATGGACCATCCTGCACAAATATGCTGGAGAATGTCACCGTGGACCAGGCGATCTACGCTTAAGGCCGTCATTACGTACCAAGAGCTGAATCTGAAGTATGGTCATATGGTGATCCTGAATCATAGTCGGGCTATGGAGATAGCCAGTCGGTATGCCAATGGTGAAGAGGAAGACCGACTGAAAAGTGGCAAGAGCCGAGCGGACGACACAAATCATTTGGATAAAAACAAGGTCAAGAAGCACAAGTGAAAGGCTGAGGCGACCCGAAATGCCGAGGCTGCGGCTCTGGCCGGCCAAAGAAAAGGAAATGGCCCGCAGAAATAGAAGAAATAATGGAAAGGTGATACGCCTCCAATGTATCTATAATCTTTGATTGTTCCATGCTATTATGTTACCTGACTTGGATGTTTTATATGCATTTATAAGCTATTTTATATGATTTTTGGGACTAACCTATTAACCCAGAGCCCAGTGCCAGTTTTTGTTTTTCCTTGTTTTCGAGTTTCGCAAAAAAGGAACATCAAATGGAGTCCAAACGCAACGAAACTTTTTGGAGATTTTTCTTGGACCAGAAGACATTAGATGGTCTTGGAGTACACGCCAGGGGATCCACAAGGCGGCCACAAGGGTGGGGCCGCCCCCAAGGGTGTATGGCGTGCCCCCCTACCTTGTGGGCCCCTCGTGCCTCCCCCGGCCGACTTCTTCCGCCTATAAATACCAATATATTTCAGAACATCCATCGAAACCACTTTTCTGCCGTCGTGATCTCCAATGTATCTATAACTTTTGATTGTTCCATGCTATTATATTACCTGACTTGGATGTTTTATATGCATTTATATGCTATTCTATATGATTTTTGGGACTAACCTATTAACCCAAAGCCGAGCGCCAGTTTTTGTTTTTTCCTTGTTTTTGAGTTTTGCAGAAAAAGAATATCAAATGGAGTCCAAACGGAACGAAACTTTTTGGAGATTTTTCTTGGACCGGAAGACATTAGATGGACTTGGAGTACACGCCAGAGGATCCACGAGGCGGACACAAGGGTGGGGGCACCCCCAGGGGGGTAGGGCGCGCCCCTACCTTGTGGCCCCCTCACGCCTCCCCCAACCGACTTCTTCCCTCTATAAATACCAATATATTCCAGAAACATCAAAACATCCATCGAAACCACATCAGAACATCCAGCAGAACATACAAAGGAAAGGAAAAGGCCCGCGATGGTTAACTCCTACCAACCTCCCCCCTAGGAGCATGCGTAGTTGTACTTTGCTTCGAGGGCTAATAAATCTTTTGCAATAAGTATGTGAGTTCTTTATGACTAATGTTGAGTCCATGGATTATACGCACTCTCACCCTTCCACCTTGCTAGCCACTCTAGTACCGCACAACTTTTGCCGGTGCACAAACCGTCCTTATACCTTCCTCATAACAGCCACCATACCTACCTATCATGGCATTTCCATAGCCATTCCGAGATATATTGCAATGTAACTCCACCGTTCTGTTTGCTATGACATGCTTCATCATTGTCATATTGCTTTGCATGATCATGTAGTTGACATAGTATTTGTGGCAAAGCCACCATTCATATTTTTCATACATGTCACACTTGATCATTGCACGTCCCGGTACACCGCCGGAGACATTCATATAGAGTCATATTTTGTTCTAGCATCAAATTGTAAGTAAATAAAAGTGTGATGATCATCATTATTAGAACATTGTCCCATGTGAGGTTTTGAAATATAAAAGAGGCCAAAGAAGCCCAAATAAAAAAGAGAGGCCAAAGAAGCCCACCAAAAAAAGTAAAAAATGAGACAAAAATAGAGAAGGGACAATGATACTATCTTTTTCCACACTTGTGCTTCAAATTAGTACCATGTTCTTCATGATAGAGAGTCTCCTATGTTGTCACTTTCATATATTACTAGTGGGAATTTCCGTTATAGAACATGGCTTGTGTATTCCAACGATGGGCTTCCTCAAATGCCCTAGGTCTTCATGAGCAAGCAAGTGGATGCACACCCACTAGTTGTCTTTTTTGAGCTTTCATACACTTATAGCTCTAGTGCATCAGTTACATGGCAATCCCTACTCACTCGCATTAATATCAATTGATGGACATATCCATAGTCCATTGATTTGCCAAGTTGATGTAAGACTTTCTCCCCATTTTTGTCTATTACCACCTTCTACTCCACCCATAGTTCTATATCCATGGCTCACGCTCATATATTGCGTGAAATATTGAAAAGGCTGAAGCGCGTTGAAAAGTATGAACCAAATACTTGGTTGACACCGGGTTGAGCATGATCAACTTGTGTTGAAAAGAGGGAGCAAAATAAGGCTATATGATTTTGTAGGGATGACTTTCTTTAGCCATGTTATTTTTTAAGCTTGATGATTCACTATCTAGTATGCTTAAAATATTATTGTTCTCATGTTAATATAACCTTTTGCTTGATACTTATGGATCTGAACTTTCAAACCATTTTAAAGAAGAATTCCATTGATAAATATGTTGGGTAGCGTCCCACATCAAAAATTCTATTTTTATCATTTACCTACTCACGGACGAGCAAGAATTATGCTTGATACGTCTCCAACGTATCTATTTTTTTGATTGCTCCATGCTATTATATTACCTGACTTGGATGTTTTAAATGCATTAATATGCTATTTTATATGATTTTTGGGACTAACCTATTAACCTATAGCCTAGTGCTAGTTTCTGTTTTTTCCTTGTTTTTTAGTTTCGCGGAAAAGGAATATCAAACGGAGTCCAAACGGAACGAAACTTCACGGAGATTTTCTTGGACCGGAAGACATTAGATGGACTTGGAGCACACGCGAGGGGGTATGCAAGGGACCCACAAGGGTGGAGGGCGCGCCCAGAGGGGTAGGCATGCCCCATACCTTGTGGGCCCTTCGAGCCTCCTCTAACCGACCTCCTTCGCCTATAAATTCGCAAATATTCCAGAAACCCTAAATGTGCGATCAAAACCACTTTTCCGCCACCGCAACTCTGTGTTCTCACGAGAACCCATCTGGAGGCCTTTTCCGGTACTCTGCCGGAGGGGGAATCAACCACGGAGGGCATCTACATCAACACCATTGCCCTTCCGATGAAGTGTGAGTAGTTTACCACAGACCTACGGGTACGTAGCTAGTATCTAGATCGTTGTTGTTCTTGGAGATCTATCGTTGTTCTTCAAAACCATGTTCTCCTTGTTGTTCTTGGATATCTATCCGATGTAATCTTCTTTTGTGGTGTGTTTGTCAAGATCCGATGAATTGTGAGTTTATGATCAGATTATCTATGAATAATATTTGAGTCTTCTCTGAATTCTTATCTGCATGACTTGATATCTTAGTAATTCTCTTCGAACTATCGGTTTGGTTTGGCCAACTAGATTGGCTTTTCTTGCAATAGGAGAAGTGATTTGCTTTGGGTTCAATCTTGCGGTGCTCAATCCCAGTGACAGAAAGGGACATGACACGTATTGTATTGTTGCCATTGAGGATAAAAAGATGGGATTTTCATCATATTGCTTGAGATAATTCATCTACATCATGTCATCTTACTTAATGTGTTACTCTATTTTTATGTACTTAATACACTAGATGCATGCTGGATAGCGGCCGATGTGTGGAGTAATAGTAGTAGATGCAGGCAGGAGTCGGTCTACTTGTCACGGACGTGATGCCTATATTCATGATCATTCCCATAGATATCATTATAATTATTCGCTTTTGTAACAATTGCTTGACAGTAATTTGTTCACCCACCATAATACTTGCTATCATGAGAGAAGCCTCTAGTGAAACGTATGGCCCCCGGGTCTCTTTTACATCTTATAAGTTTTCGATCTACTATTCAGCAATCATTTACTTTTCAATCTATAAATCAAGAACCCAAAAAAATTTACTTTACTTCTTTATCTATCTCTATCAGATCTCACTTTTTGCAAATAACCTAGAAGGGATTGACAACCCCTTTATAGCGTTGGGTGCAAGTTGTTTGATTGTTTTATGCAGGTATTTGGTGACTTGTGTGTGATCTCCTACCGGATTGATACCTTGGTTCTCAAAACTAAGGGAAATACTTACTTCACTCTTGCTGCATCCCCTTCCCTCTTTAAGGGAAGACACCAACGCACCTCGGGGAAGTAGCGAGGAAGCAAAAGGCAAGAAGAAGGTCGCTTTGAAGAGTAACATCCTTGACCAGCCTTGTCAGATACATACAAATAAAACACAGATGACAACTTGATCTTGCCCAAGCATACCACTCGGGAGTGTCGGCTCGTCAAGCAAGAGATGCAACAATACCCCTCAAGAGACAAAGACGAGGACGACGATGAAGGCAAGGGCACCTCTAGGTACCCAATGTCAAGAAGGTCAAGATGATCTTTGCCAACGTCGATAGCAAGAGCCGCCTCAAGGTTACAAACCGAGAGGTCAACACGGCAGTTCCGACTATCACAAAATATCTCGACTGCGCTAAGATGCCCATCACCTTCTAATGACCCACAAGTGTAGGGTATCTATCATAGTCCTTTCGATACGTAAGAGTGTCGAACCCAATGGAGGGAGTCATGGACTAAGGGGTCCTCAGGGTATCGGTCCATCATATACGGGCCGAACTGGTGGGCTGTTGTGAAGCTTCGGCCGGAGATCTTTGAGGCCATGGTGTGTCCTCCAGGTCAAGGCCTGCGTGATCATTCCTTCATTCTAAACTGACTTCATGTAACCCTAACCCTCTCAGTGCTTATATAAATCGAGGGTTTGTAGTCTTTAGGGCTAGAGCTTCATTCATCACCTTTCCCATCTAGGGTTTAGCCTGCCTATTCTCAAGGTAGATTGACCCTGTAATCATACCCATCAATATAATCAAGCAGGAGTAGGGTTTTACCTCTTTGAAAGGGTCTGAACCTGGGAGAAACCTCGTGTCCCTTGTCTCCTGTTCCTTATTGATCCTAGATCCACAGCTCGCGAAACCCTACCCGAGAACCGCCGGTTTTGTCACTGGCATTGGTGCCTTCATTGAGAGTTCCGCAGTTGGGTCGCTGAAAGGATCGATGGCTCAACCGGGCGTTGGAGACCCCGCCCATGTCGAGGGCATCCTCACTCCCAGCCAGCTTTTCATATTCGGCGGCATATTGCTGCACGCCAACCCCACTGGTCGTCTGGACCAGATCAAATACCTTGCCCCTGTAAGGGGGCTCGCCGGACTAGAGGTGTCGACCCCAGGGTCAGCTAGCGGACCCAAAGGAATCGTGTGCCACCCAGAGCTCGACCTTAAAGCCTGATCTGGACGAGCCGCTCGTGAGATCTCCGGCCAAACACCTGGAGGGTTCATCCTCCACGTGTGCCTATTCGGTTGACCGCTTGGTGAGTCAATTCCGTGCCATGGGAATACCTGTTAGCAGGACGACGGCCTATGATCGGATCGGGTTTAAACCCGATGAACAAGCAATCAATACCCCCCCCCC
>LR738714.1:504242140-504281713 GCA_902687465.1 Secale cereale
CCCGATCACACACCTCGTCGCCACCGTCGAAGAGGTAGGGGAAGGGCCACAACCTCCTAAGATAAAAATGGTGTACACCCGGATCTCCATCACGGAGTCGGATACCGGACTAGAAGGAAGCCCGGACACGAGCCATAGAGCAGGACCCGGCCTCGAGCCGAGCTGATCACACAACGGCCCAAGTATGAACCCCGCGCGACCATAGCTAGACACAAACCGGTCACCCGCGGAAGAAAGTCCGGATCCATCATGGATGGGAATCTCCAATATTTTCCCACCAACCTCCCACACAGAATATTCCCCACACAGAGTAAATCCGTGTCACAACCCTAGTTCTGGTATGCACTAGGCTAGCTTGGTGTGTGCATCATGTTTAATTTTCAAATGAATTTGAAATGGGGACATGTGAAAGCCTCAGGAATCTTTTTGAAAATGACCCAGATAAAAATTGCTCCAAAAGGGTCCAAGAAAATGTTCATATTTCTCTCTGAAAATATTGGCCAGAGGTTAAATTCAAACCAATATTTTTAGGAGCTCATAAATATTTATTTTGGGCATTTGGAATTAATGCAATAAATATTTGCATTGGATATATATTTATTATATGTTTAATATATGTCCAATAATTCTGGAATTTGTGAGGGGCTTTGGAATACTCCTTCTAGTCCCTACAAAATTTGTCAGAAGATTTTAAATGATTTATTTTAAATCAAAACAAATGTCAGAAATGAGAAAACAGAAAAGAAAAATAAAAGGGAAAGTGTTACCTGTGCTTACATGCGGCTAGCTCCCGTGCTGGCCCAGCACTGTGCGGCCTGGCCAGCCTAGTTCGCCAGCCCAGCCCACCTGCCCCCCTCCCATGTCGTCTTCCTCCCGCCAGGAGGACGGGCGCGTGCCCGGCGCGCGCGCACTGCCGTGCCGCGCCACCTCCTCCCTCCCTGCCTGCCTGTCCCTTTGCCGATGCGGCTGGACGACGCCACGCGCCCCTCGGACCCTCTCACTCTCCCCAGTCCTTTCCCTCCTCTCCCTCGCTTTCTCGCTCACGGCCGAGGTCGCCATCGGCCACCGTTGCCGTAGCCACTGCCTCCCCCTCGCCCTCTCCCCATGCTCAGAACCTCCGCCACGTCGCCGGCTACCTCCTCGTCGAGCCACGCACCTCCGGATGGCCTCCATCATCGCCACTGTTGTCTTCTTCACCGTCGGCCGCCGTGGATCCCCACCGCCCGCACGTCACCGTCCGGCCTTCCCCGAGCCCGCTTCGACGCCTACTGCAACTGTTGTGAGCTGCTGCTCCTCCTTCCCCTCTTCATTCTCGCCCTCGCACACCGCAGCCGCATCCCCGCTCGCGCCCAAGCTCTATCCGCCGCCGCGAGCCCCGCTCCGGCGAGCTTCGGCCACCCCGCGCCCTCCCGCTTGCTCCAACCGACACGGACAAGCTCTAGCTCCTCGCTCGTGGTCTCCGCCGTGCTTTTTGGCCGCCGGAGCGACGATCCCGAGCCCTCCGCCGCATTCGGCCTCGCCGGTGACTAAACGCCGGCGGGATTGACCGGGTCTAAATCCCCCAGTTGACCAGATTTGACCCATGTGGGTCAATGACAGGTGGGCCCCCCACCTAGTTAACACAGATTAGTTTTAATTAATTAGTTTAGTTAATTAGTATAGCCAATCACACGTGGGCCCTGCCCTGCTGACATTTTTTGGTTAGGATTAGTTTAGCACTAATTAACTCAGTTAATTAGTAGAGCCACTGACCAGTGGACCCCACTGTCAGGTTTGACTCTGGTCAGCCTGGTTGACCTGCTCACGTCATGATGTGGTCATGCTGACGCAGTAATCCATTTCTGGAATTTAAATAAATCTTAAATGATTTATTTAGAATGAAATAATTTATATATGAAAAATTATCAGAAAAATTCAATCTATCCATCTGTACCATTTTCATGCATGACAAATGAAGTTGTACCTACTGGATATATGAAACACATAAATGGCATTTACAAATGTTTAATTTGGAGTTGCATTTGAACCCTTGGTTCAAATGGACTTCACCCAAATAAATGCAAGTTGCATTAGCTCAAACAACATCACATCTTCATGCCATGTTCATGCATCATATTGTTGCATATGCTTGTGTTTGATTGTTGGCACCGTCCTTCTCGATAGGTTCTGCTCCGGAGACCGTTCCAGAGTACCTGTCAGAGGAGCAGTGCCCCCCTGTTGATCTACCAGGCAAGCAAACCCCCTTGTTCATTCCGATACGATCCCACTCTCTCGCTCCTGCTCTCTGTTATTGCATTAGGACAACAATGATTCAACTGCTACTTTATGCTGCGGTAGTTGAACCCATTCCTCTGCATGACCTGTCATTGCCATAGTAAATAGTTGAAACCCACTAGCATGTGTAGGAGTTGATTGAAGCCATGTTGTGTTCTTACCATGCCATGCCTGCTATTGCTTAGAGTGTGTCAGGTATGATTCATTGGGAATGAATTGGAGTGCGGTGCTATGTTCTGATGCTGAGAGTTAAGTGTGTGAACACGTTTTGGTAAAGGTAGCGGTGAGAGGCCATGTAGGAGTACATGGTGGGTTGTCTCACTGGAACCGTCCTTAAGCACTGAGTTCTGTGTATGTTATCCAATGACTAGCTACTACCATGCATTGGAATGCTTAAGTGCCCCTCTCGACTTATTAATCAACTTGGTCTCTGTCCAGGAGTCGCAACTAGTTTCTGGTGTTTGTAGGTAGTGTTATTTCTCTACCAAGTGGCACCCGGCAGGGTGGGCTTGGGACAGACTAGGCATAGGTGGCACGGTGTACCAAGTGGCACCCGGATGGTGGGCTTGGAACCCTGCTCACATCGTTTGGGGCAGTGATGGAAACCTCGGCCGGACTCCCTTGCGGATGGAACCCGAATAGGCAATAAACCTGGACTAGAGTCTTGTGTGGTTAGTCAGGTCGTGGCCGACACCCTCGCCAGGCTTCCGCTTGAAGGTTGCCGAGATATACGACGTGTACATGGCGGTAAGTGGCGAGAGCGTGTGTGTGAAGAAGTACACCCCTGCAGGGTTAACATGATCTATTCGAATAGCCGGGTCCACGGTTATGGACTTCTTGGATGCTTACGTGGTACATAGACAACTTGAAGTGGATACTCTACAATACTCAAGACAAGTGTGAGTGCTATGGATGGCCTTTCTCGTAGGGAGACGGGGATGAATCCATAGTGGTGTATTGATTGGTGATTAGTGGACTCATGTGCGCCACCTCAAAGAGTTACCAGCAGTCGTAGAACAGGATAGCCACTGAGTCAAAGTTGGCTTGCTGCAACTAAACCCCACTTTGCCTTCTTGATACAAGTGCATGTATGATAGGATCTGATGTAAGTCTTGCTGAGTACCTTTGTACTCATGTTTGCTTAATTTATGTTTTGCAGAGGAGACTTCAGTCCCACTAGTAGTTCCGCTTGGAATTCGACAAGTAGCTTGTTACCTCAGCTAAGATCTTGTACGAGTGTTGTAGATAGTCAGGTTCTTCAGCCTTTTTCATTTGTAGTTGTCTGTACTCAGACATGTTATGCTTCCGCCTGTTGCTTGTATGCTCTGAATGTTGGGTCATGAGACCCATGTTTGTAATATCTGGCTCCTTTGAGCCTAATGAATAAATACTTTGTTTCATAGAGTCTTGTTGTGATGCCATGTTGTATTTGCACATATCGAGCATATTGTGTGTATGTTATTGAAATGCTTGGTATGTGTGGGATCCGACAACCTAGTTGTTTCCTCTTGGTAGCCTCTCTTATGGGGAGATGTCTCCTAGTGCTTCCACTGAGCCATGGTAGCTTGCTACTGCTCCGGAACACTTAGGCTGCCCGGCATGTGTCCTTCTTCGTTCCTGTGTCTGTCCCTTTGGGGAAATGTCACGCATTATTCCTTTAGGTCCTTGTAGCTTGCTACGACTTGGGTTCATACGTTGATGACTGACACGTTCATTGCTGGGTCATGTATGCATGTCCCTGTAAGCTAGTGCCACCTTGGGATTATAACTAGTCATGTCGGCCCGGGTTCTCTGTCATATGGATGCTAGCGACACTATCATACACGTGAGCCAAAATGCGCAAACGGTCCCGGGCTAGGTAAGGTGGCACCCGTGGGGATACCGTGCGTGTGGCCGCAAAGTGATATGGTGTGTTACATGCTAGACCGGTGTGACTTAGGATCGGGGTCCCGACAATCCGGACGCATGGGACCTTATGTACGTCAAACAGCAGCCAAACGAGACAGACCATCATTACTGGGCTAGATTTCTCTCGATAAAAAACAAGATGGTAGCCTGCAACGACAAACATGTAATCGAAGCTTTCTGATTCACATCCAAAGACGAGGGTATCCTGAATCCCCGCGCCCATTGCCAAGTACAAAGCTTCACCGAACTATTAGACATGGTATGCATGTACTACACCATGAAAAGCACGTGGAGGATGCAACAAAAGACCACAGAGCCACCGCCTGCCACACAACACAAAAAAGCTCACGCCAAATGAGCATGCACACGGTGGTCGACCGAACACGAGCCCGCGGAAAAGAAAACCAGACCCAGGTTGGTCCAGGATGAGCTGCTGGATAAACCATGCCTAATACACTCAACACTACTAGATACAAAGCCAACCCATAGACTTCAAGCCTGTTGGGTGGTAAGGCAAGTGGCCAAACAGAAATAATCAATTGTGGGCCTTACACCCTCTGATAGGCAGCCCGCATAGCCACCCTCCAACCATTTACAAGACATTCTCTTCAAAAAGCAACAGGAAAAAGCTCTTAGAGAGCTCGGCCAGATCTATCAAGTGACAGCCGCACAGTCATTGGCCGCTACGCCTATCTGCTTCGACGAGAAGGATGATCCAAGACCCCATACCAATGTCGCACCCACCGCACTAGTCCTCAACCCCATCATCGACGGCTTCAGGCTACCTAAAGTGCTGATGGACGCAGGCAACAGACTCACCCTCATCTACTAGTATGCTCTCGACAAAGTGCAGTTCGACAGATCTCGCATTAAACGCAGTTATACCACATTCCGAGGAACAATCCCTAGCAGGGAGGCACAATGCTCGGGACACATAACCCTGGACGTTGTATTCGGCACACCCGACAACTACAGATCCTAACACCTGCTGTCGGTGTCAAAATTGGTCGACCTTGGGGTAGGGGGTCCCGAGCTGTGGATCTGGGATCAATGGGGAACAAGGGACGATGAACACGTAGTTTACCCAGGTTCGGGCCCTCTCGAAGAGGTAATACCCTATGTCCTGCTTGATTGTATTGGATGCGTATATGATTACAGAGTGGATCTACCTCGAGATCAGCATGAGCTAAACCCTAAGGTGATGAGGTGATGGATGTAGCTCTAACCCTGAGGAGTACGACCCTCGGTTTATATAGACACCGATAGGGTTAGGGTTACACTTGATTAGTTGCGGAAAGAGGAAGGTCCTGCCTATCCTTAGCTTGGACGGCACACCACGACTCCGAAGTTTTCTTATCCGATCATTGATCTTCAGTCATTATACGGCTTCACCAGTCCGGCCCACATCCAATGGGCCGGCGTCCCGAGGACCCCTTAGTCCATAACTCCCTCAGTAGCCCCCGAACTAGCCTCCAACGCCGGGGAGTGTATCCGGCATCCAAACACCGGATAGTCTTCGACTTGCGAGGTGAGTTCTTGAATGTATTATGCACATATTCGGAGTCTAGTGGTGTTCGGGATCTGAAACGCCCATTTTACTTAGACCTGAAGGAAAAAACAGCCATTCGAGTGCGAATAGTGTCCGTGACTAACAACTTTTTCTCTTTAACGAAGGACCGCAACCGGTCATAACTCTGTGCGGCAGGCCGTTCTTGATATGCGGCTCGAGGACGACTCCTCATTGGCACGTCTCAGCAAGGTGGAGATTGTGCTCTGTTTTTTCAGGGATATGATTAATGATCCCGATTCCTCACTCGCACATAATGTTACGAGATTATTGGGAAGTGGAAAAGCGTGCGGCATGAAAAGAGGGACTCATGGTCCTCCCGTGGCTTATAAAGAGGGCATAGCTTGTAATGCCCAGGATGCGACTATATCTCCTACGTGTCGAGGCATGAGTTAGAGACATAAGCGCATTCTGGAATGATCGCAAGCGTGGTATCTTTGCACAACTCATGTAATGAACAGGGATGAAAGAGGAAAAAGTAGTTGGCTTACACTCGCCACGTCACACAATGAATACAAATGTATGAGATGAAATCCTTGTGTGCGCCGTGTCCGTTGTGTCGCTCGTTTCCATGCCACCGAACCGTGGGAACCCGGTTACCGGGAGCACCCCACCTATCTCTTTGCATGACACAACCGCGTCACTTCTTTTGCGCCTGCATCTCAACGAGTTATCAGAACCGATATGTTGTCGTGGCATCATTTTCGGATTCGTCGTCGTGGCACCCTTTCTTTCCACCACGGTGACAATTGCTCCATATCATCTTCATGTCAACTTTTAACTAAAAATTGCATAAAACTTGCATTTGGCATCCGCATCATGGTAACAACATTTAGAATGTTTAATTTGTGTTTGCTTAAAAATTGCTAATTATTGTTGGGGAACGTAGTATTTTAAAATTTTCCTACGATCACGCAAGATCTATCTACCAGATGCATAGCAACGAGAGGGGAGAGTGAGTCTACGTACCCTCGTAGACCGAAAGCGGAAGCGTTAGAACAACGCGGTTGATGTAGTCGTACGTCTTCACGGCCCGACCGATCAAGCACCGAAACTACGGCACCTCCGAGTTCTAGCACACGTTCAGCTCGATGACGTCCCTCGAACTCCGATCCAGCCGAGTGTCGAGGGAGAGTTCCGTCAGCACGGCGGTGTGGTGACGATCTTGATGTTCTACCGTCGCAGGGCTTCGCCTAAGCACCGCTACAATATTTATCGAGGAGAACTATGGTGGAGGGGGGCACCGCACACGGCTAAGAGATCAAGAGATCAATTGTTGTGTCTAGAGGTGCCCCCCTGCCCCCGTATATAAAGGAGGGAGGGAGAGGCCGGCCCTAGAGGGGGCGCACCAAGTGTGGGGAGTCCTACTAGGACTCCCAAGTCCTAGTAGGATTCCCCTTTCCTTTCCGGAGTAGGAGAGAAGGAAAGAGGGGGAGAGGGAGAAGGAAAAGGGGGCTGCACCCCTTGTCCAATTCGGACCAGAAGGGGGGTGCACGCCTCCTTCCTTTTGGCCCCTCTCCTCTATTCCCGTAACTCCCCGATACTCCGAAAATACCCGAATCACTCGGAACCTTTCCGATGTCCGAATATAGTCGTCCAATATATCGATTTTTATGTCTCGACCATTTTGAGACTCCTCGTCATGTCCCCGATCTCATCCGGGACTCCGAACTCCTTCGGTACATCAAAACTCATAAACTCATAATAAAACTATCATCGAAACCTTAAGCGTGCGGACCCTACAGGTTCGAGAACTATGTAGACATGACCGAGACACGTCTCCGGTCAATAACCAATAGCGGAACCTGGATGCTCATATTGGCTCCCACATATTCTACGAAGATCTTTATCGGTCAAACCGCATAACAACATACATTGTTCCCTTTGTCATCGGTATGTTACATGCCCGAGATTCGATCGTCGGTATCTCATACCTAGTTCAATCTCGTTACCAACAAGTCTCTTTACTCGTTCCGTAATGCATCATCCCGCAACTAACTCATTAGCTGCAATGCTTGCAAGGCTTATAGTGATGTGCATTACCGAGTGGACCCAGAGATACCTCTCCGACAATCGGAGTGACAAATCCTAATCTCGAAATACGCCAACCCAACAAGTACCTTCGGAGACACCTGTAGAGTACCTTTATAATCACCCAGTTACGTTGTGACGTTTGGTAGCACACAAAGTGTTCCACCGGTATTCGGGAGTTGCATAATCTCATAGTCATAGGAACATGTATAAGTCATGAAGAAAGCAATAGCAGTAAAACTTAAACGATCATAGTGCTAAGCTAACGGATGGGTCTTGTCCATCAGATCATTCTCCTAATGATGTGATCCCGTTGATCAAATGACAACTCATGTCTATGGCTAGGAAACATAACCATCTTTGATCAATGAGCTAGTCTAGTAGAGGCATACTAGGGACACTCTGTTTTGTCTATGTATTCACACATGTATTAAGTTTCCGGTTAATACAATTCTAGCATGAATAATAAACATTTATCATGATATAAGGAAATAAATAATAACTTTATTATTGCCTCTAGGGCATATTTCCTTCAGTCTCCCACTTGCACTAGAGTCAATAATCTAGTTCACATCGCCATGTGATTTAACACCGATAGTTCACATCGTCATGTGATTAACACCCAAAGGTTTTACTAGAGTCAATAATCTAGTTCACATCGCTATGTGATTAACACCCAAAGAGTACTAAGGTGTGATCATGGTTTGCTTCGTGAGAGAAGTTTAGTCAACGGGTCTGTCACATTCAGATCCGTATGTATTTCGCAAATGTCTATTTGTCTACAATGCTCTGCATGGAGCTACTCTAGCTAATTGCTCCCACTTTCAATACACATCCAGATTGATACTTAGAGTCAGCTGGATTTAGTGTCAAAGCTTGCATCGGCGTAACCCTTTACGACGAACTCTTTATCACCTCCATAATCGAGAAACATTTCCTTAGTCATCCAGTTACTAAGGATAATTTTGACCGCTGTACAGTGATCTACTCTTGGATCACTATTGTACCCTCTTGACAAACTCATGGCAAGGTACACAACATGTTTGGTACACAGCATGGCATACTTTATAGAACCTATGGCTGAGGCATAGGGAATGACTTTCATTCTCTCTATATTTTTCTACCGTGGTCTGGCTTTGAGTCTTACTCAAATTCACACCTTACAAGTCAGGTAAGAACTCCTTCTTTGACTGATCCATTTTGAACTACTTCAAAATCATATCAAGGTATGTACTCATCGAAAGTCTTATCAAGCGTCTTGATCTATCTCTATAGATCTTGATGCCCAATATGTAAGCAGCTTCACCAAGGTCTTTCTTTGAAAAAACTCCTTTCAAACACTCCTTTATGCTTTCCAGAAAATTCTACATCATTTCCGATCGACAATATGTCATTCACATATACTTATCAGAAAGGTTGTAGTGCTCCCACTCACTTCTTGTAAATACAGGCTTCACCGCAAGTCTGTATAAATCTATATGCTTTGATCAACTTATCAAAGCGTATATTCCAACTCTGAGATGCTTGCACCAGTCCATAGATGGATCGCTGGAGCTTGCACATTTTGTTAGCACCTTTAGGATTGACAAAACCTTCTGGTTGCATCATATACAAGTTTTCTTTAATAAATCCATTAAAGAATGCAGTTTTGTTATCCATTTGCCAGATTTCATAAAATGCGGCAATTGCTAACATGATTCGGACAGACTTAAGCATCGCTACGGGTGAGAAAGTCTCATCGTAGTCAACTCCTTGAACTTGTTGAAAAACTTCCGCAACAAGTCGAGCTTTGTAAACAGTAACATTACTGTCAGCGTCAGTCTTCCTCTTGAAGATCCATTTATTTTCGATGGCTTGCCGACCATCGGGCAAGTCAACCAAAGTCCACACTTTGTTCCCATACATGGATCCCATCTCAGATTTCATGGTCTCAAGCCATTTTGCGGAATCTGGGCTCATCATCGCTTCCTCATAGTTCGTAGGTTCATCATGGTCCAGTAACATGACTTCCAGAACCGGGTTGCCGTACCACTCTGGTGCGGAACGTACTCTGGTTGATCTACGAAGTTCAGCAGTAACTTGATCCGAAGTTTCATGATCATCATCATTAGCTTCCTCACTAATTGGTGTAGGAATCACTGGAACCAGTTTCTGTGATGTACTACTATCCAATTCGGGAGAAGGTACAATTACCTCATCAAGTTCCACTTTCCTCCCACTCACTTCTTTCGAGAGAAACTCCTTCTCTAGAAAGGATCCACTCTTAGCAACAAAGACCTTGCCTTCGGATCTGTGATAGAAGGTGTACCCAACAGTTTCTTTTGGGTATCCTATGAAGATTTACTTCTTCGATTTGGGTTCGAGCTTATCATGTTGAAACTTTTTCACATAAGCATCGCAGTCCCAAACTTAAAGAAATGACAACTTAGGTTTCTCGTCAAACCACAGTTCATACGGTGTCATCTCCACGGATTTAGATGGTGCCCTATTTAACGTGAATGTATCTGTCTCTAATGCATAACCCCAAAAGCGATAGTGGTAGATCGGTAAGAGACATCATCGATCGCACCATATCTAATAAAGTACGGTTATGACGTTCGGACACACCATTACACTATGGCGTTCCAGGTGGCGTGAGTAGTGAAACTATTTCACATTGTTTTTAGTGAAGGCCAAACTCGCTAACTCAAATATTTTACCTCTACGATCATATCGTAGAAACTCTTATTTTCTTGTTACGATGATTCTCCACTTCACTCTGAAATTCTTTGAACTTTTCAAATGTTTTAGACTTGTGCTTCATTAAGTAGATATACCCATATCTGCTCAAATCATCAGTGAAGGTCAGAAAATAACGATACCCGCCGCGAGCTTCAACACTCATTGGTCCACATACATCTGTATGTATGATCTCCAACAAATCTGTTGCTCGCTCCATTGTTCCGGAGAACGGAGTTTTAGTCATCTTGCCCATGAGGCATGGTTTGCAAGCACCAAGTGATTCATAATCAAGTGATTCCAAAAGTCCATCACTATGGAGTTTCTTCATGCGCTTTACACCATTATGACCTAAACAGCAGTGCCACAAATAAGTTGCACTATCATTATTAACCTTGCATCTTTTGGTTCAATATTATGAATATGTGTATCACCACGATCGAGATCCAACAAACTATTTTCATTGGGTGTATGACCATCGAAGGTTTTATTCATGTAAACAGAATAACAATTATTCTATGACTTTAAATGAATAACCGTATTGCAACAAATATGATCAAATCATATTCATGCTCAACGCAAATGCCAAATAACATTTATTTAGGTTTTACACTAATCCCGAAAGTATAGGGAGTGTGCGATGATGATCATATCAATCTTGGAACCACTTCCAACACACATCGTCACTTCACCTTTAACTAGTCTCTGTTCATTCTGCAATTCTCGTTTCCAGTTACTAATTTTAGCAACTGAACCGGTATCAAATACCCAGGGGTTGCTATGAACACTAGTAAAGTACACATCAATAATCTATATATCAAAATATACCTTTGTTCACTTTGCCATCCTTCTTATCCGCCAAGTATCTAGGGCAGTTCCACTTCCAGTGACCATTTCCTTTGCAGTAGAAGCACTTAGTTTCAGGCTTTAGTTTTAGCTTTGGGTTTCTTCACGGGAGTGACAACTTGCTTGTCATTCTTCTTGAAGTTCCCCTTCTATCCCTTTGCCCTTTACTTGAAACAAGTGGTCTTGTTAACCATCAACACTTGATGCTTTTTCATGATTTCTACCTTCGCCGACTTCAGCATCGCGAAGAGCTCGGGAATTCCTTTCGTCATCCCTTGCATATTATAGTTCATCACGAAGTTCTACTAACTTGGTGATAGTGACTAGAGAACTTTGTCAATTACTATCTTATCTGGAAGATTAACTCCCACTTGATTCAAGTAATTGTAGTACCCAGACAATCTGAGCACATGCTCACTGGTTGAGCTATTCTCCTCCATCTTGTAGGCAAAGTACTGTCAGAAGTCTTATACCTCTCGACACGGGCATGAGTATGAAATACTAATTTCAACTCTTGGAACATCTTATATGCTCCATGGCGTTCAAAACGTTTTTGAAGTCCCAGTTCTAAGCCGTAAAGCATGGTGCACTTAAACTATCAAGTAGTCATCATACCGAGCTTTTGTCAAAATGTTCATAACGTCTACATCTGCTCCTGCAATAGGTATGTCACCTAGCGGTGCATCAAGGACATAATTCTCTGTGCAGCAATGAGGATAATCCTCAGATCACGGAACAATTCCGCATCATTGCTACTAACATCTTTCAACTTAGTTTTCTCTAGGAACATATAAAAAATAAACGGGGAGCAACATCGCGAGCTATTGATCTAAAACATAGATATGCTAATACTACGAGGACTAAGTTCATGATAAATTAAAGTTCAATTTAATCATATTACTTAAGAACTCCCACTTAGATAGACATCCCTCTAGTCATCTAAATGATCACGTGATCCAAATCAACTAAACCATGTCCGATCATCACGTGAGATGGAGTAGTTTCAATGGTGAACATCTTATGTTGATTATATCTACTATATGAGTCATGCTCGACCTTTCGGTCTCCAGTGTTCCGAGGCCATATCTGCATATGCTAGGCTCGTCAAGTTTAACCCGAGTATTCTGCGTGTGCAAAACTGGCTTACACCCGTTGTATTTGAACGTAGAGCTTATCACACCCGATCATCACGTGGTGTCTCGGCACGACGAACTTTCGCAACGATGCATACTCAGGGAGAACACTTATACCTTGAAATTTAGTAAGGGGTCATCTTATAATGCTACCGTCGAACTAAGCAAAATAAGAAGCATAATAAGATAAACATCACATGCAATCAAAATATGTGACATGATATGGCCATCATCATCTTGTGCTTTTGATCTCCATCTCCAAAGCACCATCATGATCACCTTCATCACCGGCGCGACACCTTGATCTCCATCGTAGCATCGTTGTCGTCTCGCCAACTATTGCTTCTACGACTATCGCCACCGCTTAGTGATAAAGTAAAGCAATTACATGGCGATTGCATTTCATACAATAAAGCGACAACCTTATGGCTCCTGCCAGTTGCCGATAACTTTACAAAACATGATCATTTTATACAAAACCGTATAACTCATCATGTCTTGACCATATGACATCACAACATGCCCTGCAAAAACAAGTTAGACGTCCTCTACTTTGTTGTTGCAAGTTTTACGTGGCTGCTACGGGCTTAGCAAGAACCGTTCTTACCTACGCATACAAAACCACAACGATATTTCGTCAAGTATGTGCTGTTTTAACCTTCACAAGGACCGGGCGTAGCCACACTTGATTCAACTAAAGTTGGAGAAACTGACACCCGCCAGCCACCTGTGTGCGAAGCACGTCGGTAGAACCAGTCTCGCGTAAGCGTACGCGTAATGTCGGTCCGGGCCGCTTCATCCAACAATACCGCCGAATCAAAGTATGACATGCTGGTAAGCAGTATGACTAGTATCGTCCACAACTCACTTGTGTTCTACTCGTGCATATCATCTACGCATAGACCTGGCTCTGATGCCACTGTTGGAGAACGTAGTATTTTAAAATTTTCCTACGATCACGCAAGATCTATCTACCAGATGCATAGCAATGAGAGGGGAGAGTGAGTCTACATACCCTCGTAGACCGAAAGCGGAAACGTTAGAACAACGCGGTTGATGTAGTCGTACGTCTTCACGGCCCGACCGATCAAGCACCGAAACTACGGCACCTCCGAGTTCTAGCACACGTTCAGCTCGATGACGTCCCTAGAACTCCGATCCAGCCGAGTGTCGAGGGAGAGTTCCGTCAGCACGGCGGTGTGGTGACGATCGTGATGTTCTACCGTCGCAGGGCTTCGCCTAAGCACCGCTACAATATTTATCGAGGAGAACTATGGTGGAGGGGGGCACCGCACACGGCTAAGAGATCAAGAGATCAATTGTTGTGTCTAGAGGTGCCCCCCTGCCCCCGTATATAAAGGAGGGAGGGAGAGGCCGGCCCAAGAGGGGGCGCACCAAGTGTGGGGAGTCCTACTAGGACTCCCAAGTCCTAGTAGGATTCCCCTTTCCTTTCCGGAGTAGGAGAGAAGGAAAGAGGGGGAGAGGGAGAAGGAAAAGGGGGCTGCACCCCTTGTCCAATTCGGACCAGAAGGGGGGTGCACGCCTCCTTCCTTTTGGCCTCTCTCCTCTATTCCCGTAACTCCCCGGTACTCCAAAAATACCCGAATCACTTGGAACCTTTCCGATGTCCGAATATAGTCGTCCAATATATCGATTTTTACGTCTCGACCATTTTGAGACTCCTCGTCATGTCCCCGATCTCATCCGGGACTCCGAACTCTTTCGGTACATCAAAACTCATAAACTCATAATAAAACTATCATCGAAACCTTAAGCGTGCGGACCCTACAAGTTCGAGAACTATGTAGACATGACCGAGACACGTCTCCGGTCAATAACCAATAGCGGAACCTAGATGCTCATATTGGCTCCCACATATTCTACGAAGATCTTTATCGGTCAAACCGCATAACAACATACATTGTTCCCTTTGTCATCGGTATGTTACATGCCCGAGATTCGATCATCGGTATCTCAATACCTAGTTCAATCTCGTTACCAACAAGTCTCTTTACTCGTTCCGTAATGCATCATCCCGCAACTAACTCATTAGCTGCAATGCTTGCAAGGCTTATAGTGATGTGCATTACCGAGTGGGCCCAGAGATACCTCTCCGACAATCGGAGTGACAAATCATAATCTCGAAATACGCCAACCCAACAAGTACCTTCGGAGACACCTGTAGAGTACCTTTATAATCACCCAGTTATGTTGTGACGTTTGGTAGCACACAAAGTGTTCCTCCGGTATTCGGGAGTTGCATAATCTCATAGTCATAGGAACATGTATAAGTCATGAAGAAAGAAATAGCAGTAAAACTTAAACGATCATAGTGCTAAGCTAACGGATGGGTCTTGTCCATCAGATCATTCTCCTAATGATGTGATCCCGTTGATCAAATGACAACTCATGTCTATGGCTAGGAAACATAACCATCTTTGATCAATGAGCTAGTCTAGTAGAGGCATACTAGGGACACTCTGTTTTGTCTATGTATTCACACATGTATTAAGTTTCCGGTTAATACAATTCTAGCATGAATAATAAACATTTATCATGATATAAGGAAATAAATAATAACTTTATTATTGCCTTTAGGGCATATTTCCTTCAATTATGTCCATGGGGATTTTCCGGAATTGTTGTTGTTACTTCCGGCCTCATTTAAAATGACTAGATAGTGTAGTTTGCTCAAGCTTCACCTCTTGCCATGTTAAAGAACATTTAAACTTGTTGGGTTCATAACCGAGAGCAAACTAAATAATTAAATGTGGTGTTTCGTCAATATACAACTCGCTGCATATTGAGCTCCATTTAACTTGTAGTATTGTTTGAGCACTTTGCCATGCCTTGCATATTTAAACCATACATGCATCATACTTGGTTGTGCATCATATGCCCTGTTTATGATTGTGTGTTTACCGTGTTGTTTGCTTCTTTCCGGTATGCTTCTCTCGTTAGCTTCGGTTTTGTTCTGGAGTTGTGAGGATTTCTTCGACTACTTCTTGGGCTTGTTCTTCTTCCTTGCAGGATCCCAGGCAAGATGTCTGTTCCCCGATATCACCTCTATCTTTGCCTTGCCAGTTGTCTCTCTCTATAGTTTTTCCACGATGCCTATTCTTGTCTTGTCAGCCTCCTATGTTGCCATGAAACACTCTAACCGCCTTCCTAGCAAACTGTTGATTGGCTAAGTACGCTTTTGCTCAGCCCCTGCGTTGTTAGTTGCAGGTGAAGTTTGAAGATTGCTACATGTTTGGACTTGTTTATTGGGATAACACAATATATATCTTAAGTAATTAGTACACATATATATTGGTAATGGGTGGAAGGCTTGGCCTTCTGCATGGTGTTTTGTTCCACTCATACCACCTTAGGACCTGATAAACCGGTGTCATGTTCCTTGATTTTTGCGTTCCTAACACGGTTGGGTTTTATGGGCCCCCTTGATAATTCGCTCTGCTTAAATCTTTTCCAGCAAGGCCCAACCTTGGTACTACATTTGCCAAACAACTAAAAACTTGCATAGGGAATAATTAACCCGAGTTCTTAATCAACCCCCGGGCCAGTGCTCCTCATGAGTGTTGGTCTGACCTAGAGCACCTTGTGATGCTCCCTTGGCAACTTGGACTTCAGCGATCCGTAAGCTTAGCTCATCCGATCGTGGCCTGAGACGAGATACGCGCGGCTCTTATCAGGGTGTCGGCATGTCGGGAGGTCTTGTTGGATTGGTTTTACCTTTGTTGAAATATCTTGAGCACGATATTCCAAGAATACTCGGGTCTTCCCAACATGGAGTTGTGACTCCGCAGATCGTGAGCTTGTGATGGGCTAAGTTGGGACACCCCTGCAGGGTTATGAACTTTCGAAAGCCGTGCCCGCGGTTATGTGACAGATGGGAATTTGTTAATATCCGAATGTAGATAACTTGACACCATATCCTTAAGAATACACTACCTATGTGAGTAACCGCGATAGTATCTTTTCGAAGGGGTTTTCGGGAAGTGAACACGGTGGGGTTATGCATGAACGTGAGTAGCTAGGATCACTTCTTGGTCAACTTGGCGACCGTTGGCGCATACTCTCATCTCGCTCTGAATTTGTAAGCTAGTTGCTTAGTGCTTGCTGCAAACACTTTATCACCTCTCCACACCTAAAGGCTTTGTTAGTTTTGATACCCGGGAATGGGATTGCTCAGTCCTTGTGACTCACAGATTACAACACCTACCAGATGCAGGTACAGCCGAGTACGATGCAGGAGATGGATCAGAACTTCACTTGGAGTTCGATGAAGAGCGTGCACGTTTCTATGTTACATATTCTGACAATCAGTAGTGGTTCCTAATAGGGGCGATCAGGCCTTATGGTTGTGGTATCTTTTCTCGTTCGGTTTTCGTCCGTAGTCGGACCCTGTGGTATTTCAGTATTTGTATGAATGTATGTTATTGTATTCATTGTGTGACGTGGCGAGTGTAAGCCAACTATTTTTTCCTCTTTCATCCCTGAATTTTTACATGAGATGTGCAATGATACAATGCTTACGATCATTCCAGAATGCGCTTATGTCTCTAAGTCGTGCCTCGACACGTAGGAGATATAGTCGCATCCTGGGCATTACATAGCTCCAATTTGCATCCCACGCCTTCCTCCACCTCCAGCTATAGCTTATGCAGCCCTTCAGAGCTCCAACGCCCGTTCTCTCTGCTCTATAGCCCATCCCACTCCGTCCCTTCCAGCCATGGATGGATCTGGTGCCAACAGGAAGTGGCATGCCTGCACCGACACCGATAGCGACATCCTGAAGCTGAATTGGGCCGGCTACTTGTCGGCCAACACCGGCCATCGGGCCCCTGAGCAGGGCCAGATCGTCCCCACACCCAGGCTGGGCGAAAGGTTGTATTCTTCTCCCATTTCCTTAGTGGGCTTGGCTTTCCCCTACGCCCCTTTATGAGGGGGTTAATGTTCTTATATGGGCTAGATTTTCATGATATAGCCCCCACCTCCCGCCTCCATATCTTGACCTTCATTGTCTTCTGCGAGGTGCTGCTCCGAGTCCAACCGCACTTCGGCCTATGACTGGAGGTGTTTAATGTCAGGCCCAAGGTCGTGGGCGACGAGCATGCGGACTGCGGCGGGACCATGATCAACAAGATGACGTGAGTCTAGTGGCCAGAGGGTAAATTTATCAGCACCGTCAAGGTGTGGCAAAAGGAATGGTTCTACATCACCGAGCCAAGGGATGCCGCCCGGGGGCGGCTGCCGCATTCAGATCTAGACTCCCTTCACTAAAAAAAAACCACTTCAAAGGTAATACGTCTTTGTCATAGTAGGTAACGTGTTCTATCATGCATGTACATCCATGCCAATTTTACGACAGAATAAAGATAGTCATACATGTGCTGTCGTAGAAGTGTTCCATGAAAATACCAAAATTATCATCACGGAAGTGTACACTTCCATGACAATAAATGGCGCATCATGGAAGTGTTTTCGTCAAGGGTAACCAACACGTGGCATCCACCGTAACGGGTCGCCATTAAGCTACCGGGTTCCGGTATGGATCCGATAACCCGTTAATAGCCCGAACCAATGGGGATTTTCCACGTGTAAAATTCGCCGAATGATCCACGTCTCAGCTCATCGTTGGGACAGATGTATCCCTCCAATGGACGGAAGACACCTATGACATGTCGACACATGGCACATCCCAATAGTGGCCCATTTAAGGTAAAAAGGTCAGCCCACCTAAAGGCCCACCATATATTTTCAGACCCTAGTGGGCTGGCCCGTTAACAGTCTACCATGTTTTGGGTCAAATCGAGGGCCATATCAGATCAGGCCCATTCTCAACCTGTCGTGTTTTGGGCTAAATTAAGGCCCATATCAGAACAGGCCCATTAACAGGCTAATGTTCTTTTAGGCCCAATCTAAGCCGGGTTTGCATTTCAGCCTATTAAATGTCCGTTTACCAACTCGTCGTGATAATTGTTTTGGCCTGTTAGTGGCCCGTGGTGCATCTGGGCCATTGTCGGCCCGGTTTCACTTTAGGCTATTTAACGACCCATCCTACAACTAGACTATTTCTTGTCCGAAGTAACTTTAGGCCTCTTAACGGCCCGTAGTCTTCGTGGGCAAATTTCAGCCCAAGTGGCCTATCGGCCTGTTAATGGCCCGTGTAACAGTTGGGCCTAATTACAGCCCGCGTTGAATCCAGCCTGCTTACAGTCCATCTGTTAATGGCTCCTGACACTGTTGGGCCTATGGCCCGTATTGATACCGGACTGCTTAAAGCCCATAAGTTTATTAGGCCAAACAGGGCCCGAGATATATTTTGGCCTGTTAACGACTTGTTTTATTTGGGCCAAACATGGGCCTAAGGCAGTTTTGGACTGTATTGGCCCGTGAATTTTTTTACTCGACGCTAGCCCAATCTAGTTTTTAGCGTGTAAAAAGCCCATGGTATTCTCTGGCCCAGCTAGCCCAGAACTTTACTCGGCCTGTTAAAGGCAGAAACTACTATACGTTTAGACCTGCTAATGGCCCAAGATGATTATAGGCCCATGTTTTGGCCCATATATAGTGAGTTACGGGCCGGCTAGAAGACCGACAACATTGAGATCCATTGAAGCTTCTAGGCTAAATTACAGCATACCGACCAATAATAAACCTAGACTATAGAATAAAGAAATCACGACATATTACATCCACTAGGCATCAAAATTCGACACTGGTGATAATAAAGCGCAACGTGGCTGCAGATGACATACACTGGGCATCAAAGGTTGCCACTAGTGCATTAAATGTGACAACGAAAGAATATAAAAGCTAAGAGAACTTTAGAAGGCATTAGGCCTGCCCTGGCGGTGCACCCCAAAGTAGCTGAACAAGCTGATGAGACCTCAGTTGTGTCAATGATAGATGCTCTAACCGTAGCTGCGTAGCAAGAAAGCATTCATGGGTGTCCTCTGCAGCCTTCTTCACATCATTGACATTAAGATGGAGATGAGCTGAAGGAAGCCTTTCCACTTTAAGTTGAGACTGAAGAAGTCGAACTGATTGAGGCAGCAACTGCACAGAGGTTGTCTCATAGCTGCTGGTGAGTAGCTTCACCTCACTGTCTTCATCAAGACATGACCTTGGGGTCATCTCGCTCTCTTCAAGATGGTTTGGCTCACTATCTTCCCTAAAGTTCTACCTGGCATGAGAGATATGACTCTGAAAGAGAAACAAGGAGACATGTAATAGGTTTCACAATTATATAAGCAAATAAATGGATTTGTTCTGCATAAAGAACATATTTTTACAACTACAATTTAAAACTGGTAGTTGTTGCAAACATCCAATCAGATGTAAACACCAAAGTAAACAACAGTGGAGGAAATGATACATATCCAAATATGTACTATAACAAAGTTTGAAATCTTGAGAAGGATGAACTTACATTACATGTTAACACGGGCTGGACAAATCCCTTATCCATGTCGATGGAAGGATAATTTAATAAATTCCCCAAAGAAACTTCTTTATAAGCATTGCCTTGATTCTACATTTTGTAAAAGAGTAATATAGATCAAATAATATTTGAAGAAATAGAGGATAATGAAGCTTAGGTGCAGAGTGATGATACATAATCAAATAGCAATTAATTAAGTACAACAACACAAGGCAAAAGGTACTGACAAGAGGAATGTAGACATTAACGTGTGCATCGGCATTGGCTTTATTCAAAATTTTGGTAAGAGTAAATGTTGATCTGATAATTTGGAGAAAGTGGAGGGCAGGGCAGATAAGATGCAGAGTAATGCTAGACAATCAACTATCTCACAATGCAAGTAAAGTAATACTACCACCGTCAGTTATTACTTGTCACTCAAATGGATGTATCTAGCATTATAAAGTTCTAAATACATCCAATTGAGCAACAATTAATTTGATACAGAGGGAGTACATGACAACATGTACTTACATGAGCAATCCAAAACTTCATAACCATTGTGTTAATTCTACATTTATCTAAGAGTAAATATAGATCTTATAATTTTGAGGAAAGAGAGGACAAATAAGTGAACATTTACAGTGATGCCACATAATCAAACAACAATGAGGGTAAGTATGCTGACAAAGGGCAAGAGGTACTGACAAGAGCAATGCAGTGCCGAGTATTGTCTTGAGATCGTAAGATCCTTTGACAAAGGGGATTCATCTTAAATTAGTTTTCATACAAGAAAGAAGGTAAGGCACATGCAGAAATTTGGGAGTTCAAATTTTGAATTGATATCATAGACAATACCTGACGCTGGGCTCAATGCAGTTCTAATAGTGGGTTTGGCTGCTAATCTATTTGATTTAATAGGTATCACTACCTTTTCCAAATACCTAGTTTGTACTCCTTGAGGATCTGCACTCACCCTCTTCCTTTTGGACATCTATTATGAAAGAACAACATTTGACTGGAAAAACATAGTATGATGACACGTGAAATAGGTACAGAAAATTGATAGGTATGGCATATACTCATATATGATGCTTAAACTAAGTAGATGGTGGTGTAACAAAGTAGAAGTAATGCAAGAGGTCATATGAAAAGTATGTGCGTCCAATACAACCTTTCCTAGTTAGATCAAGCACCTTGATGGGTGAATAAGATAGGCCATCCTCCACCATGCCAAGTTTGTTAGCCAGTGGATTGTTCCGCAATATTCCTCTCATGCACCCATTCTCATATTCATTTTGATCATGTTCAATACCTGACATGCATGAAAACATAAAAACAAGTGAGATTATCTTTGTAATGTAGAAGTGATTCTAGTCCAATATTGCCTCCCTATAAACCCATTTGTGCTATCTATGCAATTCTTCTAAGAGATGCCATGCATGCTGTAATTCGGCGTGTGCATTAATATAATGTGGCCTATTAATCAAAATATGAGAGCTCCAAAAATGATGATACTTCGCAGATGACAGCTTCAACATATAGCAAAGAAGAACAAGTTGACCTGACCTGACAAATTCAAAATATACTAAGGGAGAACAACTCGACGTGACCAGTCGACTGCAAATGTCTCTACTACTCTTCCCAACAAGGAACATGCTTATTAAAGAAGAGAAGAGGATCATGTTAAAGAAGAGTAGAAGAGCAAGCAGATTGAAGATATTAAAAGTCTTACTATACAGTGTTTGTTGCCCACCCATGATGAACCAGAGCGCACAGAGAAATACTATTCCTTCTGGTCTCTCCATATGTGGCTCACATGCATTTTGAAACTAAAGTAGGAACATTTTGCTGACCAATTAAACATGTCTTAGTTTTACTAATATCAGCATAATATTAGATTCGAAATTGTACAACTAAGCTCGTTTAGCTCGATGGGTGGAGCAGTGCTTTTACGACATGAACCACATAGGCTGATTGTAGTCATCATAAAATGGGGAAACCGTAAGCATGATGAGTATAGTGTTGACCGTGGCAGTGGGATGGCATTTTTGAAGCTGCAAGCCGAGCAAAGGGTAGTTAGCAACTGATGTTTGCTTTGAAATAACAACTAAGATTTGGTATGGACAAGAAAGTACAGTCAACAAGTGACAAAATAATGCAATTCTGCTGTCTCTCTATATGTCGCAACATGCATTTGGAAACTCAAGTTGGACGTTTATCTAACCAATGAAATGTATCTATTAACTAATATCAGTATCATATCACGATCATATTTGAACAACTAAGCTTTGGAATTATGAGTGTTGCGTTGTTTAGCTTGAAGGGTGGAGTACTGCTAGTATGACAGAAAGCACCTACGCAGAACATAGTTATAATGCCCAGGATGGGACTATACCTCCTACGTGTCGAGGCACGACTTAAAGGTATAAGCCCATCCCAGAATGATCTCAAGTTTGGTATCTTTGCACGACTCATGTAAAAGAGGGATTAAATTGCAAAAGGAGATAGTTGGCTTACACTCGCCACTTCACACAATACATTACATAAGCAATACATCATTCAAAACATCACAACCCGACTACGGGCGAAGATCCAAAAGAAAGATACCAAAACAACATAAAGCCACAGGTCAGGTCGAATCCTAGTAGAAACCACTACTGATCATCGAAACGACACAAGCACAAGGCCAAACTCTTCATCGAGCTCCCAGTGAAGAACTTGAACCAGCTTCTGCATCAAACTCGGCTGAACCTGCATCTGGTGTTGTAGTAACTGTGAGCCACGAGGACTCAGCAATCCCATATCCATGGGTAACAAGACTAGCAAAGCTTTATGGGTAGGAAGAGGTGAGGTGGTGAGGCTGCAGCAGCGGCTAAGCAATATATGGTGGCTAACTTACGACTACAAGAATAAGATGAGCATCTACGCAAACGGTCGCAAAAGAGGTGATCGCTAAAGATCCTAACTACATACGGTCAAACATAACCCCACCGTGTTCTCTTCTCAAAGTGAAAAGAGACAGTCACGGTTACTCACACAGTTGTGTGTTTTACTTCGGATCATCTGTCAAGTTTTCTACAACCGGACATTAACAAATTCCAATCTGCCACATAACCGCGGGCACGGCTTTCGAAAGATCATAACCCTGCAAGGGTGTTCCAACTTAGCCCATCACAAGCTCTCACGATTAGCTGAAGTGATAAATATAATATCATCACCCCTTATCTTAGGGAAAATCCGATCAGGCTTGGCTTCCCGGTAGCACAAGTCATTTCGACAATGGTAAAACAAGTCCAGCAAGACCTCCCGGTGTGCCGACACCCTGATAGTAGCCGCGCGTATCTCGTCTCAGGCCACGACCGGATGAGCACAGCGTACAGCAACCGAAGACCCCAGGTGACTGGGTGGCACCGCACACGAGTCTATTTGGGACCAACACCATCAGCACTGGCCCCCCCTGCTATGTAGAATTAAGAATCCTCGGGTAGCGCTAACTCCCTATGCAAATTTAATTAATTAATTAAGTTGTTATTATGAGGCAAATAAAACCAATGTTGGGCCTTGCTGGAGGAGTTGTATTCAAAGTCGAACTGTCAAGGGGTCCCCATTACACCCATCGTGTTAGGAACGCAAAATCAAGGAACATAATGCCGGTTTATCGGCGCCTAAGGTGGCATGAGTGAAACAAAACACCGAGCAAAAGGCCAAGCCTTCCACCCATGCCCAGTATATAGGTGTGTTAATAATAATTATAGATATTGTGATATAACCAACAACAAGTTCCCTCCTGGAACAAACTTCATCTTCACCTGCAACTAGCAACGCTATAAGAAGGACTGAGCAAGCGAGGCTGAGCAAGCGGGTAACATAGCCAAACAGTGGTTTTGCTAGGAAGGTGTCAAGGTTAGAGGTTTCATGGCAACAAGGAGAGGCTGACATAGAAGATGGGTATCGCGACATGTAACGATAGCATCGAGACAACTAAGCATGGCAATGGTAGTAAAGGTATCCAAGGGTATGATCATCTTGCCTGGGAATTCCACGAGGGAGAAGAACAAGTCCATAAAGTAGACGGAGCAACAGTCAAGCGAATTCTCACAACTCCGGAAGGAAACCGAAGCTAACAAGAGAAGCAACCGGAAAGAAAGAAACAACACGGTAAACCACAAGCATAAACATGGCATACGATGCACAAACAAGAATGATGCATGTCCGGTTTAATTATGCATGGCATGGCAAAGTGCACAAACAAATACTACAAGTTAAGTGGAGATCAATATGCAGCGAGTTGCATATTGACGAAACACCACATGTTAATTATTTAGTTGACTCTCGTTTAATTACAAGACAAGGTTAAATGTTTTTAACATGGCAAGAGGTGAAGCATAAAGAAACTACACTAATAAGACATTTTAAATGAGGCCGGAGATAACAACAACAAGTCCGGAAAATCCCCATGAGCATGTTTAATAATTATAAAGCAACAACAATTAAACATTTTAGTGTTGTTAACATGATGCGGATGACATGATCAAGTTTATGCAATTAGTTAACATTAACATGAAGAGATAAGAAGCATTTGTCACCGTGGTGGAATGAAAGGGTGCCACGGCAACGATCCGAAAATGATGCAACGCAACGATTCGGTTCCGGCAACTCGTTGAGAGTCCGGTGCAAAACAAAAGGTGGAGTGAACGAGTCAAACGAGATGATGGGGTGTTCCCGTTGCCGGGTCCCCACGGGTCGGCGACGAGGCAACCGAGAAACAAGCCAAACGAACGAAACGGGCACGGAGCACACACGGGAAACATTTCATACAACACAACAAGCATCACACGGGTCAACGTCTCGGGGGTTATACCTTCGGAACAAACGTTCACGGGGCGGTTCGAGAGCGTAGAGGAAGAAGGCGTTCACGTGTCCGACGAGGAAGAAGTCGTTCCGTAGAGGGAAGTAGTTGTTCTCGCAACTCGTAGAGGAAGTAGTGGTTCACGTCATCGTGTCGTGGTACTTGGCGAATTCCTCGTTTCCGGGCGACGGTAGTGGTACATGCCGTAGAGGGAAGTAGGTACACGGGCGACGGTAGACGTTCACATTCCGTAGTGGTACTTGGTGTCTCCGGGCGTCGGTAGTGGTACTTGTCGAGGTCGTGGTACGTGTCGTGGTACTTGGGGGTTCTCGATCTCGCGGCGGTAGTCGTTCACGTATGTAGTTGTACTCGTTCCGTAGTCGTTCACGAGCTCGTCTTCCCGTAGATGTTCGGTCGTCGTTTTGTAGTTGTACTCGTTTCTTCTGTCAAAACAGTAGCACGGCAACACAACAAAAGAACCACACAACAACAACACGGAACACAGCAGCACGGAGGGACGACGAGGACACGGCAGCAGCACGGCGAGGCGACGGCCGGGGCGGGGCTGCGGGAACCAGCCGCTGCGGCCTAGCGACTGGACGAAGCAGGGGCGCTGCTCCTGGCGCGCGACGGAGGGGCCTGAGGGAGGACGCGGGGTTCCTGCGTCGGGGCGGCGCCGCGGTGGCCTCCGGTGGCGCTCGCTGGACGAGCCGGCTCGCGGGGCTGGAGGCTCCTGGAGATGAAGCAGGGGAAGAGGCGACGCTCGAGAGGGCCGCACGGGGCCAGCCTTGGCTGGACGGCGCGGGAGGCCAGGGGCGCAGAGGAGGCGGCGGACCCGGCCGCCTTGGCGTCGAGGACGGAGGGAAGGGGCGCGCTCCAGCGGCCTGGGCGCGAGGACGTGCCGCACGGGGACGGACGAGGGGGGTCGCGGGCGAGCCCCTGGCGCGCCGGAGCTCGGGCCAGGCGGGCTTGAGAGGAGGCGAGCGGGCGAGGGGAAGTGAGAGGCTCGGGCGAGCGAGAGAAGGGAGATGGGATCGAGAGGGAAACGTGGGAGACGCTCGAACGGGAGGAGCGGGGTCGGGCGAAAGGAGAGGCTGGCGGCGGTCGTGCGGGAGAGAGGGAGAGCGAGGGAGAGCGCTAGGGTTAGGGGGGTATGCGGGCTGGCCTGGTGGAGTTGGGCCGAAGGGAGGCGCTGGCCAGAGGAGGAATGGGCCAGGGCGGTTGGCTGAGAGGGAAGCTGGGCCGGCTGGGGGGAGATGGGCCAGGAGGAGAGATGAGGCTGCTGGGCTCTCTTTATAATAAAACTGCTGTTGTTTTCCAAATAAAACAGAAAAACAAAAGAGGAATAGAAGAAAAGAGGAGTTAGGAAAAGACTTAGGGCAAGGGGTAAAAATCCCTGGACTCACAAAAATGTCAGGGATTTAAATAAAATTGAAGGAGGGTTTTTGGAAGGACCTCGACACACTGAAAAGAATTATTGGCAAGGGTTTTTGAAAGAGAAACTCGAAGTAGGAAAGCATGGGGAATATTATGCAAGTGTTTTTGAGTAATTCCAAAGAATGGAATATTATTATATAGCTCCCTAATATTGGGATGATATGTTTTAAAGAGAAGACACCTTCCCTCGATTTAAATGGACCGAAGGTCCACACGATTTATTTAAGTTGAGATGCAAAATAAAAGACATGACGGCATGATGACATGATGCAATGCGAAAATAAATAACACAAGCACAACTGAAACACACGGGAGACCCGGAACATCTGGAATCTTCGGGAATCTTCTGGGACGTCGGTCTCGGGCGTCACAACTCTCCCACACTATAAGAGGATCTCGACCCGAGATCCTAGAGATATCACCGGGTAAAAACGGAAGAGGAAGAGGTAAAACAAAGTTGCTCCTTTGACAGACGAGTGAAACCAAGAACCTTGAAAGGTTAAACAAGTTGAAATAAGAAAACAACGGAGATGAACGAAGTTAAGAGCACTCCGGTAAAATGAGTAACAAGGAGTATTATGAGAACCTTGGAGGTTGAAAGACATGAACCAAGAGCTTACGAACCAAAAGAATAAGAAACCGCAATGGTATAGCCAAGGAATAAGAATGACAGAATTTGGACAGCACTCCGTCTGAAAATGGAAGGAATTAACATGAACTTGCCAAGTTGGAAAGATACTTGATGAAAACAACACCATATTGCCTCCGAAACAAATAAAAGAATGGCACAAGGGTAAGAAAGATTCAGACAGCACTCCGGTTAGGAGACAGGCAAAACATGAAAAGATGAGGGAACTAGAATTAAGAATACAACACTCCGGCTAAATGATAAAAGAGAAAGAACATGATCTCGATAAAACGATATGATGGTTAAAGAGATGAACATCACAAAACCTCCGGAACGAAAGGATAGCATATAATTCAACGAAGGAAAATGAAGGAAGAAGAAAAATGACAACTTCTCCCACAATTGAATTTGAAAGAGCATCCTTACAAGGAAGGGTTGAACAGAGTTGATTTTAAAAAATCAACAACGAAAAACGAATAAGCTTGATGTGGGCTTATGTAAAACATCTCGAAATTATGAGGTGACAACCGGCCACTAACTTAAACAATTAATTTGATTGAGATCAACAAGGAGATGAAAACTTATCTCACCGGGAGGATAAATGAAGAACTTGGGTCATTTATAAGCACCATAATTAGCAACAATCCTTAGGGAAAGCTTTAGGTGAAATATAACCCAAGATAACTCCAATGAATAAATTGAAGGGTTGGAAAGATCTCTTGAACAAAGAAAAAAATGATGGTTTTAAATATCTCAATCTTGACAACTTGTGAATCATGAAACATGGAGGAAAATTATCAAGAATGACATAACACCACCTGAAAGGATAAGGTAGAAAGAATTGCAATTGGAAGCATGATGAAGAATGCTTGAGCTCCAACAAGAATCTTGAGGAATACTTGGAGGATGAATTAAAACATGATGAACCACCATGAGAACTCCGGTAATGAAAACATGAGAAGTGATAGATGAAAGAATAAGATTCAAGGCCTGTGAAGAATTAGATGGAGCTTGAAATGATATAGTTGAAATAACTTGTAGCTCCGGAAAACAAGATGGAACAACTTAGAACCGAGGATATGATATGATGAACAAGCTCCGGAACAAGAGATTAAATTACCTTGAAGGAATAAGAATAAGAATTATGTGATGCATCTCCTTCATCAATTTAAATTGATGACAACCAAAGGATTTGTCATACTACTTATTCTCATTGGAAAGAATTAAAGAGAGATCTAGCACAAGCTTGGGTAAATCTTCAACGAACCACCGGTAGGATTATGAAAAGAACGAGTGAATTAAAATGATAACCACGGAAGGGTAAACTTGAATGAACCACCGTAAGAATAGGGAGACGAACGAGAGACATCAATGAAGAATAATTAGAGGACGAAGTTGAAAACTGAGAAGGAAGAAATATTCTGAAATGATGGCCTTCGGAGGATCACAAAGAAAAGAATTCATGAAATGCTTCGGATGGATATGAAAATAATTCCTCACAATCTGAACAATAATGAGGATGGCAAGAAGCTAGAAACACTAATCTTCAAGAGAACGGGCCAAGATTTAAGAGAAACACTTCTCCGGTCCCCAAATGTTGAGAATGACAAGGAGAAACACCTTGAAGAATTGCGAAATACTCCGGAATGAAGAATTAAAAAGGTTGAACCAATGATGAACAAGAATTGAAAGCGATCTTGGAAAGGCATGTGACTGATGGAATCATACTTACGTCACACTTTGAAAAGAATTTGAGAATAACTCTAGAAGAATTAGAAGAGTCAGGTAAGATCCTGGAAAAAAAAGACCTGTGGGTTAGGGCCCACTAAAGAAATCACCGTTGGAAAAGATTGCTTAAGAGATATAGCACCATGAATTAAATGGCTTGAATAAGGAGACAAAGCTCAAAATAGCTTGAAATGAATAAGAATGGAATTATGAGTCTTGAGCACTCCGGATATGAATAGCAAGATGAGAATGATTAGTTGGTGCTCCGGAATAAGAAAGCATTGTGAAAAAGAGGAAAAGGATAAGATCAACACCGAAATCTTGAATTACATCCACCGGCAGAATTAGAGAACAAAAGAATGATGAACTTGAAGCTCTTGAGCATCTTCCTGAGAATCACCGGATAAGAACATTGAAGGAAAAGAATGAAGAACCATCACAAGAATAAAATGGATATTTCATTTGAGAATTTCTGGCTCCAAGAAGAAAAAGGGTGGGAGGGCGGGGAAAACAAAGACAACTTGGGATGAACGAAATGTACACTGGTTGAAAAGAATTAACATGAATATCTCGATGATTAAGAAGGACTAGCACTCTCATAGAAATATGAGAACACCGATTAAGAAAGGTATGGAATCAACATTTGACATCGAAGCAACTCGAATACCAGAATGAAAACAAAACAAAGGACAGATATGCAACATGATCTTCACAATATCATCCGAACAGAGGATTGAACGAATGAATTCCGCAGGTACATCACTTGTCGAGAAGCCACTTGGAGAAAAAAATAAATAAAAGGGACAAGGATCAGATAGAACAAATACAAGATAGAAGTTTCGTTCGACATCCTCGTGCTGAAAGCTCATGGAACGTGTTACAAAAGGATTTTGTCATCCCCGGATCAGCATAGCCAAGGACCCTTTAAGATGCAACTCCCGGTCAAAACAAGTCCATAAAACCACTTCACTCAATGTAGAACCCCAAACTTCATATCGAGCATCCGTTGGAAGAATGCCTAGAACTACTTGATGAACCCACCTATAGATTTCCGAAAGTTTCCAGTTATGCAATCAGGTGTTGGGGATACACGGGAAGCACCGCGCAATCAACTCTAAACCTACATCCAGGTGTATCCATCCTTCAACACATAACCAGTCTTTCTCGGAAACTGTTTACCTCGGACCTTCGAAAAGCATCCACTATAACAAGCTATGGCAATACTCTCGAACTACCTCCCCAGTACTGGGTGATGTCGGGGTTATCTTGCCACTGGCCGTATAGGAGAGATTTTCGATGTCGGCCGTCTTAAGTATTTAGTACTGCCGCGATATGCTTGTGACAACAATACCCCGAAGCTCAACTCCTCGGTAACAGGAGGCATCGAGAACAATATCCTTGTCACAAGAATATCGAAACAATCCCAGAATACTCGCGGGATCCTAAAAAAAAATTGGTGCAATTTTTGAAAGTAGAAGAGGCAAGAGTAATCGTCAGGAGTCCTCACCAGAGAGAAAGGGGATGAGAAGCAAAGAAATCCTACTCTCCGATATAATATAGGACTCAAAACATTTTCAGTGTGTGCCTAGACTCAACCGTCAACGATTCGATCAAACAGTGGGGGCTTCTAGGTCGGAGAAGGCTCTGAATACCAACTTATAATGCCCAGGATGGGACTATACCTCCTACGTGTCGAGGCACGACTTAAAGGTATAAGCCCATCCTAGAATGATCTCAAGTTTGGTATCTTTGCACGACTCATGTAAAAGAGGGATTAAATTGCAAAAGGAGATAGTTGGCTTACACTCGCCACTTCACACAATACATTACATAAGCAATACATCATTCAAAACATCACAACCCGACTACGGGCGAAGATCCAAAAGAAAGATACCAAAACAACATAAAGCCACAGGTCAGGTCGAATCCTAGTAGAAACCACTACTGATCATCGAAACGACACAAGCACACGGCCAAACTCTTCATCGAGCTCCCAGTGAAGAACTTGAACCAGCTTCTGCATCAAACTCAGCTGAACCTGCATCTGGTGTTGTAGTAACTGTGAGCCACGAGGACTCAGCAATCCCATATCCATGGGTAACAAGACTAGCAAAGCTTTATGGGTAGGAAGAGGTAAGGTAGTGAGGCTGCAGCAGCGGCTAAGCAATATATGGTGGCTAACTTACGACTACAAGAATAAGATGAGCATCTACGCAAACGGTCGCAAAAGAGGTGATCGCTAAAGATCCTAACTACATACGGTCAAACATAACCCCACCGTGTTCTCTTCTCAAAGTGAAAAGAGACAGTCACGGTTACTCACACAGTTGTGTGTTTTACTTCGGATCATCTGTCAAGTTTTCTACAACCGGACATTAACAAATTCCAATCTGCCACATAACCGCGGGCACGGCTTTCGAAAGATCATAACCATGCAGGGGTGTTCCAACTTAGCCCATCACAAGCTCTCACGATTAGCTGAAGTGATAAATATAATATCATCACCCCTTATCTTAGGGAAAATCCGATCAGGCTCGGCTTCCCGGTAGCACAAGTCATTTCGACAATGGTAAAACAAGTCCAGCAAGACCTCCCGGCGTGCCGACACCCTGATAGTAGCCGCGCGTATCTCGTCTCAGGCCACGACCGGATGAGCACAGCGTACAGCAACCGAAGACCCCAGGTGACTGGGTGGCACCGCACACGACTCTATTTGGGACCAACACCATCAGCACTGGCCCCCCCTGCTATGTAGAATTAAGAATCCTCGGGTAGCGCTAACTCCCTATGCAAATTTAATTAATTAATTAAGTTGTTATTATGAGGCAAATAAAACCAATGTTGGGCCTTGCTGGAGGAGTTGTATTCAAAGTCGAACTGTCAAGGGGTCCCCATTACACCCATCGTGTTAGGAACGCAAAATCAAGGAACATAATGCCGGTTTATCGGCGCCTAAGGTGGCATGAGTGAAACAAAACACCGAGCAAAAGGCCAAGCCTTCCACCCATGCCCAGTATATAGGTGTGTTAATAATAATTATAGATATTGTGGTATAACCAACAACAAGTTCCCTCCTGGAACAAACTTCATCTTCACCTGCAACTAGCAACGCTATAAGAAGGACTGAGCAAGCGAGGCTGAGCAAGCGGGTAACATAGCCAAACAGTGGTTTTGCTAGGAAGGTGTCAAGGTTAGAGGTTTCATGGCAACAAGGAGAGGCTGACATAAAAGATGGGTATCGCGACATGTAACGATAGCATCGAGACAACTAAGCATGGCAATGGTAGTAAAGGTATCCAAGGGTATGATCATCTTGCCTGGGAATTCCACGAGGGAGAAGAACAAGTCCATGAAGTAGACGGAGCAACAGTCAAGCGAATTCTCACAACTCCGGAAGGAAACCGAAGCTAACAAGAGAAGCAACCGGAAAGAAAGAAACAACACGGTAAACCACAAGCATAAACATGGCATACGATGCACAAACAAGAATGATGCATGTCCGGTTTAATTATGCATGGCATGGCAAAGTGCACAAACAAATACTACAAGTTATGTGGAGATCAATATGCAACGAGTTGCATATTGATGAAACACCACATGTTAATTATTTAGTTGACTCTCGTTTAATTACAAGACAAGGTTAAATGTTTTTAACATGGCAAGAGGTGAAGCATAAAGAAACTACACTAATAAGACATTTTAAATGAGGCCGGAGATAACAACAACAAGTCCGGAAAATCCCCATGAGCATGTTTAATAATTATAAAGCAACAACAATTAAACATTTTAGTGTTGTTAACATGATGCGGATGACATGATCAAGTTTATGCAATTAGTTAACATTAACATGAAGAGATAAGAAGCATTTGTCACCGTGGTGGAATGAAAGGATGCCACGGCAACGATCCGAAAATGATGCAACGCAACGATTCGGTTCCGGCAACTCGTTGAGAGTCCGGTGCAAAACAAAAGGTGGAGTGAACGAGTCAAACGAGATGATGGGGTGTTCCCGTTGCCGGGTCCCCACGGGTCGGCGACGAGGCAACCGAGAAACAAGCCAAACGGACGAAACGGGCACGGAGCACACACGGGAAACATTTCATACAACACAACAAGCATCACACGGGTCAACGTCTCGGGGGTTATACCTTTGGAACAAACGTTCACGGGGCGGTTCGAGAGCGTAGAGGAAGAAGGCGTTCACGTGTCCGACGAGGAAGAAGTCGTTCTGTAGAGGGAAGTAGTTGTTCTCGCAACTCGTAGAGGAAGTAGTGGTTCACGTCATCGTGTCGTGGTACTTGGCGAATTCCTCGTTTCCGGGCGACGGTAGTGGTACATGCCGTAGAGGGAAGTAGGTACACGGGCGACGGTAGACGTTCACATTCCGTAGTGGTACTTGGTGTCTCCGGGCGTCGGTAGTGGTACTTGTCGCGGTCGTGGTACGTGTCGTGGTACTTGGGGGTTCTCGATCTCGCGGCGGGTAGTCGTTCACGTATGTAGTTGTACTCGTTCCGTAGCCGTTCACGAGCTCGTCTTCCCGTAGATGTTCGGTCGTCGTTTTGTAGTTGTACTCGTTTCTTTTGTCAAAACAGTAGCACGACAACACAACAAAAGAACCACACAACAACAACACGGAACACAGCAGCACGGAGGGACGACGAGGACACGGCAGCAGCACGGCGAGGCGACGGCCGGGGCGGGGCTGCGGGAACCAGCCGCTGCGGCCTGGCGACTTGACGAAGCAGGGGCGCTGCTCCTGGCGCGCGACGGAGGGGCCTGAGGGAGGACGCGGGGTTCCTGCGTCGGGGCGGCGCCGCGGTGGCCTCCGGTGGCGCTCGCTGGACGAGCCGGCTCGCGGGGCTGGAGGCTCCTGGAGATGAAGCAGGGGAAGAGGCGACGCTCGAGAGGGCCGCACGGGGCCAGCCTTGGCTGGATGGCGCGGGAGGCCAGGGGCGCAGAGGAGGCGGCGGACCCGGCCGCCTTGGCGTCGAGGACGGAGGGAAGGGGCACGCTCCAGCGGCCTGGGCGCGAGGACGTGCCGCACGGGGACGGACGAGGGGGGTCGCGGGCGAGCCCCTGGCGCGCCGGAGCTCGGGCCAGGCGGGCTTGAGAGGAGGCGAGCGGGCGAGGGGAAGTGAGAGGCTCGGGTGAGCGAGAGAAGGGAGATGGGATCGAGAGGGAAACGAGGGAGACGCTCGAACGGGAGGAGCGGGGTCGGGCGAAAGGAGAGGCTGGCGGCGGTCGTGCGGGAGAGAGGGAGAGCGAGGGAGAGCGCTAGGGTTAGGGGGGTATGCGGGCTGGCCTGGTGGAGTTGGGCCGAAGGGAGGCGCTCGCCAGAGGAGGAATGGGCCAGGGCGGTTGGCTGAGAGGGAAGCTGGGCCGGCTGGGGGGAGATGGGCTAGGAGGAGAGATGAGGCTGCTGGGCTCTCTTTATAATAAAACTGCTGTTGTTTTCCAAATAAAACAGAAAAACAAAAGAGGAATAGAACAAAAGAGGAGTTAGGAAAAGACTTAGGGCAAGGGGTAAAAATCCCTGGACTCACAAAAATGTCAGGGATTTAAATAAAATTGAAGGAGGGTTTTTGGAAGGACCTCGACACACTGAAAAGAATTATTGGCAAGGGTTTTTGAAAGAGAAACTCGAAGTAGGAAAGCATGGGGAATATTATGCAAGTGTTTTTGAGTAATTCCAAAGAATGGAATATTATTATATAGCTCCCTAATATTGGGATGATATGTTTTAAAGAGAAGACACCTTCCCTCGATTTAAATGGACCGAAGGTCCACACGATTTATTTAAGTTGAGATGCAAAATAAAAGACATGACGGCATGATGACATGATGCAATGCGAAAATAAATAACACAAGCACAACTGAAACACACGGGAGACCCGGAACATCTAGAATCTTCGGGAATCTTCTGGGACGTCGGTCTCGGGCATCACAATAGTAGGGTAGATAAAAGGGGAAAACCCTAAGCATCAAGAGTAAAATCAGGAAAGTGGAACTAGCTCGACCATATGGGCTTGTATTGCCGGTACGGCAAGAAAGGGTTCAGAAAGGCTTCGGCCCCAAAAGGGGCAGCTCTATTCAACTGAAGGCACAATATTGTTACTATCAGCCTAAACTATCAAAGACCGCATAGCTCCCAGCATTTACCGAATATTATGGCAGACCATCTAGAATCCTTGAGAGCATCCTTTTCTCCCACAAGATAAACTACTCATACAAATGCATCTTGATGTTCCGTGTAACGCACGGGCATATTGCTAGTTAGATAATACAATGTGTGTTGCCCACCCATGATGAACCAGAGCGCACAGAGAAATGCAAATCCCTGATGTCTGTCTATATGTGGCACACATGCTTTTGGAAATGAATATAGGAACATTAGCTGACCAATTAAATGTTCTCCATTTTAGTAATATGAGCATCATATTAGATTCGTATTTCAACAACTAAGGTTTGGAATTATGAGTGGCATGTTGTTTCGCTTGATGGGTTGAGGTCTTGAGGAGCAGTGCTAGCACGACACGAAGCACCTACGATGATGGTAGTGAATATAAAGGTGGAAACCATAAACTTTACAAGTATAGTTGTCGTGCCATGGAGGATCTCAAGGTGCAAACCGGACAGAGGATACTTCACAACCAATGTTTGCTTTCAACTAGCCACTATGATTTGGTACGGACAAGAAAAGTACAGTAAACAAGTTACGATCTATTTTCTGGGTAAGATCAATAACTTAAGCAGATATGAAAGTGTACCACCTCTCTCCCTGCTAATATGTTGAGGGTGCTGCGGGTGCGATGGTTGTCGGCAATGTGGAAGAAGACTTTAGATGGTAGATGGCCGGGTCGGGGATAAGTCTTATTGCTGTGGACGATGCGGTCATATGAGCAGAAAAGGCAAGGTGGACGACGGCCCTGATGAAGCGAGAGGACGCGATGAAAGGATCCTGGTCCAGTGCCATAGATGAGAGACGTCCATCTCTTGCAGTGGACGATTGGGCAGGGGTAGCGGCTCTGGGAAGGTGGAGGATGCGGTCGCGAACGGAGGAAGTTGGCCGGAGTTGGGAGTTTTTTGTGGCGCCGATGGTGTATGAATGGGGAAATGGAGGGGGAGGGGGGATCTCAGTCTTTGGGACGCGCTTGTCTGAAATGTTGGAGAGTTACGAACTTAGCCCCCGTTTAAAATTTTGAATATTTCCTCGGCTGGGGATAGGACAGTTATCTCACATCTCCTCAATATTTGTCGGTAGCGATTTCGCGCGAGGAGAGGATGTTTTGCCGCCCACGGTTGGCTCCCACAGTGTATGAACGGGGCTGGCAGGTAGGGAGGTTGTCTCACATCTGAGGGAAGTTACACATCTGCACTTATTTAAAATATTTGCCTACATCCATTTCGGAAGAGGTGAGTTTCTTCTTCCGCCCATCGTGTATGAATGGGGAAATGGAGGGAGAGAGACCAGTCTTTCGGATGAGCTTGAATAAAATGTGTTTTGCTGCCCATGTCTGGCACCCACTGTGCCTGAATGGGCTCAGAGGCGGTCTTGTCATGTCTGATTGAAGTTACTAGTCTACCCCTATCGACAACAATGGAAATCGGGTCGATTAGGATGTGAAGTGTTAGGGGTAGACAGTAATTTCCATCTCTTAAATACTTCCTTCGGGTAGCCGGCAAATGATAGTGGGTGTTTTGCCGCTTCGTTCAAAATTTGGAAGAATTAGCATTCACGTTTATCCTAGGCCCTGGCAACTAAATTCAAATCCAATTTGTATTCGATTATGAATATCCATACATCATTCTACGTTTTGTTATTTATTTCTTCAAAACCACTACAAAGATTTATTCTACCTATATATATGAATATCATTTAGAAATGCCGTGATCTTCGAATTCAATAGGTTGGATACACTTTGAGTCAAACTATTATTTCATCCAATACAATATGCTCACACGAAAAATAGTTCACCTTATGTCAATCATACAAGTATTGAGGATTATCTCACCTATAAAATTCAGATAATTACAACACATGCACAACACAGGGGGTCTTACAACATAATCCATTCATAGACATGACACAACATGCAAATATACTAATCTAATGACAATTTCAACTGGTATCTAAAGGAGAACTGGGATTACCCTGGGCTTCAGATAGCAGAAGCAGCAGGACCTCCTCTGCCTTCCAATGCAACATTCTTACTTCCTCCAATTGTTGGGTTGCTTGCATAATGCGTGCAACTAATTGCATAATTTCCAGCCTCGAGATCAAGATTACCTCATTCATGGTAGCCACAACATCTCTTTCTGCCTCTAGTAGAGCCACAATAACTACAATATTTGTGCTCAGACTGCTCTCCAGTGGTGTTGCCTCTGAACTGCTACCATCTAGTAACATGGATGGCGCACTGCTTCGACAAATAGATTCTGGGGTTGTACATTGTGTCCTAGTGTGAACGACATCTTGAAAGGTTTCTGCTGGACATAAGTAAGAGATAGTTATCACGTGATCTACGCAGTAAGCTTACATGGTAAACGACATACGAATTATTGCCGAGCATGGAAAGCTATATTTAAATGGTTCAAAGCAGCATGAGCCCAAAAAAAGGTAAGATGAATAGGGATTTAAGTGGCAAATAAATGGCATCCGCTAGTCCCATCTACTTAGTTTTTGCTAGCTCGCTAGTTCATTTTCCTAAAAAAACAAAAACTCTTTTGAACTATCATAGCACTAGTGGACTTTAATCGGGATTAGACAGGAGCCAGTTTGACATCCCTAGATGAAAGGGAGTGTACCACCGCTATATTTAAGTTGCCCATGCATCTAAGCAGTTGAAATAATCTGAGAAAGCACTTAACAGTGTGGCCTCATATAAACTACGAAGACACTCTTGTGATGAATTTCATAGGAAAAGTTAAGGAGTCAAATGAAGTAGGCATGCATTTCTTTACGATGGTACAACAGGAACTGCTGACATATTGGCCAACTCAGGCATAGCCTAACAAGTAACAAACAAGCATTCGAATCAAGATATACAGCAAACCAGACGACTGAAATATTTGTAATTCTGTAGGATTACAGGTTGAGGGAACAAGCCAAGAAAGCAGCCCACACGCATTACATTTCACATGTACTAAAACATATGTGCTTACCACATGTTGTTGTGAAGCCTCGCTGCGGTTGCAATGTTCTTTGAAGATATTGTCAGCATCACGTGGTTCCAAATCTAGTTGTTGTAGTTTATTCTGCACCATCTATTTAGGTGAAATTAATTTTAATCGCATGCACCAGTTCGAATTGATCATCAATGGTTAATCTAAACTAATGAAAGAAGGGTGTGTGCTTACACGACAATATATGTGCTTCACTCTATTTTTATGCTTGTTCGAAGTGCGAACCCCAAAATAACAAATATTTTGCTTGATGGGGTTGGCAGCTCCATAATTAATATAAGCATCGAATTTGTCATGCAACTTGGGAAGATCAAGAGCGGACAAAAAAGTAATGAACAGAGGCTCGGAGCAGTGATGTAATAGCTAGCATCGGAAAACATAGGGTAAAATGAACAAAAAGCAGCAGAACCACAAGCTAGTTTGCTAATGCGTAATTAAGCATAGAGAACATGGAGCAGTATGATGTAACCAATAGGTGTCATCAGAACAACACCATTATCATCTATACCTATATATATACCCCCTATATAGTGTGCGAATAACTTTGAAAGATGGTCGAAACCAATCCGACGGTGCAGAGATGGCAAATCCGAGTACTACTTGCCATTGGATATCATCTATATTCCACCAGATTTTGCCACATGTACAATCTAGAAGAGTCCATGGTTGAACTTAAGCAGAATGCACAAGCCTCAAAACACAAGCACTTCTCCTTTGTTTTAGAATCTTCCGTATCATAATTACCCAGTTATTTTTCTAGAAGAATCTCCATTTTTTAACTTTATGCTTTACAACGCACAATTCCATGAATCTTAAAATAGATTAGCTTTTTTATAAAAACTAATTGATGTTGAAAGAGATGAACTATAAGAATTAAATGAACATCTACATCATGCATATATGACTCAAAGCTTACATGCTATAATGTGGTATCTATTCATAACTAGCAAGATGCCCATGCATTGCACGGAACATCAAGATGCATTTTTTAATAAAACACGTGTTGTGATTGACCCATGTGGGAGTAATCCCATGTGTAAAAACTAATAATATCTTGAGAAAGAGGAGAGATAAAGTGAGGAGGAGTGGGGCATGGTGGTGATTAATGGTCGGAATAGAGCGGAGGCATGGGGATGGACGAGGCTGGCAGCGGACACCATGCCAGATTGTTCCAGAGGCTTCCTTTTTCAATTGCTCAACAATGATGTTGTGGGAGATAAGGATGAATGAGGGAAGGCCTTATCTGCAAATGTGGAGAGAGGTGTGGCTATCTTTTTTCAATATTGCCATAGTTTGCTTTATATCCGTCAAATAAAGATCGGAGAATCTATATTGCAAGACGGCAGCCATACCATCAGCACCAACTCGTTTTTTTATAATAATATACTAGCGAGATGCCCGTGCGTTGCACAGAACATCAAGATGCATTTATATGAATAGTTTATCCTGTGGGAGATAAGGATGTATGAGGGAAGGCCTTATCTGCAAATGTGGAGAGGAGTGTGGGTATCTTTTTGCAAATACAGTTTCCTTCCTATCCGACTATATTGCAGGATGGAAGGCACACCATCATCACCAACTCCATTTTTTATAAGAGTAGAGATACTCGCAAGATTCTCGTGCGTTGCACGGAACATCAAGATGAATTTACATGAGTAGTTTATCCTGTTGGAGATAAGGCCTTATCTACAAATGTGGAGAGGAGTGCGGGTATCTTTTTGCAAAATTGTCATAGTTTCCTTACTATCTGTCAGATATAGATCGGGCGACCTATATTGCAAGATGGCAGGCACACCATCATCACCAACTCTATACACACACACACACACACACACACAC
>LR738714.1:504287933-504318565 GCA_902687465.1 Secale cereale
CGCCACCGGCCCCAGCCACCACCCACCGCGACCCGTCCCCGGCCACCACCCACCGTGACCCGCCCCGAGCCACCACCTACCGTCGCCTGCACCGGCCACTGCCTACCGCCGCTTGCCCCGATCCACCCCATCCGGCCGGCGCGCCTCCTCTCCTCCAACCACGGTGCCACCCCTCCCCTGACCCGCTGCTAGATGGGATCCAGCTCGCCCGGCGCGTCCAACAAGTCGACGGTCGCCGCTCCCCCGGATCTACAGGGGATGTGCATGAGGAGCGTTGCACCGGTCTCCCCAACCTTCTTCATCCATGGATCCGGCCTGCCCCCTCGGCCCTTCTCCGACCTTGTTTCGTGGCCGCAGTGCACACTGCATGTGCGCAGTCCACCCCCAATGGCGTGTCCCCGTGCAGGAACTGTGCGTGAAGACCGGCTATGGGATCACGTCGTTCTGCTCTGTTTCCCTGGGACGCCGGCGTGCAGTGCTCACAGTGTTGGTGTGCAGTGCTCGCGGACCTGGTGTGCATGGAGGAGCTCCACCTCTCACTAGCTTGACCTCCTCTGGCACGCCATGCCTCCAACTAGAGAGAGCAGTTCGCTCGGGATCTTCATGTGGTTCGGTTGGTGGGTAGGTGCGGAGTGGCTAGAGAGAGCACACCCCTACAATGCAACAGGGCTGGAGCGCGGCGACCTTCTACCTTCTTCCCCCTCTTGCTTCGGATTCGCCGGCGATGAAGGTCAACGGCGGTGGCCGTCCTTGTCTGTCGCTACAGTCCGCACATTGGGCGTCCGTAGCACATCGCCAACGAGGTGGATCCAAGGGCACTCATGCAGTCCACGGCGTGGGTGCACGCCGGCACTCCACTTCGCAGTCCATAACGCGGGTTCAGCCCACAGCGGCATGCAGCTCTACCCATGGGCATATGCAGTACGCGATGATGAGCATGTTGCATACATGGTTTCGGGAGCAAAACATCAGCGTGCGGGTCGGTGTTTACTACTGCAGTTCACTACTTATTTGTATCACTTTACTCTTTTTTAATTGGGAATCTTCGGTGCAATGAAGTATAGTATCTGCTGTTCTTGTTGTTCAGTTTACTAGTTTTTGTAGGAGACAGGGGGCAGAAAAGAGAGAGAAACGAGTCTCGAGCACATACTGTGTGAGCAGTTCGGTTTGCTGGCGATTTGCAGTATGTTGAATGCTATCGCGCCTGTTCACATCGCCCCATGGTCGATTCCGGTGGCCTGCTTTGGTCGCCATCTTGCTGTAGTTTTGCTATTGCATGACATGTGGTTCAATAGCGCCAGGTGGGTAGCATGGGGAGGACGACTACACACCACCAGGAGGTGGTGTTTGCGAACAATCCAGAGGCCAAATTCATTTTCGAAAAAAAATGTTTGAGACTTGTTATGTAAACTACAAAAGCTTGTTTGTAAAATAGTTACCCTAATGCAGTTCGTTGTAAATCCTGAAGTGGCTCATTTTGTAGGTAAGTAAGACAAAAAATATCCACGAGAGGTTCACTTCTTTTCCATATGTGGTTTGCTTCATATATGTGGTGACTGAAGACACTAATATGTAAAAAAAAAGTGTAGAAAAGAATGTAGTTAACTTTGCCTCGTGACTCATTAACAACATTTGCAGTGCGTTTTTTCCTCGGATGTGGTTAGCTTTTGAGAGTGATGTTGTTCACTTGCGCCCAACATGTAAGTGTGAAAAACTTAGCGAAACAACAAGATTGTAATGTGGTTCACTTCGATATATGCCGCGGTTCACTTGCCCTCGTCTCTGCGGTACACTCTCATTCATAAAAAAAAGTTAAAAAAAGACAATAAAAACTCGTCTAAGAAAAGTTACGTCCGACAAAAAAAATCAAGAAGCTCGTTTGCCCTTTTGATGCAGTGCGATTGTTAGTCTGAAGCAGTGCGGTTTTCTGTCCGATGCAGTATACAAGTCGATTTTCGTGTCGCCAAAAACAGAGTGCCCGTGTTTTTGAAATTTCAAAACTGCTCCTAAACGGTAATAAATTAGAGGGAGTGTTCTACATGAAAAAGTAGCGCCTCAACGATATCTTTCCAACGGTGTATCGTTTGGATCATTTCGACCAATGGTTTGTAAAAAAATTGGGGAAAACGGCCGCTGTCCTTCGTAGTCTGCCGCACGATTTTCAAAATTAACTAAAAACCGTAAGGAATCTCAAAAATATTTCAACATATGAAAGTTGCGCCTCGTTCGTAGCTTTCCAACGGTGTATCACTCGCCTCATTTCGACGAACGATTCAAAAACTGAAGCAAAAACAGTATGGAAACTGAATTTTTTTTCAAAAAACTTAATTCCGTGATTTGATAAATTTAAAACTGCTCTTAGGCCGTAACGAATTAGAGAAAACAATAGATATGAAAAAGATGCGCCTCGACGATATCTATCCATGGGTATATCATTTGATTCATTCCAGCGAGGGGTTTAGAAGAAAACGCGAAAAAACGCTCATTGTCATTCGTTGTGAGCTGCACGATTTTCGAAACTGCTCTTAAACTATGATGAATTTTGAAAAGTGTTCAACATGGCGAAGTTACGTCTACTCCATAGCTTCTCAATGGTATATTACTCGCGTAATTCCAATAAACGATTAAAAAACTAGAGCAAAAAAGGTACCCAAAAAACAACGCGTACAGTTTTTTCGAGACGAAGTTCACTCGTCGTTGTGTTGCAGTGCCCTCGCGTTGTGCGTGCAGTGCCCTCGCGTTGTGCGTGCAGTGCGGAAGTGTTATGAGAATATTATTCTCATAATATTATGAGAATAGACCGACTGTATATAGCCGGTCTACTCTAATCCTGGGGTGGACGGAAAGTGGTTGGAAGCAAGGTTTGGCGGCGGCCGGAGATCGGTTTCTCGCGGGCTAGGTGCTTGGGTGCGTCTCCGCACGATCTGGTGGGTGGAGCGGGCTCCTGGGAGCACACTGAGCTCAGGGGTTTTCTCGGACGCGTCGTGCATGAGCTCTAGCCATGGCGACCTCATGGCCGGCGGCGAGAAGCTCACGACCATGGTGGGAGAGGCATCTAGGGCACGAAAACAGAGGGGATGAGCAAGGATGGAGGAGCAGGAGCTCACAGGGATACGGCAGGGTAGGCCAGCGGCCTCGCGGACGCGTCGGAGACGGTGAATGGACGACGGTGAGCTTCGGCATTTAAGGAGGAAGACGACGGTGGTGACGGCATTGCAGGGTGTCCGTCGATGTGTGGTTCGACGGAGAGGGAGAATAGTTCATGGCGGAGCTTCTGGTCACTTCGCGGGGGCGTGGGGGAGGCTGTGACCGCGGTTACAGCGAGCGGCGGCGACGAGCGCGCTCCGGGGTAGGGAGGAGAGTGAGACAGAGGTAGGGATGAGGACGAGGGAGAGTGAGTGTGGGTCAAGGAGGTGGCGTGTCGACGTCCAGAGAGGCCAGGGCAACGAGGGGGAGGGGCAGGCAGGCAGGTGGCGTGGCGCCCTCGCGCGCGCGCCGTGCCCTCCCTCGCCTCTGCCTTCTGGCAGAGGTTGGGGATGACTGGCACGGGCCAGCAGTGCTGGGCCAGTAGTTGGTCCGCCAGGTGAGGCCAGGTAAGTCTGTCTCTATTTTACTTTTTTGTTTTGTTTTCTTTTGTTTAATATTCTGCCACTGTTTAAAACCCAAAACAATTTCAGAACAGTGACAAAAATCCTATGAATATTTTTTTATGTTTCTGGATGGACTTTTCCAATAGCACATAAAACATTTCCATGTTATTTGAACATATATTCTAGTTATATGAATATAGATTCAAATTCAAATAGCGTAATGATTTAAATTCAAAGTCCCAAAATATTCCGCAAAAATGTTCATCATTTTTGGTTGGGCTCAAAACCTTTGTCAAATATAAGCAACATTATTTATGGCCATTTGGCCAATCATTGAATGCATTTTCATGGTTCTTGCCCTACTTAAAATTTTGAGGCTTGATTATTCCTCAATTTGATTTCATTTGAATTATAACATGATGCATGATGCTCATTGATGCAACTATTTACAAGCATCAATCTAGGGTTGTGACAGTCTCGGACATTCCTAGACTCCTCGTCATGTCCGTGATCACATCCGGGACTCCGAACTACCTTCGGTACATCAAAACACATGAACTCACAATACCGATCGTCATCAAACGTTAAGCGTGCGGGCCCTACGGGTTCGAGAACTATGTACACATGACCGAGGGTCAATAACCAATAGAGGAACCTGGATGCTCATATTGGTTCCTACATATTCTACGAAGATCTTTATTGGTCAAACCTCATAACAACATACGTTGTTCCCTTTGTCATCGGTATGTTAGTTGCCCGAGATTCGATCGTTGGTATCATCATACCTAGTTCAATCTCATCATCGGCAAGTCTCTTTACTCGTTCCGTAATACATCATCTTGTGACTAACTCATTAGTCATTTGCTTGCAAGGCTTATTATGATGTGTATTACCGAGAGGGCCCAGAGATACCTCTCCGACACTCGGTGTGACAAATCATATTCTCGATCTATGCCAACACCACAAACACCTTCAGAGACACATGTATATCATCTTTATAATCACCCAGTTATGTTGTGACATTTGATAGCACACAAGGTGTTCCTCCGGTATTCGGGAGTTGCATAATCTCATAGTCATAGGAACATGTATAAGTCATGAAGAAAGCAATAGCAGTAAAACTAAATGATCGAATTGCTAAGGTAATAGATGGGTCTTGTCCATCACATCATTCACCTAATGATGTGATCCCATTGATCAAATGACAATTCATGTCTATGGCTAGGAAAAATAAACATCTTTGATCAATGAGCTAGTCTAGTAGAGGCATACTAGGGACACTCTGTTTTGTCTATGTATTCACACATGTACTAAGTTTCCGATTAATACAATTCTAGAATGGATAATAAACATTTATCATGATATAAGGAAATACAAATAACAACTTTATTATTGCCTCTAGGGCATATTTCCTTCAGTTACATGGCAATATATCTCGGAATGGCTATGGAAATGCCATAATAGGTAGGTATGGTGGATGTTTTGAGGAAGTTCTAAGCAGGGTTTTATGCACCGGCGAAAGTTCCACGGCACTAGAGTGGCTAGAAAGGTGGAAGGGTGAGAGTGCGTAGAATCCATGGACTCACATTAGTCATAAAGAACTCACATACTTATTGTAAAAAGTCTACTTAGCCCTCAAAGAAAAACACTACGACGCATGCCCCTAGGGGGGGAGGTGGGTAGGAGTTAACCATCGCGCACCCCCGACCTTCCCACAAAGATGAAATAATCAAAATACAGTGCACGCCAATTAGGTTACATAGGCCATATGTGCATGCTTCGGGAATCACAAACCTTAACACAATTATTTATTTAACCTCACAAACTACCTCTAGCATGACTCTAATATTACCATCTTAACATCTCAAAACAATTACAAGCAGTCAAACTTCACATGATATTCAATGCTCTCTATATGAAGGTTTTTATTATATCTCCTTTGGATGTCTATCATATTAGGACTAATTTCATAACCCAAGCAAATTACCATGATGTTCTTAAGAACTCTCAAAATAATAAAAGTGAAGCAAGAGAGTTCAACAATTTCTACAAAATAAAACCACCACCATGCTCTAAAAAGATATAAGTGAAGCACTAGAGGAAAATTGCCTAGCTCAAAAGATATAAGTGAAGCGCATAGAGTATTATAATAAATCACGATTGAAGCATGTCCCTCTCGAAAGGTGTGTACAACAAGGATGATTGTGACAAACTAAAAAGCAAAGACTCATATCATACATGACGCTCCAAGCAAAACACATATCATGTAGTGAATAAAAATATAGCCTCAAGTAAAGTTACCGATGGATGAGGACAAAAGAGGGGATGCCTTCCTGGGGCATCCCAAAGCTTAGACTCTTGGCCGTCCTTGAATTTTACCTTGGGGTGCCTTGGGCATCACCAAGCTTAGGTTTTTTCCACTCTTTATTCCTTAGTCCATAAAATCCTTACCCAAAACTCGAAAACTTCACAACACAAAACTCAACAGAAAATCTCGTGAGCTCCGTTAGTAAAACAAAGCAAATAACCACCAAAGGTACTATTGTGATCTTATTATAATTTCATATGGGTATAATATCTACTGTTTTCCAAGTTCTCCGTGCTTCATACCCCCCCAATACTAGCCATATATGCATCAAAATAAGAAAACAACACACAAAAACAGAATGTGTCAAAAATAGAACAGTCTGTAGCAATCTGTAAACTTCGCATACTTCTGTAACTCTAAAAATTCTGAAAAGTTGGATGACGTGGGGAATTTATATATCAATTTTGTGTAAAAATTTCAGAAGGTTTAGACGTTCTAGTTATTTATTGAATTTCCTGCTCTGGGCTCAAAACTTTCTGTTTTTTAGCAAAATCAAATCAACGATACCCCTAAGTCATCACAAAGGTCTTACTTGGCTCAAACACTAATTAAAACACCAAAAAACAATTACTACAGAAGTAATAATGTGTAAAACTTGCAAAACATAACCAAAAAGAAAAAACTAAAAATAAAATTGGGTTGGCTCCCAAAAAGCGCTATTGTTTAACGCCCTTAGCTAGGCATAAAACGCAAATAGATCTAGGTATTATCATTCTCTTCAATATGAAATTCTTTAATCATATCTCTATTTTCACTAGGACATTTTTTTGTTTTGTCAATAATAAAATTCCTAGGCAAGAAATTAAGAAATTCATCCGTAGTAATTGTTCTCTTGACTAGAAGATTCATCCTTTTTCTCAGGAACATACATAAATTTGGCAATCTTAGTAGGAGGAGTAGGAGTATTTTCACCGGAGAAAAAAGCAGAACCCAAATTGGTAATAATATTTTCTAGTTTGCCAATCCTAATAGAATCTTGATCTATTTTTTCATTGACTATGGGTTATTTTTCCTTATGATTCTTTGTAGTAATCCCTACTTTAGATACATTTTGAGTAATTTGATTATGAACTTTCTTATATAGATTTTCAATTAACTAAATAGTAGCCATTTTATTTTCAATAATATCAAGTCTTTGCATAACATGTTCGAAAGTTAAAGCAGTCCCATTAACCAAAAGAGGTGGTGGCCCTAACAATTCTATCATGGCATTATAAGAATCAAAAGTGTGACCTCCCAAGCAATTCCCTTCGGAAATAGTATCTAGAACATATCTATTCCAAGGGGTAACTCCCACATAAAAATTATCGAGAAGAATGGCAGTAGATAGCTTTCGGGTAGATTTATTTTGAGCATTGCAAATTCAATACCAAGAATCTTTTAAATTTTCCCTCTCCCTTTGTTTAAAATTGAGAAGTTCATTGTTGGGAGTGCTAATAGTGATAGGAGGACTAGCCATGAAAACAAGGCAGATGGAGTGCAACCACAAAGAAGGGCGAAGAAAAAGCAAATCTTTTCGAAAATCGTTTTAGAAGTGCGGGAGAGGAAAACGAGAGGCGAATGACAAGTTGTAATATAGAGTTGTAATATCGAGTCATATTTTCACATCCCGGTACACCGCCGGAGGCATTCATATAGAGTCATATTTTCTTCTAGCATCAAGTTGTAATATCGAGTTGTAAGTAAATAAAAATGTGATGATCATCATTGTTAGAACATTGTCCCATGTAGAGCTATCAAAAATGAAAGAGGCCAAAGAATCCCAAATAAAAAAAGGATGCCAAAGAAGCCCACCAAAAAAGGAGCCCAAAGAGCCCAAAATAAAAAAAATGAGAGAAAAAGAGAGAAGGGATAATCTTACTATCTTTTTCCACACTTGTGCTTCAAACTAGTACCATGTTCTTCATGATAGAGAGTTTCCTATGTTGTCACTTTCATATATTACTAGTGGGAATTTCCGTTATAGAACTTGGCTTGTATATTCCAACGATGGGCTTCCTCAAATGCCCTATGTCTTCATGAGCAAGCAAGTTGATGCACACCCACTAGTTGTCTTTTTTTGAGCTTTCATACACTTATAGCTCTAGTGCATCCATTACATGGAAATCCCTACTCACACACATTAATATCAATTGATGGACATCTCCATGGTCCATTGATTTGCCGAGTTGATGTGAGACTTTCTCCCCACTTTTTTTCTATTACCACCTTCTATTTCACCCATAGTGCTATATCCATGGCTCACGCTCATATATTGCGTGAAATATTGAAAAGGCTGAAGCGTGCTAAAAATTATGAACCAAATGCTTGGCTGACACCGGGGTGGGCATGATCACCTTGTGTTGCAAAGAGGGAGCATAATAAGGCTATTTGACTTTGTAGGGATAACTTTCTTTAGCCATGTTATTTTTGAAGGTTGATGATTCACTATCTAGTATGCTTAAAATATCATTGTTCTCATGTCAACATAAACTTTTTCTTGAAACTTATGGATCTGAACTTTCATACCACTTTAAAGAAGAATTGCATTGATAAATATGTTGGGTAGCATTCCATATCAAAATTTTTGTTTTTATCATTTACCCACTCGAGGACGAGCCGTAATTAAGCTTGGGGATGCTTGATACGTCTCCAACGTATCTATAATTTTTGATTGTTACGTGTTATTATATTACCTGACTTGGATGTTTTATATGCATTAATATGCTATTTTATACTCCCTTCGTTCCATAATGTAGTGCATATATATTTTCTAAAAAGTCCAACTTTACAAACTTTGACCAAGTTTATAGAGAAAACTATTTATATGTACAAGACCAAATATATACAATATGAAAGCACGTATTGTGATATATCTAATGATATGTATTTGGTATTCTTGATGTACATGCTTTTCTCTACAAACTTGGTCAAACTTTGTGAAGTTTGACTTTTTAAAAAATCTATATGCACTACATTGTGGAACAGAGGGAGTATGATTTTTGGGACTAACCTATTAACCTAGAGCAGTGCCAGTTTATGTTTTTTCCTTGTTTTTGAGTTTCGCAGAAAAGGAATATCAAACGGAGTCCAAACAGAACAAAACTTCATGGAGATTTTTCATGGACCAGAAGACATCAGATGGAATTGGAGTACATGCCAGGGGGTCCGTGAGGGACCCACAAGGGTGGAGGGCGCGCCCAGGGGGGTAGGGCGTGTCCCTACCTTGTGGGCCCCTCAAGCCTCCTCTGACCGGCCTCCTTCGCCTATAAATTCCCAAATATTCCAAAAACCCTAAATGTTCGATCAAAACCACTTTTCCGCCGCCGTAACTCTCTCTTCTCGCAAGATCCCATCTGGAAGCCTTTTCCGGTACTCTGTCGGAAGGGGGATCATCCACGGAGGGCATCTACATCAACACCATTGCCCTTCCTATCATGGATTTAGCACGGCAGATGTCCTAGCAAAAGGACTTAGTAGTGAGGCCATCTCTACGGGTTAGCTTAAAGGGGTTAAAGCAGACAAAGGACACATGGATTTTATACTAGTTCGGCCCCTTCGATGAAGGGAAAAGCCTACGTCTAGTTTGGTGTGGTATTACTAGGGCTTGGATGACCAGGGAGCGAATCCGCTTTGCCTGTGTCCCAAGTTGTTGTTGTCTGTCCTGAACCGTTGCCGAGTCGTCCCTTTATATAAGAGGTGACGCCCGGTCCTGTTTACAGAGTCCCGAGGCCGGCTCATAAACGTGTCCGCCTCGGTCTCTACTCTTTCTATCTTACATCCCAAGTACACAATATGACAGTTTACAAATTATGGGCCCTAACACTTGGGCTCTAAACCTCTTGGGCTGAAATGTCCTACTTCATGTTCCGCTAGGCCTTTGATAAGATAATCTTGATAACATAAACCGGCCCCTCCTGGGCGGTTTATACTTGGTAGTAATATCCCTGACATTAGGCCCCATATTGATTTGAACCTATTCATGTCAATCTTCAGAGTCTTGTACAGGTCTTCCTTTCTGCTGCTTCAAAATGCTTTGTAAACCGACATGACGTCATCTCCTCAAATCACTTTAAACCGTCGTGACACCATCTTGCGCATTTAATGCTTGTACCTGTTTTTTTACCTTTACTCATTAAAGCTTCGTAGATCGAGGCGACAGCACCATCCATATCCGATTTTTGGTCTCCTCAATTCCCGCGCCTGCTGTTTTACCCCTTCGACTTATAAATAGGGCCAAAGGGCATCTCTTTTCCCCCTTGCTTATTCTTCCTCTGTCTTCTGACGCTCGAGCTCCGCCGCCGTCCGCCGAGTTCTGCGCCTCCGTCGAGCCCGGCTGCTGCTTCAACCTGAACGTGTCCAGACATTCGCCGGTGCCCTTTAGTTTCCATTGCCTCAGGTACGTTCACTCATTTCCTTCCCGTAGATCCAGTTCTAGGGTTTCCTGCACGTTCATAGATGAGTCATGTTCTTCGCGGTTCTTCGCCATAGATAGTGCTTAGCGTAGATCTTCAAACTTTAGGTCAACCTCCATTAGCATGACTCCGCTCCGTTATTGTAATCATCCCTTCCAATATGATTAGTGCAGACTGATTCTGCTAAAGACCTTCACTGTTTCCACTGAATATATCTTGACTTATTTTTGAGTTTTGCATATGCTGTAGATCCATATCTTACCGCTACTTGTGTGAAAGTTATTTCCCCACGCTTTTAGATCTGCATCTTATCTGCCTATGTCGACGGTTTAGCTTTAGATTTGCGCCTTACCTGCCTGTGTGTGGTGGTTTAACTTTTTTCCTTTCAAACTTCATAATCCGGTAGACGTCATGTTTATAGCAGTTCTGGATCAGTAGATACCATTAGGCCCCTGCTTAAACTACCAATTAGATCAGTACCTTCATAGAATATGCCGGTTAAAATCTGTGTAGATTGTCAATCGGATCTTTATTGCATTTTCAGCCTCCCCTTTGAAAAAAGATGACTACCATGGCCAAGCAGTTTGTTGCTTGTAACTGGGTCCCTTCCCGGATCACTGAGGAGGACTTAGAAAAGATGGCCTCCATTAGCGCTTTAGGTCCAAAAGATGTTCTTCACTGGAGGGCTCCTGGAAAAGAGTGTCCTCCTAAGCCTAAGGAGGGGGAAATTATTGTCTTTTTCGATCACCTGTCTCGTGGTTTTAACCCTCCAGGGTCAAAGTTTTTCCGCGACATGTTGGCAGATTTTCAGCTCCATCCCCAAGACATAGGTCCCAACTTTGTATCAAATATTTGCAACTTCCAAGTCTTCTCGGAAGCCTATCTGCAAGAGGAGACATCCGTGGAGCTATACCGGGACTTCTTCCATTTGAACCGTCGGACTGAGTTTCATGATGGCCTAAATACTGAACTTGGCGGAATGAGCATTCAGAAGAGGAAAGATGTTAGATTTCCTCATGCTACTCTCCATAGCCATCCCAAGGAATGGAACCAAACTTGGTTCTACTGTGTTGACACTGTGAAGGGGAAAATCCAATGCCGGGTTATCGCCCCTACCGTCTGTCAGCAGACGACCCTTTTCCACAACGCTTAAGTGCCCAGGAGCGAGCTTGATATGCCCCCAGCTTTCAAAGCTTCGAGCCTTCGTAGCCAACGGATTAACAGGAGTTGACTTCGTCCGCTGCTGGCTCTCTTGGAGTATACTCCCGCTAAGCCGGCACTCCGTCTTAATGTGCAAATACACAGGGGACCCCAAGGACCCTCTGCGCCATACAGAGATGGTGGTTCCAGAGAATGAAGTTACTGAATCTGCCAAAAAGATGCTGAATATACCTCTGGAAGAGTGCAGTCAGATCGGATTAGCGCCCTTTTGCGTTACTAATAAACCGCCGTCGGTAAGAGATTCTTCTGTCCCTTTACTTTGTTTAATGCATCCATATAACTTGGATTAATATGCTTGTATTCCTTTAAACAGGCTAATGACCCTTTCTGGAAAAGGAAAGCCCAGGACAAACCGGCGAAGCCATCCCGCAAAAAGACCCTGGCTGTGAAGAGGCACAAGAAGAAACCTGCCGCTGTGTTCGGTTCAAACGCGGAGGAAGATGATCCGGCGTGTGAGGTACCACCTAGCTCTTATGACTTTCTTGATCTTTCCTTTGTCTATATTTCTATTAACAATGACTTTTCCCAGGATTCGGCTGAAGGCAGTAAAGCGGGCGATGTTGAGGTAATCTCTCTTTCCTCTGACTCAGAACCACCGCCACCCAAAGTTCGTCGGGTAGTCTGGAAGTTTCAGTTTTCTCATCCTTATGCTATTGGATCCAAACTTTCTTTCGAAGAAACAACAACATGAAGCTCGCCGCACCACTCGCCACAGTGGCCATGTGGTTGAATCCACCGGACTGACTCACACTCCGGTTCGAAGGCGTCGTTCCGAGGTTTTACTTACTCCAACTGCTCTTCATCCCAAAGCGGGTCTTATTCGTCAACCTCTTAACCCGTCTGACCAGAATTATCCGGAAATTCCTCTCTCATCCTCTGGCGAGTCAACCGCCACACAAGTCCATGTGCTCAAGACTATTCACGGGTAAGCTGTCCTTCACTCTATCCAGTTTATCTTCCCATTTTTGACTTGTGATTTTCATTGTCCCTTTAATCTTTTCTCAGTATGCCCAAGCCTAGCAAAAAGGAAAAATTGAATAAACCGGCAGTCGACAACACTACTTCTGAACCGGCAGAAGATCCTGAACTTGCCAATCCCTTGGAGGACAATGTTGAGCTTCCACGTGATGATCCTCCTCCTATGGATCGAGAAGACCTTGCTGCTCCGGGGGATGACCCCATGGAATATACCGCTGAACCGGCCAGCCCTGTCCGGGTTAGCCCTGCTCGGGCTAGTCCGGCTCCTGCTAGTCCTACTCAAGTCACTCCTGCTGCTGTCAATCCTTCCAAGCCAACTGCCGCTTCAAATGATGACATTGAGATTACTGGGACCGGTTTTACCACCCCAGGAGAGCATGTCGCTTTGGCCAAGCACACTGCCAAGGAGGAGTTTCTCCAAAAAGACAAGGGCAAATGGAACACCGATCTGTCTAGCTACGCCCAACTTAGTGCTCAGGAGCTGCATTACGGGTTTTTAAACCGGCTATACAACAGCCGTGACTATGAAGCCGGTCCGGTGAACTTAATGAAGGAACGCTATGAGGTAACTTCTTTTCTTTGTCTTTTATTTTGCTTGTGCCTTATAACTGTACCTTTAGTCCATCGTAGCCCCCAAGTGCCGGTTTAACCTTTCAGGGTGAATCGGGACTTCAGTATATCCACTAGAATAACTTTGACTTGCACGTGTAGCCCCCGAGGGCCGGTTTACTCCATTGAGGGTGAACCGGGACTTTTTCCTATGTGTAGAACGATGTCACATTAGCCCCCAAGTGCCAAGTATATAACTTGTTATGTGCTTGGGACTTGTCTGAAAAATTTCCTGCTTTTACCGCAATTGTACATTAGCCCCCAAGTGTCAAGTGCATAACTAGCTATGTGCTTGGGACTTTGATTGCATTGCTTTATGAATATCTGATATACTTTATCCTTGGCAGACTGACTTAAACCGGGGGGCCTCCGAAATAACAGAACTCCGGGATAGCCTAATCTTCCAAGAGACTGCTTCGGTTAAAGCCAAGGAGGAGCTTACCCTTGCTTTAGCTAATATGGAGAAGCTGAAGAAGGAATTTGAAGCGGAGTGGTCAACTTGGGAAATTGAAAAGGCTGCCCTGGAAAAGAGAGCCAGTGATGCAGAGGCACCACTTAGCCCGGTGATGGAGGAGCTGTCCGGGTTAAAGCAGCATATAAATGACATGACCTCTGCCATCTTTGGTAAGTTCTTGCTGACATAAGTTTATCCTTTCTATCTTGTACTGCTCCAATTTAACTCATAATTCATACGCAGGGAGGCGCGTTACTCATCTTGGGGATGATGGGCGGAAGAAGCTGAAGGCTGCTTACACTTTGGTGGAGCAGCTATACTCCGGCGCGCAAAGGGCCATTAGTGCTATTTCTCACAATAAGCCGGCTCCAACCACCATCCAAGGTACTCTGGAGAAACTATCAATTTTGCCTGCTCGCATTGTCGAAATGAAGAAGTCCTCCGCAAGAGCTGGCTATCTAATGGCTTTAACCCGAGCCAAAGCGTGGGTTCCTGATTTTGATCCGGCTGAGGCAATGAATGGTTATCCAAGCATGAAGGAGGACAGATCAGCTTTCTCCAATGATGATCTACGTGCTTTAACCAGTGATATGCAGCCTCTCGCCAGTAAACTTGCTGATGAAGCGGATTTATCAAGATATCATCCTGGTTATGATTTGGCTAACGTACGGGTGCAGCGTCCATCCTATGATATTGAAAATCTTATTCCACCCGTCTGTAAGCATACCTTCGCTCCTGACATTGAACCATCAGAATATAAATGATGAAGTTTATTTCCGAGCCCTTGCCAAGATTGACTGGAGCACCACTGATTTCAAACAGCTGGAAGAAGCTGCCGAAGACCCGGAGCAGGCTAACCCTCAATCGTCACGACAGGGTGATGCAGAATCTTAAACCATCTCCGGTTTAACTTTATGTCCCGTAGTTTGTGAAAGACTGATATTCTTTTGGGCCTTTTAGTGCCTTGCAATAGGGTAGTTGAGATACTGTCTTTGTACCACACTATCTTTTGTGATATTGCTTTGATTTGGCAGCCACTGAAATACATCCGGCTTTCAATGCTTTTGCCGGTTTATGCTACCTGTTTCTGCACAAAACAAAGTTCAAAGTGTCCTGGCAGTTTTACCGCCGGACGGGTCATATTGCCCAAACACATGATCTAAGTTAATAACTTGAACTATGTATAAAATATAAGCATGTACCATACCTGCGGTTAAGTGTATCTTAATAAACCTTAATCCGGCAGAAACCATTCAAGGTGTAAGCACTGGTGACTCCCTTGATTATTTGTCGGCTCATCATGGAGGCCGAAGCGGGCTACAATGAGCTCCGGTTTAACTATAAACTAGTATTGGTGTTTATAACCCAGACTATAACTGTGTAAATACAGATGTAGCGGCAAATTTGTAGTCATCCACTCTTGAATCAATGGACTTGGTTGAAAAACCAATGACCTTGAGGATAAGATTTGAGAAAACATAAAAAATGGAAAATAAAGTTTTTGGGCAAATAAGACCATGTAGTCGAGGCTTTTTACGAGCTGCCAGGATCCAAATTCGAGGCTTTTTCTGAGCTGCCAGGCTACTGTCATTAACCATTTTAGCAAAGCCTGTTAAGATGGTCCACAATCCTTAACCAAATCATCAATGTCAAATGCTACCAATGTTCAAAATCTTGTAAAGATTTGACTTGTGTAATCACTTGATGATCGTCAACTTAACGTTACCAAGTTTAGGGTCCCTAAGGATTGACTTGTGTGTACGTTCGACGGGTCGTACCAGGTTTACCTGGGAGGTGTGACTTACTTGATGCAGGCAGGTTAATCCGGGGTTTTAGGTGTATACACCAAGCTTCTGAGTCGTGTTCACTACAAGAGTTTTCAACTCGCTGATGAACTGCATCAGGGGCCCCCAGGTAGCGTTTGAGCATTGCTCGTCGGGGCCTATGTTTGAGTTGTGCTAGGCATCAAACTCTCTTTTGCCCCTCATCATCATGTGGAAATTGTCAAAGCAAACAGAGATGTGCTCTTATGATGGTCTTGATGTGGCTGCCGGTTTAAGAGGCCATAGGAAACTCCCTTGCCCCCGGAAGCCCACATGTGATACTCTTATGAAAAAAAGACGGCTGATACCCCGATTTATCGAGGGCGCCGGTTTAAGAGGCCATAGGAACTTCCTTATATGCAGAAGCCCCCATGTGGTACTCTTATGAAAAAGATGGCTGATACCCCGCTTTACCGAGGGCGCCGGTTTATTATATTGATCATAATATATATACGTTGTACATAAAGCGGAGCCGATGGCTCGGGTATAGTAAGGTCGAAGAAAAGCGATGTTCCACGGCCGCTTGGTCTCCTCCTCCGCCATATGTGAGTAGTTTACAAGAGACCTGCGGATCCATAGCTAGTAGCTAGATGGCTTCTTCTCTCTCGTTTTTCTTCAATACCATGTTTTCCTTGTTGTTCTTGGAGATCTATCCGATGTAATCTTCTTTTGCGGTGTGTTTGTGAAGATTCGATGAATTATGGGTTTATGATCATATTATCTATGAATAATATTTGAGTCTTCTCTGAATTCTTATATGCATGATTTGATATGTTAGAAATTCTCTTCGAACTATCGGTTTGGTTTGGCCAACTTGATTGGTTTTTCTTGCAATGGTATAAGTGCTTTGCTTTGGGTTGAATCTTGCAGTGCTCAATCCCAGTGATAGAAAGGGACATGACACGTATTGTATTGCTGCCATCGAGGATAAAAAGATGGGGTTTTCATCATATTGCGTGAGTTAATTCCTCTACATCATGTCATCTTATGTAATGCGTTACTCTGTTTTTATGAACTTAATACACTAGATGCATGCTGGATAGCGGTTGATGTGTGGAGTAATAGTACTAGATGCAGGCGGGAGTCGGTCTACTTGTCACGGACGTGATGCCTATATTCATGATCATTGCCATAGATATTGTTATAATTATTCACTTATCTATAAATTGCTTGATAGTAATTTGTTAACCCACCGTAATACTTGCTATCATGAGAGAAGCCTCTAGTGAAACCTATGGCCACTGGGTCTCTTTTACATCTTATAAGTTTCCGATTTACTATTCAGCAATATTTTACTTTTCAATCTATAAACTAAAAACCCGAAAATATTTACTTTACTTGTTTATCTATCTCTATCAGATCTCACTTTTTGCAAATAACCTAAAAGGGATTGACAACCCCTTTATAGCATTGGGTGCAAGTTGTTTGATTGTTCTGTGCAGGTATTTGGCAACTTGTGTGTGATCTCCTACTAGATTAATACCTTGGTTGTCAAAACTGAGGGAAATACTTACTTAACTCTTGCTGCATCCCCTTTCCTCTTTAAGGGAAAACACCAAAGCACCTCGGGAAAGTAGTGAGGAAGCAAAATATTTCTGGCGCCGTTGTCGGGGATATCTACGTCAAGTCAAGACCCACCAAGTACCTATCATAAAACTCTCATATCACACATTTACATTATTTGCCATTCGCCCCTCATTTTCCTCTCCCCCACTTTGACAACGATTTTCGAAAGATTTTCTTTTGCGATTTCTTCGCCCTTCTTTCGTCGTGTTCGCTTGTTTTTTCTGTGCTTGTGTGTTGGATTGCTTGCTTTGTCACGATGACTCAAGAAAATACCAAATTATGTGACTTTTCCAACACCAATAATAATGATTTTATTTTCACCCCGATTGCTCCCGCTACTAATGCGGAATCTTTTGAAATCAATGCTTCTTTATTGAATCTAGTCACGAAAGATCAGTTTTCTGGCCTTCCTAGTGAAGATGTCGTATCTCATCTGGATAATTTTGTTGATTTGTGCGATATGTAAAATATAATACATTTAGATAATGATCTTGTTAAATTGAAGATATTCCCGTTCTCAATATGAGATCGGGCCAAAACTTGGTTTTCATCTTTGCCTAAAAATATTATTGATTCATGGAATAAGTGCAAAGATTGTTTTATTGCCAAGTATTTTCCTCCCGCTAAGGTCATCTCCCTTAGGAACGATATTATGAATTTTAAACAACTTGATCATGAGCATGTTGCACAATCTTGGGAGAGGATGAAACTTATGATAAGAAATTGTCCCACACATTGTTTGAATTTAGGGATGATTATACAATTTTTTATGCCGGTTTGAACTTTGCTTCTAAAAATCTTTTAGATTCAGCCGCGGGAGGTACTTTTAAGGAAATCACATTAGGAGAAGCTACTAAACTCCTAGATAATATAATTGTTAATTATTCTCAATGGCACACCGAGAGATCTTCCACTAGTAAAAAAGTGCATGCAATTGAGGAAATTAATGTTTTGAGTGGTGATACGTCTCCAATGTATCTATAATTTATGAAGTATTCATGCTATTAAATGATCCATCTTGGATGTTTTATATTCATTTATATGATATCTTATATGATTTTTGGGACTAACCTATTAACCTAGAGCCCAGTGCCAGTTTCTGTTTTTTCCTTGTTTTTGAGTTTTACTGAAAAGGAATACCAAACCGAGTCCTATTACGTGCCAATTTTTGATGATTTTTTATGGACCAAAAGAAGCCCCCGGAGTAAAAGAGTTGGGCCAGAAGAGTCCCGGGCCGTCTACGATGGTGGAGGGCGCGCCCTACCCCCCTGGGCATGCCCCCCTATCTCGTGGACGACTCGGAGACCCCCCCTGACATGAGACTGACGCCAAAAATTCCTATACATACAGAAATCCCCGAAAAGAAACCTAGATCGGGAGTTCCTCCGCCGCAAGCCTCTGTAGCCACCAAAAACCAATCGGGGCCCTGTTCCGGCACCCTACCGGAGGGGGGATCCATCACCGGTGGCCATCTTAATCATCCCGGTGCTCTCTATGACGAGGAGGGAGTAGTTCACCCTCGGGACTGAGGATATGTCCAAATAGCTATGTGTTTGATCTCTCTCTCTCTCTCTCGTGTTCTTGGTATGGCACGGTCTTGATGTATCGCGAGCTTTGCTATTATAGTTGGATCTTATGATGTTTATCCCCCTCTACCTTCTTGTAATGGATTGAGTTTTCCTTTGAAGTTATCTTATCGGATTGAGTCTTTAAGGATTTGAAAACACTTGATGTATGTCTTGCATGTGCTTATCAGTGGTGACAATGGGATATTCACATGATCTACTTGATGTATGTTTTGGTGATCAACTTGCGGGTTCAGTGACCTTGTGAACTTATGCATAGGGGTTGGCACATGTTTTCGTCTTGACTCTCCGGTAGAAACTTTGGGGCACTCTTTGAAGTTCTTTGTGTTGGTTGAATAGATGAATATGAGATTGTGTGATGCATATTGTATAATCATGGCCACAGATACTGGAGGTGACAATGGAGTATCTAGGTGACATTAGTGTTGTGGTTGACGCGTGTCTTAACGTGTTATTCTAGTACGAACTCTAGGATAGATCGAACTGTAAGAATAGCTTCGTGTTACTTTACTACGGACTCTTGAATAGATCGATCAAAAAGAATAACTTTGAGGTGCTTTCGTACCCTACAATAATCTCTTGTTTGTTCTCTGCTATTAGTGACTTTGAAGTGACTCTTTGTTGCATGTTGAGGGATTATTATATGATCCAGTTATGTTATTATTGTTGAGAGAACTTGCACTAGTGAAAGTATGAACTCTAGGCCTTGTTTTCTAGCATTGCAATTCCATTTTCGCTCACTTCTATTACTTGTTACCTTGCTGTTTTTTATAATTTCAGATTACAAAAACCTATATCTATCATCCATATTGCACTTGTATGACCATCTCTTCGCCGACCTAGCGCACCTATACAATTTACCATTGTATTGGGTGTGTTGGGGACACAAGAGACTCTTTGTTATTTGGTTGCAGGGTTGTTTGAGAGAGACCATCTTCAGCCTACGCCTCCCACGGTTTGATAAACCTTAGGTCATCCACTTGTGGGAAATTTGCTACTATCCTACAAACCTCTGCACTTGGAGGCCCAACAACCTTTACAAGAAGAAGGTTGTGTAGTAGACATCAAGCTATTTTCTGGCGCTGTTGTCGGGGAGGCTAGGTAAGCGGCACTCACACCACGTCAACTAAGCTCTTTTTTGGCGCCATTGCTGGGGAGGTGAGTGCTTGAAGGTATATCTTTAGATCTTGCAATCGGGTCTTTTAGTTTTTTGTTTTATTACTAGTTTAGTTTATAAAAGAAAACTAAAAAAAATGGAATTGAGGTTGCCTCATATGCTTCATCTTTTTAATGTGTTTCATGAAAATGATGGAAAGGAAAATTGTGCCCAAGTACTAGGAGAAGAACGCATGAAAATGTTTGGCACTAAATATTTGAATGATGAGCATGATTTCAATGTTGTTAGTATGAAGTCTTTGAATATCCACGATGCTAATGATATGCAAAGCAACAAGCATGGGGATGCTATGTTTAATGAAGATGATATTTTTGTCCCCCAAGTTTTGATGTGCAAATTTATTATGATGATAGAATGCCTCCTATTTATGATGATTATATTGATGAAAGTGGATTTGGATAGGTCATGACTTTATTTAGTAATGATTCCACCATCTTGGAAGAGGTTTTAATTGATTATGATGAGAACAAAGTTGCTACTTATGATGATTATTGTGATGATACTTATGTTATAAAAAGTAGTGATGATTATATTTACAAAACTTGTCATGATTATGATTACCCTTTTTCTAAACATTATTCTTTTAATGTGGAAACAATTTATAGTATTCGAGTTTCTTATGATACTCCCATTATTCCGAATGAGAAGAATTTGCTTATGTGGAGAGTACTAAATTTTCTATGCTTGTAAATCATGAAAAGAATGCTTTATGGGATGGTTATCTTGTTGAATTCATTCATGATGCTACTCAAAATTATTACGAGGGAGGAATATATGCTTGTAGGAGTTGCAATAATATCAAGTTTCCTCTCTATGTGCTTAAAATCTTGAAGTTATGCTCGTTTTCCCTTCCTATGCAAGTTGATTATTGTTCCCATAAGTTGAAAAATTCCCTATGCATAGGAAGTGGGTTAGACTTAAATGTGCTTGTCATGTAATTCATGATGCTCCCTTTGTGTTTCAATTCTTTACTTTCATGTGAGCATCATTGAAATCTCAATGCCTAGCTAAAAGGCTTTAAAGAAAAAGCGCTTGTTGGGAGACAACCCAATATTTTTCTTTCATGTTTTTCAATAAATGTATCATCTAGCCTCTGGTTAGATGAGTTTTCATGTTTTAAATTAGTGTTTGTGCCAAGTAAGACCTCTGGGGTGATTTGGAAGATAGTAGATTGGTCTTCCTATAAAAAACAGAAACTTTTGTGCTCACGAGATTAGCTGCCATTTTTTACCGTAGAGTGCTTTTCGGTTTATTATTTTTGCAGAAGATTAATAGACAAATTCCTCACATCCACCAATTTATCTCAGAATGTTTTGGGTTACAGAAGTATTCGAAAGTTACAGATTGCTACAGACTGTTCTGTTTTTGAGAGATTCAGTTTTCTATGTGTTGTTTGCTTATTTTGATGAATCTATGAGTAGTATCGGAGGCTATGAACCATAGAGAAGTTGGAATACAGTAGATATTACACAAATATGAATTTAGAATGAGTTCACAACAATACCTAAGTGGTGTTTTTATTTTCTTAAACTAACGGAGCTTACGTGTTTTCTGTTGAGTTTTGTGTTGTGAAGTTTTCAAGTTTTGGGTAAAGATTTGATGAACTATGGAATAAAGAGTGGCAAGAGCCTAAGCTTGGGGATGCCCAAGGCACCCCAAGGTAATATTGAAGGACAACCAAGAGCCTAAGCTGGGGGATGCCCCGGAAGGCATCCCCTCCTTCGTCTTCGTCTATCGGTAACTTTACATGAGGCTATATTTTTATTCACCACATGATATGAGTTTTGCTTGGAGCGTCATTTCTTCTGTTTATATTTTCTTGCTGTCGTTCAGAGGAATTTTTCTATATTTTGTTTCAATAAAATGTCAAGTCTTGCCTTTACCATGCTTATTTTGCAAGTCTTTGTGTTGTTGTTTGAAAACACAAAGTTTTCTATCATTGTCTAAATTCTTCTAGATAGTCAGAACGAGATAAAATCTTGAAATTTTTCACGGTGAGCATGAATAAGTTCTGTGTAACATGGTATTTTTTCAGAATTTTTAGATCTAGGGAAGTATGAGAACAATTCCACTCTTTACAAACTGTCCTGTTTAGACAGATTGCTATTATGTTTGCAATGTTCGCATATGTTCGCTTGTTTAATGACTCTATTTGAGGATAGGAGTCTTAAATATCCAGAGGCATTTAGTATGCAATGTAAAATTATAATTTTAGTGATTTGCTACAGTAGAGAATGTTAAGGTTTTAATTTGATTTATACTAACTTATCTCGTGAGTTCTTGTTGAGGTTTGTGTGTATGAAGTTTTTAAGATTTCAGATACTATGAGATGAGAGGAATTAAGGAGACACAAAAGCTCAAGCTTGGGGATGCCCAAGGCATCCCAAAATAATATTTCAAGAAGTCTCAAGCATCTAAGCTTTGGGATGCCCCGGTTGGCATCCCACCTTTCTTCGTCAACAACTATCGGTTAGTATCGGTTTAGCATAAGTTTTTGCTTCTTCACATGATATGTGCTATCCTTGCAATGTCATTTTATTTTGTTTTGCTCGCTGTTTGAATAGAATATTAAGATCTGAATTTTATTTTAATTTGAGAGAGTCCTCACATGGCTACATAATTGTTTTACTACTCATTGATCTTCACTTATATCTTTTTGGAGTAGTTTGTCATTTACTCTTGTCCTTCACTTATATCCTATGAGTAAATGGTTGAATGAATTGCATATCATAAATCTGAAATAATATATGTTTCATATGCTTATCCCATGGGGATTAATGACTTTACATATAAGAAGGATAAGTGGTAAAATTTATTGGTAGTTAGCAAACATAATATTGGTCACTTGTACAATTCATGAAAGAATATTAAAGGAAGAGATATTTCACATATAAATATACTATCTTGGACATCTTCTATGATTGTGAGCCTCATTAATTATTTTCAAACTTGAGCAAATTAGTTGAAGTTGGACAAGGAAGACAACATAATGAGTTATGCTTGGGTATATTTGTATAGAAGTTATATTGTTATGGATCCTCCAACATGTGGTGCTTGCTATTTAGAATCTTTGCTAGCCAAAATTTATTTACTAAGCGGGAATACTGCTTGTGCATCCAACATCCTTGAACCAAGTTTATTCAATGAGTGTCCACCATATCTACCTATATGCGCTATTTACCTGCCATTCCAAGTAAATTTGCAGGTACCAAACTCTAAACCTTCAAATAACAATCAGTTTTGTATGCCCGAATCGCTCATGTAGCGACTAGGGTCTATCACTATTTTCCATGCTAGGTGGGTTATTCTCACGATGAGTGGATCTCCGCTTGTCATTCACGAGAAAATGGCTGGTAATTGGGATGCCCAGTCCTATGATCAAAAGATCAAAAATAAAATTATAAATAAATAAACAAAGCTCCCCCTGGACTGTTGTTGGTATGGATGGTACCTCGTTGATTTGGATGGCCGTGGAGTGTGATTGTTGGTGGAGGGGGAGTAAAAACTTTAGCTTTCCATGTGGGAACCGCATATAACGTGCCTAGCATTGTTCAAGAAATCTTCCGATTCAGCGATTTATCGTCCGATTTATCGCTACTCTTCGGGTGACCGATAAGATTATGCCTTATCTTCACAATTTATCGTTTAAGACGATTTATCGCTATGACAAGCGATTTACTAGGAATCTACCGATAAATCCGGCCAATTCATAGCACTATGTCTGCAAAAACTATGTTTATTTGCATTTTGTGGACCTTATTACGCAATATGTATTGTTGTCATATTTTGTTCGTCATTATACAAGGATTCAAAGGTTAGGAATCAAGGTAACACTTCTGTCCAATATTGTTTTAGTATTGAACATATCATATTTTAGTGTTGGGAACCTGAGATTTGCAAAAAATGGCCGAGTAAAAGTCGACCGATAAAATCAATTAATCGGCCGATTTCCGATTAATCTCTAATCCACATTTGTCCGAGACGATAACGATAAGCCATGTCCTCAACATTGGTGCCTAGTATGGAAGATATTGGAAACTCTCGGTCGTTATGTTGACAATGAAAGCATACCTCTCAAAATTATTTTCATCTCTCTTTTAAAAGCTTCGAGCTCTGGCACCTCTGCAAATCCCTGCTTTCCTCTGCGAAGGGCCTATCTTTTACTTTTATGCAAGATTCAGTAGTATTCCTTCTCTTTACAACCTACTCTTTAGCTACAAGCGTCATGTGATGGGGAAAGATCTAAGCATATACGGCCATTAAAATATATTTGATCATGAATTATTATTGTTGACAATTATCTTTATGATAAATAAGTTGGGAGGCGTAACCTTAAGCCCCTATCTTTCTGTGTGTTCAATGGATGCTATTTGTTCTAAATATATATTTTGAGTGGTAGCAATCATGGAAGACTACATGATAGTTGAGTATGTGGGATTTGCTGAATCAAAGCTCTTACATAGACCCTTTCTGAAAATAAGATGAATTGCAATTGCGTGATGACTAAGAACCTAGTTTGTTAGTTTGCAAAAAAGTTTATGATCTATGCTTTAACATGTGAATAGCTTGCTACTTGATCATGAGAATTTTTATGAGATGAACTGTTGCTACGATATATAGTGATGCTAGAAAAAGTGATTGAAATTATCATTGATCAAACTTGTGCACTTTCTAGCATTCACACTTCATAAATTATTTTCTTTTATCATTTACCTACTCGAGGACGAGCAGGAATTAAGCTTGGGGATGCTGATACGTCTCCAACGTATCTATAATTTATGAAGTATTCATGCTATTAAATGATCCATCTTGGATGTTTTATATGAATTTATATGATATCTTATATGATTTTTGGGACTAACCTATTAACTAGAGCCCAGTGCCAGTTTCTGTTTTTTCCTTGTTTTTGAGTTTTACAGAAAAGGAATACCAAACGGAGTCCAATTGACGTGCCATTTTCTGATGATTTTTTATGGACCAAAAGAAGCCCCGGGAGTAAAAGAGTTGGGCCAGAAGATTCCTGGGCCGTCCACGAGGGTGGAGGGTGCGCCCTACCCCCCTGGGCGCGCCCCTCTATCTCATGGACGACTCGGAGACCCCCCCTGACGTGAGACCGACGCCAAAAATTCCTATAAGTACAGAAACCCCCGAAAATAAACCTAGATCGAGAGTTCCGCCACCGCAGCCTCTATAGCCACCAAAAACCAATCGGGACTCTGTCCCGGCACCCTACCAGAGGGGGGATCCATCACCGATGGCCATCTTCATCATCCCGACACTCTCCATGATGACGAGGGAGTAGTTCACCCTCGGGGCTGAGGGTATGTACCAATAGCTATGTGTTTGATCTCTCTTTCTCTCTCTCTCTCTCTCGTGTTCTTGATATGGCACGATCTTGATGTATTGTGAGCTTTGCTATTATAGTTGGATCTTATGATGTTCTCCCCCTCTACCTTCTTTTAATGGATTGAGTTCTCCCTTTGAAGTTGTCTTATCGGATTGAGTCTTTATGGATTTGAGAACACTTGATGTATGTCTTGCATGTGCTTATTTGTGGTGACAATGGGATATTCACATGATCTACTTGATGTATTCTTTGGTGATCAACTTGTGGGTTCAGTGACCTTGTGAACTTATGCATAGGGGTTGGCACATGTTTTCGTCTTGACTTTCTGGTAGAAACTTTGGGGCACTCTTTAAAGTTCTTTGTGTTGGTTGAATAGATGAATCTGAGATTGTGTGATGCATATCGTATAATCATGCCCACCGATACTTGAGGTGACAAACGGATACTTGAGGTGACAACGGAGTATCTAGGTGACATTAGGGTTTTGGTTGATGTGTGTCTTAAGGTGTTATTCTAGTACGAACTCTAGGATAGATCGAACAGAAAGAATAGCTTCGTGTTATTCTACTAAACACTCTTGATTAGATCGATCACAAAGAGTAACTTTGAGGTGGTTTCGTACCCTACAATAATATCTTTGTTTGTTCTCTTCTATTAGTGACTTTGGAGTGACTCTTTGTTGCATGTTCAGGGATTCTTATATGATCTAGTTATGTTATTATTGTTGAGAGAACTTGCACTAGTGAAAGTATAAACTCTAGGCCTTGTTTCCTAGCATACCAATACCGTTTTCGCTCACTTATATTACTTGTTACCTTGCTGTTTTTATAATTTCAGATTACAAAAACCTATATCTATCATCCATATTGCACTTGTATCACTATCTCTTCGCCGAGCTAGTGCACCTATACAATTTGCCATTGTATTGGGTGTGTTGGGGACACAAGAGACTCTTTGTTATTTGGTTGCAAGGTTGTTTGAGAGAGACCATCTTCATCCTACGCCTCCCATGGATTGATAAGCCTTAGGTCATCCACTTGAGGGAAATTTTCTACTGTCCTACAAACCTCTCCACTTGGAGGCCCAACACTACAAGAAGAAGGTTGTGTAGTAGACATCAAGTGGAAAGATGGATGAACATATGAAATTGTTTGGTAGCAAGGGTACTAATGTTGATCCTAATGATATACCCTTACCAACTTTGAGTGGAAAGATGGATGAACTTATGAACTTGTTTGCTATCAAGGGTGGAGTGGAGGTGGTAATAGACAAAAGGTGGGACAAATTCTCACATCAACTTGGAAAATCAATAGACTATGGACATGTCCATCAATCGATATCAATGTGAGTGAGTAGGGATTGCCATGTAACGGATGCACTAGAGCTATAAGTGGATGAAAGCTCAAAAAGACAACTAGTGGGTGTGCATCAACTTGCTTGCTCATGAAGACCTAGGGCATTTGACGAAGCCCATCGTTGGAATATACAAGCCAAGTTCTATAAAGAAAAATTCCCACTAGTGATATATGAAAGTGACAACATAGGAGACTCTCTATCATGAAGAACATGGTGCTACTCTGAAGCACAAGTGTGGAAAAGGATAGTAACATTGTCCGTTCTCTCTTTTTCGCTCAAATTTTTTATTTTGGGTTCTTTGACCTCTTTTTTTGTGGGCTTCTTTGGTCTTTTTTTATTTGGTCTTCATTGGCCTCTTTTATTTTTGATAACCTCACATGGGACAATGTTCTAATAATGATGATCATCACACTTTTATTTACTTACGACTTGATATTACAAGTCGATACTAGAACAAAGATATGACTCTATATGAATGCCTCCGGCGGTGTACCGGAATGTGCAATGACCAAGAGTGACATGTATGAAAAATAAGAAAGTTGGCCTTGCCACAAATACTATGTCAACTACATGATCATGCAAATCAATATGACAATGATGAAGCGTGTCATAATACACGGAACGGTGGAGTTACATGGAAATATATCTTGGAATGGTTATGAAAATGCCATAATAGGTAGGTATGGTGGCTATTTTGAGCTAGGTATAAGGAGGGTTTTATGCACCGGTGTAAGTTGTGCGGCACTAGAGTGGCTAGAAAGGTGGAAGGGTGAGAGTGCGTATAAGCCATGGACCCACATTAGTCATAAAGAACTCACATACTTATTGTAGAAAGTCCACTTAGCCCTCAAAGAAAAACACTATGACGCATGCCCCTAGGGGGGATGTTGGTAGGAGTTAACCATCGCACGCCCCCGACCTTCCCACAAACATTAATCAATCAAAATACAGTGCGCGCCAATTTGGTTACATAGGCCATACATGCATGTTTCGGGAATCACCAACCTTAACACAATTATTTCTTTAGACTCACAAACTACCTCTAGCATGACTCTAATATTACCATCTTAACATCTCAAAACAATTACAAGTAGTCAAACTTTGCATGATATTCAATACTCTCTATATGAAGGTTTTTATTATATCTCCTTTGGATGTCTATCATATTAGGACTAATTTCATAACCCAAGCAAATTACTATGCTGTTCTTAGGAACTCCCAAAATAATATAAGTGAAGCAAGAGAGTTCAACAATTTCTACAAAATAAAACCACCATCGTGCTCTAAAAAGATATAAGTGAAGCACTAGAGGAAAATTGCCTAGCTCAAAAGATATAAGTGAATCGCATAGAGTATTCTAATAAATCACGATTGAAGTATGTCCCTCTCAAAAGGTGTGTACAACAAGGATGGTTGTGACAAAATAAAAAGCAAAGACTCATATCATACATGACGCTCCATGCAAAACACATATCATGTAGTAGATAAAAATATAGCCTCAAGTAAAGTTACCGATGGATGAGGACGAAAGAGGGGATGCCTTCCCGTGGCATCCCTAAGCTTAGACTCTTGGACATCGTTGAATTTTACCTTGGGGTGCCTTGGGTAACCCCAATCTTAGGATTTTGTCACTCTTTATTCCATTGTCCATCAAATCCTTACCCAAAACTTGAAAACTTCACAACACAAAACTCAACAGAAAACCTCGTGAGCTCCGTTAGTAAAACAAAGCAAATAACCACCCAAGGTACTTTTGTGATCTTATTCTAATTTCATATCGGTGTAATATCTAGTGTTTTAAAACTTCTCCATGGTTTATGCCACCCGATACTAGCCATAGAGGCATCAAAATAAGCAAACAACACATAAAAACAGAATGTGTCAAAAAACAGAACAGTCTGCAGAAATCTATAAACTTCGCATACTTCTGTAACTCTAAAAATTCTGAAACAATTGGACGATGTGGGGAATTTGTATATGAATTATGTGAGAAAAATTCAGAAGGTTTAGACGTCTAGTGATTTATTGAATTTCCTGCACTGGGGGCAAAAGTTTCTGTTTTTCAGCAAAATCAAATCAACGATACGCGTAAGTCATCACAAAGGTCTTACTTGGCACAAACACTAATTAAAACACCAAAACACAATTACTACAGAAGTAATAATGTGTAAAACTTTCAAAACATAAAAAAAAAAGTAAAAAGCAAAAATAAAATTGGGTTGGCTCCCAACAAGCGCTATTGTTTAACGCCCTTAGCTAGGCATAAAACGCAAATAGATCTAGGTATTATCATCCTCTTCAGTATGTAATTCTTTAATCATATCTCTATTTCACTAGGAGATTTTCTTTTGTTTTGTCAACAATCAAAGTCCTAGGGAAGAAATCAAGAAATTCATCTGTAGTAATTGGTCCCTTAACTATATTAAAAAGATCATAGTGAATGCTTAATGATTTGAGATCTTCTTGACTAGAAGATTCACCCTTTTTCTTAGGAACATAGATAAATTTGGCAATCTTAGTAGGAGGAGTAGGAGTATTTTCAACGGAGGAAAAAAACAGAACCCAAATTGGTAATAATATTTTCTAGTTTGCCAATCTTAATAGAATCTTGATCTATTTTTTCATTGACTATGGGTTCTTTTTCCTTAAAATTCTTTATAGTAATCCCTACTTTAGATCCATATTGAGTAATTTGATTATGAACTTTCTTATCTAAATTTTCAATCAACTCAATAGTAGCCATTTTATTTTCAATAATATCAAGTCTTTGCATCACATGTTCCAAAGTTAAAACAGTCCCATTAACCAAAAGAGGTGGTGGCCCTAACAATTCTATCATGGCATTATAAGAATCAAAAGTGTGACTTCCTAAGAAATTCCCTCCGGTGATGGTGCCTAGAACATATCTATTCCAAGGAGTAACTCCCACATAAAAATTATGGAGAAGAACAAGAATAGATTGCTTTCGAGTAGGTTTATTTTGAGCATTGCAAATTCTATACAAAGCATCTTTTAAATTGTCGCTATCCCTTTGTTTAAAATTGAGAACTTCATTGTCGAGAGTGCTAATAATGATAGGTGGACTGTCGCGACCGGTCCTTCAGTAAAATAATTACCGGAAGACCGATCTCTTTATTAAACCAGCGAGGAATAATATTTCTGCTGGCAGACAATTCCTTGATACAGAATTTCCAGTACACTGAATATTATACAGGGTTGAGCTAGGGGTGGCTCAACAAATTTTATTACAAGCGCGCCAATATATTACATAGAGGCGGATATGGCACAAGGTAGGGTGGTATACTACTGACTCGTAATAAAAGGTGGTGGAATATGTCACAGTGAAGTGGGTGAAGTGACTCCAATATAATACAGTCCATCGGGTGTCGGAGTGAGACCCAATGAGTTTATTTGGTGGTAGGCGGAAGCGGTTATAAAACAGTGATCAACTCCAGGATCGTAAGGGACTGACTGGGACTCCTCTAAGCGTCGGACTCCCTATCGAACTCTTCATCCATGAGATCTCCTTCGTCCACATCTGGCCAAATCAACAAGCCAGGTGAGTACTTTGAATGTACTCGCAAGACAGTTCGGACTTAAGATATAACAAATGCCAACATGAATGCATATGAGTATTCCAGCAAAAATGTGACCGGAATAAAATATGAATGCGCTGAAGGTAAAGATGGAAGTCGGGCGGTAATCCTCCCGAAGTCCAAAGATAATAATAAAGAGACCAAACGAGGGTCTGGGTGACTCCTCGTAGGAACAATAATAAATGTTAACATGCCACAGTTGGGCGTCTAAGCGACACAACATAAAGGGCTTATAGCAAAATAAAAACAAGAATGCCTCAGTCGGAGTCTGAGCGACATCACATAAAGGGCTTATAAAAGAAAAGAATGCCACAGTCGGACGTCTGAGCGACATCACATAAAGGGCTTATAAAGGAAAAGAATGCCACAGTCGGACGTCTGAGCGACATCACATAAAGGGCTTATAAAAGAAAAGAATGCCACAGTCGGACGTCTGAGCGACATCACATAAAGGGCTTATAAAAGAAAAGAATGCCACAGTCGGACGTCTGAGCGACATCACCTAAAGGGCTTATAGAAGAAAAGAATGCCACAGTCGGACGTCTGGGCGACATCACATAAAGGGCT
>LR738714.1:504318712-504357447 GCA_902687465.1 Secale cereale
AAAGAAAAGAATGCCACAGTCGGACGTCTGAGCGACATCACATAAAGGGCTTATAAAAGAAAAGAATGCCACAGTCGGACGTCTGAGCGACATCACATAAAGGGCTTATAGAAGAAAAGAATGCCACAGTCGGACGTCTGGGCGACATCACATAAAGGGCTTATAAATAGCATTAGTGTAATGATGTAATACTTCTGGAAATAAATAAATATGGAGATAGTAGGGGAGTTCATCTACCAAATGAACTTGACGAAAATACTACTCTGGTTACCAACGAGAATATAATTGAAGACGATCACCGGGTTGACATGAAGATTGACCCTAGGCCATAAACATGGCTACTGAAGGAATTTAACTCTGCAGAGCTTTTACCATTAACTCATAGCCAACGGGTTCTACTAGCCACGTGGGCTAGCCCCGTCTATGGTGTTTTAGCAGAAACTCAACTAACCAGTACACACCCAATTAACATACTGTCGTCCGGAATCACCCGCGACGACATTCACGGAAAACTTTAAGACGGGGAGGCTACAACCTCGAATAGCACGGGATCAAATTTATATATGCGCGCTCTAAGGGGTGCCCCCCTCTCAGTCCCAACCGGAAACACCCATGCCCCCTGACCGGATGACGAGCTTTAATCCAGGGCCATGGAACCCTCATCCCGGCCCCTCTACTTGGTGTGTACTCTGAAAGTGGTATACAACCGACTAGACCGTAATCCCAACGGACGGCCTATGATAGTACTGAAAAGGAGACGAACGGAATCATGACATGATCTCCGTTGATACTGAGTTGACCAACTACTGGTATGCTCCAACAATACCAGCATCCCACCCATCATATCACCATATGATCGAGGTGGTGCAACATTCTCCTTCGAGACTCACCCAAAGCTAACTTGCATGAAATATGCCATACACATATGCCCATATGATCATGCTTATGAAACGGGCTACTCGAGCAAACATGCAACACACTCATCATATCAAGAGTTCAAACATGCTTGCCTAGTTCTGAAAAGTCGGAGCCTAACTCAGCGTGATTCGCGTCTCCGTCGCGGCCTCCGGTATCTATCTATTCAAACAAAATACATACTAACATAAATACCGCGCGTGCAAATGAAGTTGCTCAAAATATTTCCACATAAATATGACAAAAAGCTAGACAGAAAACCAAGGTGGACATAAAAAGAATCAACTCAAAATCACATTTAGATTAAAAGATATTAAGGTTTCTGTCTAGGGACCCATCTGTAATGAAACAGAAAAGATCCAGGGGCTAGAACAGAAAAGGACAAAGCGAACAGGTACGCAGTACGTCACCCGTAGAGGGAAAACGCACTTTGCTAAAATGCGCCAACAGAAAACGGTTCGAGGGGGAGCTGTGAGAGACTGACAGAGGGACCCCACCTGTCAGGTTTGAAAAAAAGAAACAGAGCCGCGCCGGTGCCGATGCTGCGGTGATCGTCGGCGTCGATCCACGGCGAGATAGGGGAGGGGAGTGGTACCTATGGCTTCACGGTGGTCTTCCGCGTCGAACGCTGGTGGAGTTGGGTGCCGGCGAGTCCCACGTCGACGGCGAGCTTATCTCCGGCGGACGGCGGCTCGGGTGTTCGTGGACCTCGTCGGAGAAGGTTTCTGGAGAGAAATTGGGTTGGGGGTTAGGACTAGGTGGACGCCAGGGTACTACGTTCAAGTTCATGGCGACGGAGAAGCCCTCACCGGAGTGAACGGAGCTAGAGCCCGAGGCAGAGGCAGCTGGCCGGAGCCGGGGAAGAAAAGCCTCTCGGGGCTCTTCCAGAGGTTGGGCGTGGTCTAGGGACATAGTGGAGGCATGTGTGCTCGAGCACGAGCTCAGGGGTGCCTTTTATAGGCGGCTCGAGGTGGCTGCCGCGAATGGATAAGTCCGGCGAGCCAATTACGGCGCTGCAGTGGTCGGACGGCGGGGTTAGGAGCTTCAGCATCTTCCAGGAGCTGTTGTGGTTCCATTCCCGCGCCTAACCTAGCAGTAGAGGTAGAGTTACGACTTGTCACCGACGGAACGGCCGTGCGGCACGTTGGCGGTAGAAACGGTGCTCTGCGCGTGCCAGGCCACGGCAACGGCGTGCCAGGCGTGCGCTGGCTGTGGAGAAGGACACGCGGGGCACTAGGGTGGTCTGGGCGGCGCGAAACGGCGTGGAGCTGCGGCGTTGCGTCTGTCAGCCGCGTCGGGCGGCGCTGTGGTCGTGGCAGCCGCCGGCGCTGTCGGGCCAGGGCGCCACCGACGCCCAGAAACGGCCAAGCGACCATGCGGCGCATGGATAAGGAGAAGCTGCAGTGCAGCGTCGACCCAAGGGAGATACAGACGAGGTTTTGTCGCCGCACCAACGACTGTCGATACTGACGAAACTGACGAAGTGTTGAACTGTCGACAGTTTCAGTTAACAGCTAACAGTTCAGTGTAGGCTAGGTGTTTGATGAAATGATTCTGGTATGTGTGCAATGTTGCTGGGGCTGATTTTTGGTGGAGTGGCCTCTTGATGTATCTAGGGGCTGCATGATTTTTCACAGAATTTTTGGAAGAAGATAAATATGAATTTCACCAAATTTTGCAAATCTGGTCCAAACTTGCAGCAGGTGAAATTTGAAAATTTTGAACTATGGACCAATGAAACAAGATGGATCTAGGTTGTGGGTACTAAGGACTATTTAGGAGAGTTGGTTTGGAGTCAAATAACTAGATGAAAATGGTGGCTCCTTTGCAAATCACCAATGTCCACTATGAAAGACAAAATTTGTTTTGGAGTGAATTAAATAGAAGAAAAATCCCAATAAGGTTCAAACTTACTGGAATTGATGAAAGACTTGCCCTTAGGTGTGGAGAGAGTCTTGGAGATAAATATTTCTGTTGGGATCATGGCAAGATGAAGGTTGGAGGGGAGATAAGTCCAAGGTTAAACTTGAGAGATTCAAAACAAGAAGGGGAGAATTCAAACAACCACCTTTGAAACTCAACTTGTGCTTGAGCCAAACACAAGAGAAAAACTTCAAGGCCAAAAACCAAGCTTGAGAAGACTCACCAACTTAGGCCAGGAAGGATTTTAGAAGGGTTTTAAGAGAAGCTCAAACAATTTTCTTCCAAAAAGGGCAGAAGTTTGAAAGAAAAACCAACTCAAAAATTTGGGGTGTTACAACACCTACCCCCTTAGGAAAAATCTCGTCCCCAAGATTTCAGTTGATCCTCAAATAGGTGCGGATGTTCTGTCCGAAGGAAATCTTCCCTTTCCCATGTTGCCTCATCCTCTGTGTGATTACTCCACTCAACTTTGAGAAATTTAATAGTTTTCTGACGGGTCCTCCTTTCAGACTCCTCCAAAATCTTCACTGGGTGCTCTCGATATGTGAGATATGGTTGCACATCAAGATTTTCATGTGACACATGTTTCTCTGGGTTGCTTACACACTTCCGTAGTTGCGAGACGTGGAACACGTCGTGGACGTCGGACAGTTCCTTGGGAAGGTCCAGTTGGTAAGCTACTGTGCCTCTTCGTGCAATTATACGGAAGGGTCCGATGAATCGTGGTGCTAGTTTCCCTTTGACTTCGAATCGTTGTAGTCCTCTCATCGGTGACACACGCAATGTATACGTCGTCATCGGGCTCAAAACTTATTTCCCGATGCTTCTGATCGTAATAGCTCTTTTGTCGGCTTTGGGCGGTCTTGAGTCGATCCCGTATCATTTTTACTCTCTCTTCGGCTTCCTTTAACATATCGGGGCCGAATATGCGGCTGTCCCCTATTTCCGACCAATTCAATGGAGTACGGCATCTTCGTCCGTACAAGGCTTCGAAAGGTGCCATCTGCAGGTTAGCTTGGTAACTATTGTTATATGCAAACTCTGCATATGGTAAACTTTCCTCCCAACTAGCCCCATAGGTGAGGACACATGCCCTTAGCATGTATTCGAGTATTTGATTTACTCGTTCCTTTTGTCCTCCAGTCTGGGGGTGGTAAGCCGTACTGAATGTTAGCTGTGTCCCGAGGGCTTGCTGCAACTGGTCCCAAAATATCGAGACGAACTGAGTGCCCCTGTCGGATATTATAGTCTTGGGCACACCATGTAGGCATACTATCCGGGCGAGGTAAAGCTTGGCGAGCTTTTGAGTGGTGTGGGTTGTCTTGACGGGTATGAAATGTGCCACCTTGGTCAGTCTATCTGTGATGACCCATATGGCATCGTTACCGTGTTGTGATCGTGGTAGTCCAACAATAAAATCCATTCTGATATCATCCCATTTCCATTCTGGTATCTTATTTGGCTGTAATAGCCCTGCTGGTTTTTGGTGCTCGGCTTTAATGCGTTGACATGAATCGCAGCATGCAATAAATGTGGCTATATCCCTCTTCATGCCATGCCACCAAAATCTTTCCTGAATATCTTTGTACATTTTCGTACCTCCGGGGTGGATTGAGTATGGAGCGGTATGACTTTCCGCTAGAATTTGCTGTTTGAGGTCGTTGATGTTGGTTACGCAAAGTCTGTCTTCGAACCATAATATTCCTTCACGGTCTATGGTGAATTCTGAAGCCTTGCCCTGACTTACTTTTCTTTTTATTCCTCTGATGTTAGGGTGTCCGAGTTGAGCCTTCTTTATTTGCTCTATCAGCGTAGGCTGTATTTCTAGCTTGGATACCTCGCCTTCTGTGACCATCATTAGGTTGAGTCCGGCGAATTCTCATTGAAATTCGGGTCTCAGGTTCTGTATGCTGCCGCTGTTCGGGCTAGGGTAACGGCTGAGAGCATCGGCTACCACGTTTGCTTTCCCGGGGTGATAGTGGATACCAACGTCGTAATCTTTTACCAGTTCCAACCAGCGTCGTTGTCGTAAATTTAGATCTGGTTGTGTGAAAATATAGCTGAGGCTCTTATGGTCCGTATATATTTCACAGCGATTTCCAAGTAAGAAATGCCTCCATTCCTTGAGCGCATGAATGACTGCTGCCAATTCCAAATCGTGAGTAGGATAATTTTCTTCATGTTTTCGCAGTTGCCGGGATGCGTAGGCGACTACCTTGCCTTCTTGCATTAGTACGCATCCGAGGCCCTTCCAGGATGCGTCGCAATATACTTCAAAGCTCTTGTGTATATCTGACACAATTAATACTGGGGCTGTCGTTAACCTCTTTTTGAGCTCTTGGAAGCTTTTTTCACATGCTTCGGTCCACTCGAATTTCTTATCCTTCTTGAGTAGCTGGGTCATTGGCTTGGCTATGGTGGAAAATCCTTCAGTAAACCTTCTGTAATATCCGGCCATACCGAGGAAACTGCGTATATCCGTTACACTGGCTGGCGACTTCCAGCCAAGTACAGCCTTGACTTTATCTGGGTCCACAGCAATTCCTTCTTGCGTTAATACGTGTCCTAGGCAACCCACTTGTCTCAACCAAAATTCACACTTGCTGAATTTGGCGTAAAGTTGGTGTTTCCTTAATTCTCCCAGTACAATGCGGAGGTGTTTAGCATGTTCTTCCGGTGTCTTGGAATATACCAAAATATCATCAATAAATACCACCACAAATTTGTCCATGAATTTCATAAATACCTTGTTCATGAGGTGGACGAAATATGCGGGGGCGTTGGTCAGTCCGAACGGCATCACTGTAAACTCATAAAGTCCGTATCTTGAGGTGAATGTTGTTTCCGGGATATCTTCTGTGCGTACTTTCAGCTGGTGATAACCTGACCTTAAGTCAACTTTTGAGAAAACCTTGGCTTGTGCGAGCTGGTCAAATAAATCATTTATCCATGGCATCAGATATTTATTTTTGATTGTGACCATGTTGAGCGCTCGGTAGTCTATACACAGCCTCATGGTCCCATCCTTCTTTTTGGCAAACAATACCGGCGAGCCCCAAGGTGAGGAGCTAGCCCGTATAAATCCCTTGTCCAGCAGTTCCTTTATCTGTTTCTTTAACTCAACCAACTCGGATGGCGCCATTCTGTATGGTTTCTTATATATGGGTGTGGTTCCTGGTGCTAGCTCAATAATGAACTCTATTTCTCTGTCTGGCGGCATGCCTGGTAATTCCTCGGGAAATACGTCCGGAAATTCACATACAACTGGAACCTTGCTTAACTCAGATGTATCAACTTTGTTTAGTTTTGGTTGTCGAGATACTGGTCTCTCCTGAGCTACGACTCTTATTGTTTTTCCATCATGATGAGCAAGAATTACTGTTCTGTTGAAGCAGTCGATAAATCCTTTATTGGTGGTTAGCCAGTCCATACCCAGGATAACATCCAGTCCTTTGTTTTCCAACACGATGAGGTTTGCGTGGCATTTTAATCCCTTAATCTCAATGGTCAAACCTTGGCAGGAATTCTGAGTGATCTGCTTACTTCCGGGGGACTTGATGGTCATTGACTTTCCCAAGGGAAGCATCGAAAAACCATTTTGCAAAGCAAAACTCTTCGAAATGAACGAATGAGAAGCTCCAGAATCAAACAAAACCGTGGCAGGTATTGTGTTGATAGGAAACGTACCGAGTACGATATCTGGGGCATCCTGTGCTTGCTCCTTGGTCACATGATTCAGGTGGCCTTTCCTGTGATTGTTATTGGGGTTGAAATTGTTACGCTTGGGCGCGGAATTGCTTCCGTTGCTGTTTGGCTTCGGTGCTGAATTTCTTGGCTTTGGGCACTGTTTAGCATAGTGTCCCTCTTCTCCACACGCGTAGCAGGTAACACTCGGGTGATAGGTGAAATCTTTGTCTCTTGCATGAAAATTCTTATTTGGATGTGTGTCGCTGGTCGTGGGTCTATTCACAATGTTCCTCTGGAAATTCATTTTATTCTTGTTGTTGCGGGGGTGGTTGGTCTGATCCCTTTTTCTCTTGCGAATGTCCTCCAGACTGCGATGTTCATTTTCCAGTGTAATGGCTTTGTCTACCAGTGTCTTGAAATCTGGAAAAGTGTGTACGACTAACTGGCATTTCAGTGCTGGTGCCAGTCCGTCCAAGAATTTCTCCATCTTTTTATTTTCTGTCATTCGCTCTTCGGTGGCATATCGTGATAACTGCGCAAACTGACTGTTGTACTCCTGGACTGTCATGCCTCTTTGCTTGAGATCATAAAATTCTCTTTTCTTGATTTTCATGATACTCTTAGGGATGTGTGCCCCACGAAAGCCTTCCTTGAAATCTTCCCAGGTGATATTATTTATGTCGGGATGCATAAGCTGAAAATTATCCCACCAAGACGCGGCTGCACCAGTAAGATAATGCGGTGCGTACAGCACTTTTTCACGGTCTGAGCATTGTGCCACAATTAATTTCCTTTCAATATCTCGAAGCCAGTCATCGGCCTCAAGAGGCTTGTTTGTGTGCGAAAATGTTGTTGGACGCGTCTTCTGAAATTCGGACAATTTTGAGTGCTGCTGGTATGGTTCACGGTGATTTCCCATGTTAATGACATGGTTCATCATTTCTTGATGTTGTTGCTGACTTTGCTCGTAAAGGCGGCATACTTGAGAAAATGTTGTCTCACTGCCCTGCTGACTTGACTGCCCCTGTGAGAAATTGTTGTTTGTCTGTGTGCCATAATTTTCCTCCGGCGAACTTGGCATGGAACGTGTCCAGGGACGAGTCATTTCGTACTCTGGGGTAACAAAGCAGAAAACCTGAGAAGAACCGAGCAGCAAAATAAACCAAGATTTTGCAAAAGCGACCAAACACGAGCTCGAAAAAAGATTTTCGAAATAAACTGGTTGATTGCGCACGGAGAAGGCTGCTAGTACATATATTACACGCCGGTTCTAATTATACATACCTCACTCAGGGTGTGCGTACACATCCTGACATGTTATTTAAAACTAGTGCACTCCTCCAAGGTCCTACATGATGCGCAAACAGACTACTCCCATCATCCTATTTTACATAACACACAAATATTACAAGCGAGCGCGGCGCATCGCGAAATGATGCGCTAGTCGGAGATGTTGAAGATTTCCCTCGGCCTGCCGAGGGTAAGGCCCAGTGGTGCTGGAGACTCAACTTCCTCCTCACTGGTGGGCTCCAGGCGCGGAGTATGAATACGAGGTGTCGAAGCAGGTGCAGCAGGTGGTGCAGCTCTGATTGGAGTAGGAGCAATGACTTGGTCAAACTCCTCAGTGGTAGGCAGACGGCGAGCGGTGGCCATGATGGAAGGTGTATAGGAGGCGGCGGACGAGACAAATGTCATTGGTGGTGCAGTATGGAGCAGCTCCCTCCTGTTGGCGGAGCCACTCTGGACCATCTCCATACAGGCGGCCACCAGGTCGTCCACCAGATTATCGAAGGCTGCCTCAAGTGCCTTGAGGTATTCAACCATTGATTCAATGGCTTCGTCACGCTCCCCATTTGCACATGCAAATGCATAGTGGCACGTATAAGGCACGTGGCATGGGAGGTAACGGAAGCGACGATTCTTCATCGAAGGCAGAATGTCCCGGAGACGAGCTATTGCCTCACGGGCAGCCATCTGCATAGCATGCCTCTCCGTAGGCATGGCTCTGCCCACAAATCGAAGGCGGCGTGTTTCAGAACGCCCACCTTTGAAGTGTACCACAGCCTGATGCATAGACACGATGTCGTTGAGCTTGTGACAGTAGAGTGTAAATTCGGGACGTGTGGATGGCCCGATGGCGACTTTGGTGATGGCGAAGAGGAGCTTGACAAACCCCTCAGGAATGTTGGCGAACACCTGTGCATCACAGTCGTTGTTGTCCATCTACAAAAGTAGACACAAATTCCGAATAGTCAGGCCATAAATTTATGCTGACCAACAGAAAATTGCTACAGATGTAAAAATGCTGAAAAGCGGATTTTTCGCTAATAACCGATTAGCGAGCGCACCTAGTGGCTTCCTACACTCAGCCTGGCTCTAATACCAAGGTTGTCGCGACTGGTCCTTCAGTAAAATAATTACCGGAAGACCGATCTCTTTATTAAACCAGCGAGGAATAATATTCCTGCTGGCAGACAATTCCTTGATACAGAATTTCCAGTACACTGAATATTATATAGGGTTGAGCTAGGGGTGGCTCAACAAATTTTATTACATGCGCGCCAATATATTACATAGAGGCGGATATGGCACAAGGTAGGGTGGTATACTACTGACTCGTAATAAAAGGTGGTGGAATATGTCACAGTGAAGTGAGTGAAGTGACTCCAATATAATACAGTCCATCGGGTGTCGGAGTGAGACCCAATGAGTTTATTTGGTGGTAGGCGGAAGCGGTTATAAAACAGTGATCAACTCCAGGATCGTAAGGGACTGACTGGGACTCCTCTAAGCGTCGGACTGCCTATCGAACTCTTCATCCATGAGATCTCCTTCGTCCACATCTGGCCAAATCAACAAGCCAGGTGAGTACTTTGAATGTACTCGCAAGACAGTTCGGACTTAAGATATAACAAATGCCAACATGAATGCATATGAGTATTCCAGCAAAAATGTGACCGGAATAAAATATGAATGCGCTGAAGGTAAAGATGGAAGTCGGGCGGTAATCCTCCCGAAGTCCAAAGATAATAATAAAGAGACCAAACGAGGGTCTGGGTGACTCCTCGTAGGAACAATAATAAATGTTAACATGCCACAGTTGGGCGTCTAAGCGACACAACATAAAGGGCTTATAGCAAAATAAAAACAAGAATGCCTCAGTCGGAGTCTGAGCGACATCACATAAAGGGCTTATAAAAGAAAAGAATGCCACAGTCGGACGTCTGAGCGACATCACATAAAGGGCTTATAAAGGAAAAGAATGCCACAGTCGGACGTCTGAGCGACATCACATAAAGGGCTTATAAAAGAAAAGAATGCCACAGTCGGACGTCTGAGCGACATCACATAAAGGGCTTATAAAAGAAAAGAATGCCACAGTCGGACGTCTGAGCGACATCACCTAAAGGGCTTATAGAAGAAAAGAATGCCACAGTCGGACGTCTGGGCGACATCACATAAAGGGCTTATAAATAGCATTAGTGTAATGATGTAATACTTCTGGAAATAAATAAATACGGAGATAGTAGGGGAGTTCATCTACCAAATGAACTTGACGAAAATACTACTCTGGTTACCAACGAGAATATACTTGAAGACGATCACCGAGTTGACATGAAGATTGACCCTAGGCCATAAACATGGCTACTGAAGGAATTTAACTCTGCAGAGCTTGTACCATTAACTCATAGCCAACGGGTTATACTAGCCACATGGGCTAGCCCCGTCTATGGTGTTTTAGCAGAAACTCAACTAACCAGTACACACCCAATTAACATACTGTCGTCCGGAATCACCCGCGACGACATTCACGGAAAACTTTAAGACGGGGAGGCTACAACCTCGAATAGCATGGGATCAAATTTATATATGCGCGCTCTAAGGGGTGCCCCCCTCTCGGTCCCAACCGGAAACACCCATGCCCCCTGACCGGATGACGAGCTTTAATCCAGGGCCATGGAACCCTCATCCCGGCCGCTCTACTTGGTGTGTACTCGGAAAGTGGTTTACAACCGACTAGACGTAATCCCAACGGACGGCCTATGATAGTACTGAAAAGGAGACGAACGGAATCATGACATGATCTCCGTTGATACTGAGTTGACCAACTACTGGTATGCTCCAACAATACCAGCATCCCACCCATCATATCACCATATGATCGAGGTGGTGCAACATTCTCCTCCGGGACTCACCCGAAGCTAACTTGCATGATATATGCCATACACATATGCCCATGTGATCATGCTTATGAAACGGGCTACTCGAGCAAACATGCAACACACTCATCATATCAAGAGTTCAAACATGCTTGCCTGGTTCTTAAAAGTCGGAGCCTAACTCGGCGTGATTCGCGTCTCCGTCGCGGCCTCCGGTATCTATGTATTCAAACAAAATACATACTAACATAAATACCGTGCGTGAAAATGAAGTTGCTCAAAATATTTCCACATAAATATGACAAAAAACTAGACAGAAAACCAAGGTGGACAGAAAAAGAATCAACTCAAAATCACTTTTAGATTAAAAGATATTAAGGTTTCTATCTAGGGACCCATCTGTAATAAAACAGAAAAGATCCAGGGGCTAGAACAGAAAAGGACAAAGCGAACAGGTACGCAGTACGTCACCCGTAGAGGGAAAACGCACTTTGCTAAAATGCGCCAACAGAAAACGGTTCGAGGGGGAGCTATGAGAGACTGACAGAGGGACCCCACCTGTCAGGTTTGAAAAAAAGAAACAGAGCCGCGCCGGCGCCGGTGCTACGGTGATCGCCGGCGTCGATCCACGGCGAGATAGGGGAGGGGAGTGGTACCTATGGCTTCACGGTGGTCTTCCGCGTTGAACGGTGGTGAAGTTGGGTGCCGGCGAGTCCCACGTCGACGGCGAGCTTATCTCCGGGGGACGGCGGCTCGGGTGTTCGTGGGTCTCGTCGGAGAAGGTTTCTGGAGAGAAATTGGGTTGGGGGTTAGGACCTGGTGGACGCCAGGGTACTACGTTCAAGTTCACGGCGGCGGAGAAGCCCTCACCAGAATGAACGGAGCTGGAGCATAAGGCGGAGGCAGCTGGCCGGAGCCGGGGAAGAAAAGCCTCTCGGGGCTCTTCCAGAGGTTGGGCATGGTCTAGGGACGTAGTGGAGGCGTGTGTGCTCGAGCACGTGCCCGGGGGTGCCTTTTACAGGCGGCTCGAGGTGGCTGCCGCGAATGGATAAGTCCGGCAAGCCAATTACATCGCCGCAGTGGTCGGACGGCGGGGTTAGGAGCTTGAGCATCTTCCAGGAGCTGTTGTGGTTCCATTCCCGCGCCTAACCTAGCGGGAGAGGTAGAGTTACGACCTGTCACCGACGGAATGGCCGTGCGGCACGTCGGCGGTAGAAACGGTGCTCTGCGCGTGCCAGGCCACGGCAACGGCGTGCCAGGCGTGCGCTGGCTGTGGAGAAGGACACGCGAGGCACTGGGGTGGTCTGGGCGGCGCGAAACGGCGTGGAGCTGCGGCGTTGCGTCTGTCAGCCGCCACGGGCGGCGCAGTGGCCGTGGCAGCCGCCGGCGCGGTCGGGCCAGGGCGCCACCGACGCCCAGAAACGGCCAAGCGACCGTGTGCTGCGCATGGATAAGGAGAAGCTGCAGTGCAGCGTCGAGCCAAGGGAGATACAGACGAGGTTTTGTCGCCGCGCCGACGACTGTCGAAACTGACGAAGTGTTGAACTGTCGACAGTTTCAGTTAACAACTAACAGTTCAGTGTAGGCTAGGTGTTTGATGAAATGATTCTGGTATGTGTGCAATGTTGCTGGGGCTGATTTTTGGTGGAGTGGCCTCTTGATGTATCTAGGGGCTGCATGATTTTTCACAGAATTTTTGGAAGAAGATAAATATGAATTTCACCAAATTTTGCAAATCTGGTCCAAATTTGCAGCAGGTGAAATTTGAAAATTTTGAACTATGGACCAGTGAAACAAGATGGATCTAGGTTGTGGGTACTAAGGACTATTTAGGAGAGTTGGTTTGGAGTCAAATAACTAGATGAAAATGGTGGCTCCTTTGCAAATCACCAAGGTCAACTATAAAAGACAGAATTTGTTTTGGAGTGAACTAAATAGAAGAAAAATCCCAATAAGGTTCAAACTTACTGGAATTGATGAAAGACTTGCCCTTAGGTGTGGAGAGTGTCTTGGAGAGAAATATTTCTATTGGGATCATGGCAAGATGAAGGTTGGAGGGGAGATAATTCCAAGGTTAAACTTGAGAGATTCAAAACAAGAAGGGGAGAATTCAAACAACCACCTTTGAAACTCAACTTGTGCTTGAGACAAACACAAGAGAAAAACTTCAAGGCCAAAAACCAAGCTTGAGAAGACTCACCAACTTAGGCCAGAAAGGATTTTAGAAGGGTTTTAAGAGAAGCTCAAACAACTTTCTTCCAAAAAGGGCAGAAGTTTGAAAGAAAAACCAACTCAAAAATTTGGGGTGTTACAAGGACTAGCCAAGAAAACAAGGCAGATGGAGTGCAACCACAAAGAAGGGCGAAGAAAAAGCAAATCTTTTCGAAAATTGTTTTAGAAGTGGGGGAGAGGAAAATGAGAGGCAAATGGCAAATAATGTAAATGCAAGAGATGAGACTTTAATGAAAGGTACTTTCTAGGTCTTGACTTGGCGTAGATCTCCCCGGCAACGGCGCCAGAAATTCTTCTGCTTCCTCGCTGCTTTCCCGAGGTAACGTTGGTGTTTCCCTTGAAGAGGAAAGGGTGACGCAGCAGAGTGAAGTAAGTATGTCCCTCGGTTTGTTGAGAACCAAGGTATCAATCCAATAGGAGATAACACACAAGTCGCCAAATACCAACACAAACAATCAACAACTTGCACCCAATGCCATAAAGGGGTTGTCAATCCCTTCTAGGTTATTTGCAAATGTGAGATCTGATAGAGATAGATAAACAAATAAAGTAAATATTTTTGGGGTTTTTTTTTATGATTGAAAAGTAAAAGATTGCAAAATAGTAGATCTGAAACTTATAAGATGTAAAAGAGACCCGGGGGGCATATGTTTCATTAGAGGCTTCTCTCATAATAGCAAGTTTACGGTGGGTGAACGAATTATTGTCAAGCAATTGATAGAAAAGCAAAATAATTATAACGACATGTATGGCAATGATGATGAATATAGGCATCACATTCGAGACAAGTAGACCGACTCCTGCGTGCATCTACTACTATTACTCCACACATCGACCAACTCCTGCCTGCATCTAGATTATTAAGTTCATAAGAATAGAGTAACGCCTTAAGAAAGATGACATGTTGTAGAAGAATTAACTCAAGAAATATGATGAAACCCCCATCTTTTTATCCTCGATGGCAACAATACAATACGTGTCATGTCCCCTAATGTCACTGGGATTGAGCGCCGCAAGATTGAACCCAAAGAAAAGCACTTCTCTCATTGCAAGAATTATCAATGTAGTTGGCCAAACAAAACTGATAGTTCTAAGAGAATTACTAAGATATAAGATCGTGCATAAAAGAATTCAGAAGAAACTCAAATATTATTCATAGATAATTTGATCATAAACCCACAATTCATCGGATCTTGACAAACACACTGCAAAAGAAGATTACATCGGATAGGTCTCCAAGAACAACGAGGAGAACATGGTATTGAAGATCAAAGAGAGAGAAGTAACCATGTAGCTACTAGCTATGGACCCGTAGGTCTGTGGTAAACTACTCACACTTCATCGAAAGGGCAATAGGGTTGATGTAGATGCCCTTCGTGGTTGATGCCCCCTCCGACAGAGTACCAAAAAAGGCCTCCAGGTGGGATGTTGCGAGAACAGAAGGTTACGGCGGCGGAAAAGTGGTTTCGATGGATGTTCTGATGTTTCTGGAATATGTTGGTATTTATAGGCGGAAGAAGTTGGTCGGGGGAGGCAAGAGGGGCCCACAAGGTAGGGGCATGCCCTACCGCCTAGGGGTGCCCCCACCCTTGTGGCCGCCTCGTGGATCCCCTCGTGTGTACTCCAAATCCATCTGATGTCTTCTAGTCCAAGAAAAATCTCCAAAAAGTTTCATTCCGTTTGGACTCCGTTTGACATTCCTTTTCTACGGAACTCAAAAACAAGGAAAAACAGATACTCGCACTGGGCTCTAGGTTAATAGGTTAGTCCCAAAAATCATATAAAATAGCATATAAATGCATATAAAACACCCACTCAGCTCCGGTAGGTGCCGGGCGTTGTCATCTTTGTGAGATCAGTACCGAGATCGAAGGCATAATCGAGTCGCTTCGCCCAGGTGGCACGACCATTATGATCGCACTCTGATGCCCCCGCCACGAGACATCTCATATGGGCGCCGACCCTATGATGGTAGGCAACGATGCGGTGGCGATCGAAGGCCGAGTCCGCCGCACCACACAAGAGACCACCGAGACCTGTAGTTCAATGTGAGATATGTTCTCGCTCAGAATTTGGTCGACAGGGGTCGGGCTCTGAGGGAGGGCCTTGATGTTGATGTGCCCAATGGTTCTGTACCCTCTAGCCTCGAGTGTTTCAGTCGATACATTAGGGTTGCAGAGATTCCTAACAACTTCAGGTTGGCGACGGGGATCAGCAAGTTCATAGGTGAGTCAAAGCAAGAGATCTGGTTGGAAGACTACCGGGTGGCTGTCCAGACTGGCGGCGAAAATGACAACATGGCCATGAAACACTTGTCGTTGATGCTTGAAGGGTCTAGTTGGGCTTGGCTCACTCAGCTTCCACGTGGTAGTATATTCTATTGGCATGACATGGCTCGAGTCTTCGTCAAGACCTTTGAGGGCACGTACAAGCGGCCGGGTGGTTTGGCCGAGTTATATCACTGTGTCCATAAGCAAAAAAAGACTCTCCGAGAGGATATCCAGTGATGGACCATCCTGCACAAATATGCTGGAGAATGTCACCGAGGACCAGGCGATCTACGTTTAAGGCCATCATTACGTACCGAGAGCTGAATCTGAAGTATGGTCATATGGAGAACCTGACTCTTAGTCAGGCTATGGAGATAGCCAGTCGGTACGCCAATGGTGAAGATGAAGACCAACTGAAAAGTGGCAAGAGCCGAGCGGACGACGTAAATCATTTGGATAACAACAAGGTTAAAAAGCACAAGTGAAAGGCTGAGGCGACCCGAAATGCCGAGGCTGCGGCTCTGGCCGGCCAAAGAAAAGGAAAATGCCCGCAGAAATAGAAGAAATAATGGAAAGGTGATACGCCTCCACCGTATATATAATCTTTGATTGTTCCATGCTATTATATTAACTGACTTGGATGTTTTATATGCATTTATATGCTATTTTATATGATTTTTGGGACTAACCTATTAACCCAAAGCCCAGTGCCAGTTTTTGTTTTTTCCTTGTTTTTGAGTTTTGCAGAAAAGGAACATCAAATGGAGTCCAAACGCAACGAAACTTTTTGGAGATTTTTCTTGGACCAGAAGACATTAGATGGACTTGGAGTACACACCAGGGGATCCACGAGGCAGCCACAAGGGTGGGGGCGCCCCCAAGGGTGTAGGGCGCGCCCCCCTACCTTGTGGGCCCCTCGTGCCTCCCCCGGCCGACTTCTTCCACCTATAAATACCATTATATTCCAGAAACATGTGAACATCCATCGAAACCACTTTTTCGCCGCCGTGATCTCCAACGTATCTATAAATTTTGATTGTTCCATGCTATTATATTACCTGACTTGGATGTTTTATATGCATTGATATGCTATTCTATATGATTTTTGGGACTAACCTATTAACCCAAAGCCCAGTGCCAGTTTCTATTTTTTTCCTTGTTTTTGAGTTTTGCAGAAAAAGAATATCAAATGGAGTCCAAAAGGTACGAAACTTTTTGGAGATTTTTCTTGGACCGGAAGACATTAGATTGACTTGGAGTACACGCCAGGGGATCCACGAGGCGGCCACAAGGGTGGGGGCACCCCCAGGGGGTAGGGCGCGCCCCCTAACTTGTGGGCCCCATGTGCCTCCACCGACCGACTTCTTCCCTCTATAAACCCCAATATATTTCAGAAACATCAAAACATCCATCGAAACCACATCAGAACATCCAAAGGGAAGGAAAAGGCCCGCGATGGTTAACTCCTACCAACCTCCCCCCTAGGAGCATGCGTAGTAGTACTTTGCTTCGAGGGCTAATAAATCTTTTGCAATAAGTATGTGAGTTCTTTATGACTAATGTTGAGTCCATGGATTATACGCACTCTCACCCTTCCACCTTGCTAGCCACTCTAGTACCGCACAACTTTCGCCGGTGCACAAACCCTCCTTATACCTTCCTCAAAACAGCCACCATACCTACCTATCATGGAATTTCCATAGCCATTCCGAGATATATTGCCATGTAACTCCACCATTTCGTTTCCTATGACACGCTTCATCATTGTTATATTGCTTTGCATGATCAAGTAGTTGACATAGTATTTGTGGCAAAGCCACCATTCATATTTTTCATACATGTGACTCTTGATCATTGCACGTCCCGGTACACCGCCGGAGGCATTCATATAGAGTCATATTTTGTTCTAGCATCAAATTGTAAGTAAATAAAAGTGTGATGATCATCATTATTAGAACATTGTCCCATGTGAGGTTATGAAAAATAAAAGAGGCCAAAGAAGCCCAAATAAAAAAAAAGAGGCCAAAGAAGCCCGCCAAAAAAAGAGGCCAAAGAAGCCCGCCAAAAAAGAGAGGCCAAAGAGCCCAAAATAAAAAATGAGAGAGAAAGAGAGAAGGGACAATGTTGCTATCTTTTTACACACTTGTGCTTCAAAGTAGTACCATGTTCTTCATGATAAAGAGTCTCCTATGTTGTCACTTGCATATATTACTAGTGGGAATTTCCGTTATAGAACTTGGCTTGTGTATTCCAATGATGGGCTTCGTCAAATGCCCTAGGTCTTCATGAGCAAGCAAGCGGATGCACACCCACTAGTTGTCTTTTTTGAGCTTTCATACACTTATAACTCTAGTGCATCAGTTACATGGCAATCCCTGCTCACTCGCATTAATATCAATTGATGGACATCTCCATAGTCCATTGATTTGCCGAGTTGATGTAAGAATTTCTCCCCATTTTTGTCTATTACCACCTTCTACTCCACCCATAGTTCTATATCCATGGCTCACGGTCATATATTGCGTGAAATATTGAAAACGCTGAAGCGCGTTAAAAAGTATGAACCAAATTCTTGGCTGACACCGGGTTGGGCATGATCACCTTGTGTTGAAAAGAGGGAGAATAATAAGGCTATATGATTTTGTAGGGATGACTTTCTTTAGCCATGTTATTTTTGAAGCTTGATGATTCACTATCTAGTATGCTTAAAATATTATTGTTCTCATGTCAATATAACCTTTTGCTTGAAACTTATGGATCTGAACTTTCATACCATTTTAAAGAAGAATTGCATTGATAAATATGTTTGGTAGCATCCCACATCAAAAATTATATTTTTATCATTTACCTACTCGAGGACGAGCAGGAATTAAGCTTGGGGATGCTTGATACGTCTCCAACGTATCTATATATTACCTGACTTGGATGTTTTAAATGCATTAATATGCTATTTTATATGATTTTTGGGACTAACATATTAACCTAGAGCCTAGTGCCAGTTTCTGTTTTTTTTCCTTGTTTTTGAGTTTCGCAAAAAAAGGAATATCAAACTGAGTCCAAACGGAACGAAACTTCACGGAGATTTTTCTTGGACCAGAAGACATAAGATGGACTTGGAGCACACGCCAAGGGGTCTGCAAGGGACCCATAGGGTGGAGGGCGTGCCCAGGGGGTAGGGCATGCCCCATACCTTGTGGGCCCTTCGAGCCTCCTCTGACCGACCTCGTTCGCCTATAAATTCCTGAATATTCCAGAAACCCTAAATGTGGGATCAAAACCACTTTTTCACACCGCAACTCTCTATTCTCATGAGAACCCATCTGGAGGCCTTTTCCGGTACTCTGCCGGAGGGGGTATCAACCACGGAGGGCATCTACATCAACACCATTGCCCTTCCGATGAAGTGTGAGTACTTTACCACAGACCTACGGGTACATAGCTAGTAGCTAGATCGTTGTTGTTCTTGGAGATCTATTGTTGTTCCTCAATACCATGTTCTCATTGTTGTTCTTGGAGATCTATCGTTGGTTTGGCCAACTAGATTAGCTTTTCTTGCAATGGGACAAGTGCTTTTCTTTGGGTTCAATCTTGCGGTGCTCAATCCCAGTGACAGAAAGGGACATGACACGTGTTGTACTGTTGCCATCGAGGATAAAAAGATGGGGTTTTGATCATATTGCTTGAGTTAATTTATCTACATCATGTCATCTTACTTAATGTGTTACTCTGTTTTCATGTACTGAATACACTAGATGCATGCTGGATAGCGGCGATGTGTGGAGTAATAGTAGTAGATGCAGGCAGGAGTCGGCCTATTTGTCACGGACGTGATGCCTATATTCATGATTATTACCATAGATATCGTTATAATTATTCACTTTTTTATCAATTGCTTGACAGTAATTTGTTCACCCACCGTAATACTTGCTATCATGAGAGAAGCCTCTAGTGAAACCTATGGCCCCCGGGTCTCTTTTACATCTTATAAGTTTCGATCTACTATTCAGCAATCATTTACTTTTCAATCTATAAATCGAAAACCCAAAAATATTTACTTTACTTCTTTATCTATCTCTATCAGATCTCACTTTTTGCAAATAACCTAGAAGGGATTGACAACCCCTTTATAGCGTTGGGTGCAAGTTGTTTGATTGTTTTATGCAGGTATTTGGTGGCTTGTGTGTGATCTCCTACTGGATTGATACATTGGTTCTCAAAACTGAGGGAAATACTTACTTCACTCTTGTTGCATCCCCTTTCCTCTTTAAGGGATAACACCGACGCACCTCGGGAAAGTAGCGAGGAAGCAAAAGGCAAGAAGCAGGTCGCTTCGAAGAGTGACATCCTCGACCAGCCTTGTTAGATCCATACAAATAAAATGCAGACGACAACTTGATCTTGCCCAAGCATACCACTCGGGAGTGTCGTCTCCTCAAGCAAGAGATGCGACAAGACCCCTCAAGAGATAAAGACGAGGACAACGACGGAGGCAAGGGCACCTCTAGGTACACCAATATCGAGAAGGTCAAGATGATCTTTGCCGACGTCGATAGCAAGAGCCGCCTCAAGGTTACAAACCAAGAGGTCAACACGGCAGTTCCGACTATCACAAAATATCTCGACTGCGCTAAGACGCCCGTCACCTTCTGATGACCCGCAAGTGTAGGGTATCTATCATAGTCCTTTCGATACGTAAGAGTATCGAACCCAATGGAGGGAGTCATGGACTAAGGGGTCCTCAGGGGATCGGTCCATCATATACGGGCCGAACTGGTGGGCTGTAGTGAAGCTTCGGCCGAAGATCTTTGACGCCATGGTGTGCCCTCCACGTCAAGGCCTGCGTGATCATTCCTTCATTGTAAACTGACTTCATGTAACCCTAACCCTCTCGGTGCCTATATAAACCGCTAGAGCTTCATTCATCACCTTTCCCATCTAGGGTTTAGCCTGCCTGTTCTCAAGGTAGATTGACCCTGTAATCATACCCATCAATATAATCAAGCATGAGTAGGGTTTTACCTCTTCGAGAGGGTCTGAACCTGGGAGAAACCTCGTGTCCCTTGTCTCCTGTTCCTCATTGATCCTAGATCCACAGCTCGGGACCCCCTACCCGACAACCGCCGGTTTTGTCACCGGCATTGGTGACTTCATTGAGAGTTCCGCTGTTGGGTCGCTGAAAGGATCAGTGGCTCAACCGGTTGTTGGAGACCCCACCCATGTCGAGGGCATCCTCACCCCCAGCCAGCTTTTCATATTCGGCGGCATATTGCTACGCACCAACTCCACTGGCCGTATGGACCAGATCGAATACCTTGACCCTGTAAGGGGGCTCGCTGGCCTAGAGGTGTCGACCCCAGGGTCAGCTAGTGGACCCAAAGGAATCGAGTGCCACCTAGAGCTCGACCTTAAAGCCTGATCTAGACGAGCCGCCCGTGAGATCTCCGGCCAAACACCTGGAGGGTTCGTCCTCCATGTGTGCCTATTCGGTTGACCACTTGGTGAGTCAATTCTGTGCCATGGGAATACCTGTTAGCAGGACGATGGCCTATGATCGGATCGGGCTTAAACCCGATGAACAAGCAATCAATACCCCCCCTCCCAATCACACACCTCGTCGCCACCGTCGAAGAGGCAGGGGAAGGGCCACAACCTCCTAAGATAAAAATGGTGTACACCCGGATCTCCATCATGGAGTCAGATACCAGACCAGAAGGAAGCCCGGACCCGAGCCATAGAGCAGGATCCGGCCTCGAGCCGAGCTAATCACACACCGGCCCAAGTATGAACCCCGCGCGACTAGAGCTAGAGACAAACCAGCCACCCGCGGAAGACAGTCCGGATCCACCGCGGATGGGAATCTCCAATATTTTTTCACCCACCTCCCACATAGAATATTCCCCACACAGAGTAAATCCGGACGCATGGGACCTTATGTACGTCAAACAGCAGCCAAATGAGATAGTCCGTCATTACTGGGCTAGATTTCTCTCGATAAAAAACAAGATGGCAGCCTGGAGCAAAAAACAGGTAATCGAAGCTTTCTGATTCACATGCAAAGACGAGGGTATCCTGAATGCCACGCCCGTTGCCGAGTACAAAGCTTCACCGAACTGTTAGACATGGTACGCATGTACTCAACCATGAAAAGCACGTGGAGGATGCAACAAAAGACCACAGAGCCACCGCCTGCCACACAACACAAAAAAGTTCACGTCAAATGAGCATGCACACGACGGTCGCCCGAACACGAGCCCGCTGAAAAGAAAACCAGACCCAGGTCGGTCCTGGATGAGCTGCTGGATAAACCATGCCTGATTCACTCAACAGTACTAGATACAAAGCCAACCCATAGACTTCGAGCCTGTTGGGTGGTAAGGCAAGTGGCCAAACAGAAATAATTAATTTTGGGCCTTACACCCTCTGACAGGCAGCCCGCAACGCCACCCTCCGACCGTTTACAAGACATTCTCTTCAAACAGCAACAAGAAAAAGCTCTTAGAGAGCTCGGCCAGATCTATCAAGTGACGGCCGCACAGTCATTGGCCGCTACGCCTATCAGCTTCGACGAGAAGGATGAGCCAAGACCCCGTACCAATGACGCACCCACCGCACTAGTCCTCGACCCCATCATCGACGGCTTCATGCTACCTAAAGTGCTGATGGACGGAGGCAACAGACTCAACCTCATCTACGAGGATGCTCTCGACAAAATGCAGTTCGATAGGTCTCGCATTGAACGCTGTTATACCACATTCCGAGGAACAATCCCTGGCAGGGAGGCACACTGCTCGGGACACATAACCCTGGACGTTGTATTCGGCACACCCGACAACTACAGATCCGAACACCTGCAGTTGGTGTCAAAACCGGTCGACCTTGGGGTAGGGGGTCTCGAGCTGTGGATCTGGGATCAATGGGGAACAAGGGACGATGAACATGTAGTTTACCCGGGTTCGGGCCCTCTCGAAGAGGTAATACCCTACGCCCTGCTTGATTGCATTGGATGCGTATATGATTACAGAGTGGATCTACCTCGAGATCAGCATGAGCTAAACCCTAAGGTGATGAGGTGATGGATGTAGCTCTAACCCTGAAGATTATGTCCCTCGGTTTATATAGACACCGATAGGGTTAGGGTTACACTTGATTAGTTGCCGAAAGAGGAAATTCCTGCCTATCCTTAGCTTGGAGGGCACACCACGACTACAAAGTTTTCTTATCTGATCATTGATCTTCAGTCATTATACGGCTTCACCAGTCCGGCCCACATCCAATGAGCCGGCGTCCTGAGGACCCCTTAGTCCATAACTCCCTCAGTAGCCCCCGAACTAGCCTCCAACGTCGGGGAGTGTATCCAGCATCCAAACACTGGATTGTCTTTGACTTGCGAGGTGAGTTCTTCAATGTAGTATGCACATGTTCGGAGTCTAGTGGTGTTCGAGATCTGAAACGTCAATTTTACATAGACCTGAAGGAAAAAAACAGTCGTTCGAGTGCGAATAGTGTCCTTGACTAACAACTCTTTAACGAAGGGCTGCAACCGGTCATAACTCTGTGCGGCAGGCCGTTCTTGATGCGTGGCTCGAGGCCGACTCCTCATTGGCACGTCTCATGAAGGTGGAGATTATGCTTTGTTTTTTCAGGGATATGATCAATGATCCCGATTCCCCACTCGCACATAACGTTATGAGATTATTGGGAAGTGCAAAAGCCTACAACATTAAAAGAGGGACTCATGGTCCTCCCATGGCTTATAAAGAGGGGATAGCTTGTAATTCCCAGGATGCGACTATATCTCCTACATGTCGAGGCATGAGTTAGAGACATAAACGCATTCTGGAATGATCACAATCGTGGTATCTTTGCACAACTCATGTAATGAATAGGGGTGAAAGAGGAAAAAATAGTTGGCTTACACTCGCCACATCACACAATGAATACAAATGTATGAGATGAAATACTTGTTTGCGCCGTGTCCGTTGTGTCGCTCGTTTCCATGCCACCGAACCGTGGGAACCTGGTTACCGGGAGCACCCCACCTATCTCTTTGAATGACACGATCGCGTCACTTCTTTTGCGCCAGCATCTCAACGAGTTACCGGAACCGATATGTTGCCGTGGCATCATTTTCGGATTCGTCGCCGTGGCACCCTTTCTTTCCACCATGGTGACAATTGCTCCATATCATCTTCATGTCTACTTTTAACTAAAAATTGCATAAAACTTGCATTTGTCATCCGCATCATGGTAACAACATTTAAAATGTTTAATTTGTGTTTGCTTAAAAATTGCTAATTATGTCCATGGGGATTTTTCAGAATTGTTGTTGTTATTTCCGGCCTCATTTAAAATGAGTAGATAGTGTAGTTTGCTCAAGCTTCACCTCTTGCCATGTTAAAGAACATTTAAACTTGTTGGGTTCATAACCAAGAGCAAACTAAATAATTAAATGTGGTGTTTCATCAATATGCAACTTGTTGCATATTGAGCTCCACTTAACTTGTAGTATTGTTTGGGCACTTTTCCACGCCTTGCATATTTAAACCGTACATGCATCATACTTGGTTGTGCATCATATTCCATGTTTATGATTGTGTGTTTACCGTGTTGTTTGCTTCTTTCCTGTATGCTTCTCTCGTTAGCTTTGGTTTCGTTCCAGAGTTGTGAGGATTTCTTCGACTACTTCTTGGGCTCGTTCTTCTTCCTTGCAGGATCCTAGGCAAGATGACCGTTCCCCGATATCACCTCTATCTTTGCCTTGCTAGTTGTCTCGCTCTATAGTTTTGCCACGATGCCTATTCTTGTCTTGTCAGCCTCCTATGTTGCCATGAAGCTCTCTAACCGCCTTCCTAGAAAACTGTTGATTGGCTAAGTACGCCTTTGCTCAGCCCCTCTTATAGCGTTGTTAATTGCAGGTGAAGTTTGAAGATTGCTACATGTTTGGACTTGTTTATTGGGATAACATAATATATATCTTAAGTAATTAATGCACATATATATTGGTATGGGTGAAAGGCTTGGCCTTTTGCTTGGTGTTTTGCTCCACTCATGCCACCTTAGGACCCGATAAACCGGTGTTATGTTCCTTGATTTTTGCATTCCTAACACGGTTGGGGTTTATGGCCCCCCCTGATAATTCGCTCTGCTTAAATCTTTTCCAGCAAGGCCCAACCTTGGTACTACATTTGCCTAACAACTAAAAACTTGCATAGGGAGTAATTAACCCTTGTTCTTAATCAACCCCCGGGCCAGTGCTCCTCATGAGTATTGGTCCAACCTAGAGCACGTTGCGACGCTCCCTTGGTAACTTGGACTTCAGCGATCCGTAAGCTTAGCTCATCCAATCGTGGCCTGAGATGAGATATGCGCGGCTCTTATCCGGGTGTCGGCACGTTGGGAGGTCTTGCTGGATTGGTCTTACCTATGTCGAAATATCTTGAGCACGAGATTCCGAGAATACTCGGGTTTTCCCAACATGGAGTTGCGACTCCGCAGATCGTGAGCATGTGATGGGCTAAGTTGGGACACCCCTGCAGGGTTATGAACTTTCAAAAACCGTGCCCGCGGTTATGTGGCAGATGGGAATTTGTTAATATCCGGTTGTAGATAACTTGGCACCATATCCTTAAGAATACACTACCTGTGTGAGTAACCGTGACGGTCTCTTTTCGAAGGGGTTTTCGGGAAGTGAACACGGTGGGGTTATGCATGAACGTGAGTAGCTAGGATCACTTCTTGATCAACTTGGCGACCGTTGGCACATACTCTCATCTCGCTCTGAATTCGTAAGCTAGTTGCTTAGGGCTTGCTGTAGACACTTTATCACCTCTCCACACCTAAAGGATTTGTTAGTTTTGATAACCGGGAATGGGATTGCTGAGTCCTTGTGACTCACAGATTACAACACACAACAGATGCAGGTACAGCCGAGTACGATGCAGGAGATGGATCAGAACTTCACTGGGAGTTCGATGAAGAGCGTGGTCGTTTCTATGTTACGTATTCCGATGATCGGTAGTGGTTCCTACTAGGGGCGATCAGGCCTTATGGTTGTGGAATCTTTTCTCATTCGGTTTTCGTTTGTAGTCGGACCCTGTGGTATTTGGATGAATGTATGTCATTGTATTCATTGTGTGACGTGGCGAGTGTAAGCCAACTATTTTTTTCCTCTTTCATTCCTGAATTTTTACATGAGATGTGCAAAGATACCACGCTTGCGGTCATTCCAGAATGCACTTATGTCTCTAAGTCGTGCCTCGACACGTAGGAGATATAGTCACATCCTGGGCATTACATAGCTCCAATTTCCATCCCACACCTTCCTCCACCTCCAGCTATAGCTTATGCAGCCCTTCAAAGCTCCAATGCCCGTTCTCTCTGCTCTATAGCCCATCCCACTATGTCCCTTCCAGCCACGGCCGGATCTGGTGCCAACGGGAAGTGGCATGCCTCCACCGACACCGATAGCGACATCCTGAGGCTGAATTGGGCCGGCTACTTGTCGGCTAACACCAGCCATCGGGCCCCTGAACAGGGCCAGATCGTCCCCACGCCCAGGCTGGGCGAAAGGTTGTATTCTTCTCCCATTTCCTTAGGGGGCTTGGCTTTCCCCTACACCCCTTTATGAGGGGGTTAATGTTCTTCTATGGGCTAGATTTTCATGATCTAGCCCCCAACTCCCGCCTCCATATCTCGACCTTCAATGTCTTCTGTGAGGTGCTCCTCCGAGTCCAACCGCACTTCGGCCTATGACTGGAGGTGTTTAATGTCAGGCCAAAGGTCGTGGGCGGCGAGCATGCGGACTACGGCGGGACCATGATCCGCAAGCTGACGTGAGTCTAGTGGCCAGAGGGTAAATTTATCGACACCGTCAAGGTGTGGCAAAAGGAATGGTTCTACATCACCAAGCCAAGGGATGCCGCCCGGGGGGCGGCTCCCGCATTCAGATCCGGACTCCCTTCACTAAAAAACCACTTCAATGATAATACTTCTTTGTCATAGTAGGTAACGTGTTCTATCATGCATGCATGTACATGACGATTTTATGATAGAATAAAGATAGTCATACATGTGCTGTCGTAGAAGTGTTCCATAAAAATACCAAAATTATCATCACGGAAGTGTACACTTCCATGACAATAAATGGCGCGTCATGGAAGTGTTTTCGTCAAGGGTAACCAACACGTGGCATCCACCGTAATAGGTCGCCATTAAGCTATCGGGTTCCGATATGGATCCGATAACCCGTTAATAGCCTGGACCAATGGGGATTTTCCATGTGTAAAATTTGCCGAATGATCCACGTGTCAACTCATCGTTGGGACAGATGTTTCCCTCCAATGGACGGAAGACACCTATGACATGTCGACACATGGCACATCCCAATAGTGGCCCATTTAAGGTAAAAGGTCAGCCCACCTAAAGGCCCACCATATATTTTCAGACACTAGTGGGCTGCCCGTTAACAGTCTACCATGTTTTGGGTCAAATCGAGGCCCATATCAGATCTGGCCCGTTCCCAACCTGTCGTGTTTTGGGCTAAATTACGGCCCATATCAGATCAGGCCTGTTAACAGGCTAATGTTCTTTTGGGCCCAATCTAAGTCGGGTTTGTATTTCAGCCTATTAAATGTCCGTTTAGCAGCTCCTCCCGATAATAGTTTTGGCCTGTTAGTGGCCTGTGGTGCATCTGGGCCATTGTCGGCCCGGTTTCACTTTAGGCCATTTAACGACCCATGCTACAACTAGACTATTTCTTGTCCGGAGTAACTTTAGGCCTCTTAACGGCCCGTAGTCTTCGTGGCCAAATTTCAGCCCAAGTGGCCTATCGGCCTGTTAGTCGCCCGTGTAACAGTTGGGCCTAATTACAGCCCGCGTTGAATCCAGCATGCTTACAGTCCATCTGTTAATGGCTCGTGACACTGTTGGGCCTATGGCCCGCATTGATACCGGACTGCTTAAAGCCCACAAATTTATTAGGCCGAACAGGGCCCGAGATATATTTTGGCCTATTAATGGCTTGTTCTATTTGTGCCAAACATGGGCCTAAGGCAATTTTGGCCTGTATTGGCCCGTGAATTTTTCCGCTCAACGCTAGCCCAATCTAGTTTTTAGCGTGTTAAAGGCCCATGGTATTCTCTGGCCCAGCTGGCCCAGAACTTTACTCGGCTTGTTAAAGGCAGAAACTACTATACGTTTAGACCTGATAATGGCCCAAGATGACTATAGGCCCATGTTTTGGCCCATATATAGCGAGTTACGGGCCGGCTGGAAGACCGACAACATTGAGATCCATTGGAGCTTCCAGGCTAAATTACATCATACCGACCAAGAATAAACCTAGACTATACAATAAAGAAATCATGACATATTACATCCACTAGGCATCAAAGTTCAACACTGGTGATAATAAAGCGCAACGTGGCTGCAGATGACATACACTGGGCATCAAAGGTCGCCACCAGTGCATTAAATGCGAAAACAAAAGAATACAAAGCTGAGAGCACTTTAGAAGGCATTAGGCCTGCCCTGGCGGTGCACTCCAAAGCAGCTGAACAGGCTGATGAGACCTCAGTTGTGTCAATGATAGATGATCTAACCGTAGATGCGTAGCAAGAAAGCATGCATGGATGTCCTCTGCAGCCTTCTTCACATCATTGACATCAAGATGGAGCTGAGTTGAAGCAAGCCTTTCCACTTTAAGTTGAAACTGAAGAAGTCGAACTGATTGAGGCAGCAACTGCACAGAGGTTGTCTCGCAGCTACTGGTGAGTAGCTTCAACTCACTGTCTTCATCAAGACATGACCTTGGGGTCATCTCGCTCTCTTCAAGATGGTTTGGCTCACTATCTTCCCTAAAGTTCTACCTGGCATGAGAGATATGACTCTGAAAGAGAAACAAGGAGACATGTAACAGGTTTCGCAATTATGTAAGCAAATAAATGGATTTGTTCTGCATAAGGAACATATTTTTACAACTACAATTTAAAACTTGTAGTTGTTGCAAACATCCAATCAGATGTAAACCCCAAAGTAAACAACAGTGGAGGAAATGATGCCTATCCATATCTGTACTATAACAAAGTTTGAAGTCTTGAGAAGGATGAACTTACATTACATGTTAACACGGGCTGGACAAATCCCTTCTTCATGTTGATTGAAGGATAATTCAATAAATTTTCCAAAGAAACTTCTTTATAAGCATTGCCTTGATTCTACATTTTGTAAAAGAGTAATATAGATCAAATAATATTGGAAGAAATAGAGGATAATGAAGCTCAGGTGCAGAGTGATAATACATAATCAAATAGCAATTATTAAGTACAACGTTACAAGGCAAAAGGTACTGACAAGAGGAATGCATACATTAACGTGTGCAGCAGCATTGGCTTTATTCAACATTTTGGTAAGAGTAAATGTTGATCTGATAATTTGGAGAAAGTGGAGGGCAGGGCAGATAAGATGTAGAGTAATGCTAGAAAATCAACTATCTCACAATGCAAGTACAGTAATACTACCATCGTCCGTTATTACTTGTCACTCAAATGGATGTATCTAGCACTATTAAGTTCTAAATACATCCAATTGAGCAACAATTAATTTGATACAGAGTGAGTACATGACAACATGTACTGACATGAGCAATCCAAAACTTCATAACAATTGTGTTAATTCTACATTTATCTAAGAGTAAATATAGATATTATAATTTCGAGCAAAGAGAGGATAAATAAGCGAACATTTACAGTGATGCCACATAATCAAACAACAATGAGTGTAAGTATGCTGACAAAGGGCAAGAGGTACTGACAAAAGCAATGCAGTGCCCAGTATTGTCTTCAGATCGTAAGATCCTTTGACAAAGGAGATTCATCTGAAATTAGTTTTCATACAAGAAAGAAGGTAAGGCACATGCAGAAATTTAGGAGTTCAAATTTTGAATTGATATCATAGACAGTACCTGATGCTGGGCTCAATGCAGTTCTAATAGGGGTTTGGCTGCTGATCTATGTGATTTAACAGGTATCACTACCTTTTCCAAATACCTAGTTTGTACTCCTTGAGGATCTGCACTCACCCTCTTCCTTTTGGACATCTATTATGAAAGAACAACATTTGACTGGAAAAACATAGTATGATGACACATGAAATAGGTACAGAAAATCGATAGGTGTGGCACATACTCATATATGATGCTTAAACTAAGCAGATGGTGGTGTAACAAAGTAGAAGTAATGCAAGAGGTCTTATGAAAAATATGTGCGACCAATACAACCTTGCCTAGTTAGAGCAAGCACCTTGATGGGTGAATAAGATAGAGCATCCTCCACCATGCCATGTTTGTTAGCCAGTGGATTGTTCCGCAATATTCCTCTCATGCGCCCATTCTCATATTCATTTTGATCATGTTCAATACCTGACATGCATGAAAACATAAAAACAAGTGAGATTATCTTTGTAATGTAGAAGTGATTCTAGTCCAATATTGCCTCCCTATAAACCCATTTGTGCTATCTATGCAATTCTTCTAAGAGATGTCATGCATGCTGTAATTCGGTGTGTGCATTAATATAATGTGGCCTATTACTCAAAATATGAGAGCTCCAAAAATGATGATACTTCGTAGATGACAGCTTCAACATATAGTAAAGAAGAACAAGTTGACATGACCTGGAAAATTCAAAATATACTAAGGGAGAACAACTCGACGTGACCAGTCGACAGCAAATGTCTCTACTACTCTTCCCAACAAGGAACATACTTATTAAAGAAGAGAAGAGGATCATGTTAAAGAAGAGCAGAAGAGCAAGCAGATTGAAGATATTACAAGTCTTTCTATACAGTGTTTGCTACCCACCCATGATGAACCAGAGCGCATAGACAAATACTATTCCTTCTGGTCTTTCCATATGTGGCTCACATGAATTTCGAAACTAAAGTAGGAACATTTAGCTGACCAAATAAACATGTCTTGGTTTTACTAATATCAACATATTATATTCACAATTGTACAACTAAGCTCGTTTAGCTCGATGGGTGGAGCAGTGCTATTACGACACGAACCACATAGGTTGATTGTAGTCAACATAAAATGGGGAAACCGTAAGCATGATGAGTATAGTGTTGACCGTGGCAGTGGGATGGCATATTCGAAGCTGCAAGCCGAGCAAAGGGTAGTTAGCAACCGATGTTTGCTTTGAAATAACAACTAAGATTTGGTATGGGGAAGAAAGTACAGTCAACAAGTGACAAAATAATGCAATTCTGCTATCTCTCTATATGTCGCAACATGCATTTGGACACTCAAGTGGGACGTTTAGCTAACCAATGAAATGTGTCTATTAACTAATATCAGTATCATATCACAATCATATTTGAACAACTAAGCTTTGGTATTATGAGTGCTGTGTTATTTAGCTTGAAGGGTGGAGTACTGCTAGTACGACAGAAAGCACCTACGCAGATCATAGTAGGGTAGATAAAATAGGAAAACCCTAAGAATCAAGAGTAATTTCAGGAAAGTCGAACTAACTCGACCATATGGGCTTGTATTGCCGGTATGGCAAGAAAGGGTTCAGAAAGGCTTCGGTCCCAAAAGGGGCAGCTCTATTCAACTAGAGGCACAATATTGTTACTATCAACTTAAACTATCAAAGACGACATAGCTCCCAACATTTACCGTATATTATGGCAGACCATCTAGAATCGTTGAGAGCATCCTTTTCTCCCACAAGGTAAACTACTCATACAAATGCATCTTGATGTTCCGTGTAACACACAGGCATCTTGCTAGTTAGATAATACAATTTGTGTTGCCCACCCATGATGAACCAGAGCGCACAGAGAAATGCAAATCCCTAATGTCTCTCTATATGTGGCGCACATGCATTTGGAAATGAATATAGGAACATTAGCTAACCAATTAAATGTTCTCCATTTTAGTAATATGAGCATCATATTAGATTCGTATTTCAACAACTAAGCTTTGGAATTATGAGTGGCATGTTGTTTCGCTTGATGGGTTGAGGTCTTGAGGAGCAGTGCTAGCACGACACGAAGCACCTATGATGATGGTAGTGAATATAAAGGGGGGAAACCATAAGCTTTACGAGTATAGTTACCATGCCATGGAGGATCTGAAGGTGCAACCCGGACAGAGGCTACTTCGCAACCAATGTTTGCTTTCAACTAGCCACTATGATTTGGTACGGACAAGAAAAGTACAGTAAACAAGTTACGATCTATTTTCCGGGTAAGATCAATAACTTAAGCATATATGAAAGAGTACCACCTCTCTCCCTGCTGATATGTTGAGGGTGTTGCAGGTGCGATGGCTGTCGGCAATGTGGAAAAAGACTTTAGATGGTAGATGGCCGGGTCGGGGGATAAGTCTTATTGCCATGGACGAGGCGGTCGAGGAGTAGAAAAGGCAAGGTGGAAGACGCCGCCGATGAAGCGAGAGGGCGCGATGAAAGGATCCTGGTCCGGCGCCATAGATGAGAGACGTCCATCTCTTGTAGTGGACGATTGGGTAGGGGTAGCGGCTCCGGCAAGGTGGAGGATGGGGTCGCGAACGGAAGAAGTTTGCCGGAGTGGGGAGGTTGTTGTGGCGCCGATGGTGTATGAATGGGGAAATGGAGGGGGAGGGGGGATCTTAGTCTTTGGGGCACGCTTGTCTGAAATGTTGGAAAGTTATGAACTTAGCCCCGGTTTAAAATTTCGAATATCTCGTCGGATGGGGATAGGACAGTTATCTCACATCTCCTCCATATTTTCCGGTAGCGATTTCGCGAGAGGAGAGGGTGTTTTTCCGCCCACGTTTGGCTCCCACGGTGTATGAACGAGGCTGGCAGGTAGGGAGGTTGTGTCACGTTTGAGGGGAGTTACACATCTGCCCTTATTTAAAATATTTGCCTACATCGATTTCGGAAGAGGTGAGTTTTTTTTGTCGCCCATCGTGTATGAATGGGGAAATGGAGGGAGAGAGGCCGGTCTTTCGGATGAGCTTGAATAAAATGTGTTTTTCTGCCCATGTTTAGCACCCGCCGTGCCTGAATGGGCTCAGAGGCATTCTTGTCATGTCTGATTGAAGTTACTAGTCTACCCTATCGACAATAGTGGAAATCGGGTCGATTAGGATGTGAAGTGTCAGGGGTAGACAGTAATTTCCATCTCTTAAATACTTCCTTCGAGCAGCCGGCAAATGATAGTGGGTGTTTTGCCGCTTCGTTCAAAATTTGGAAGAATTAGCATTCACGTTTACCTTGGGCCCTGGCAACTAAATTCAAATCCAATTTATATTCGATTATGAATATCCATACATCATTCTATGTTTTGTTATTTATTTCTTCAAAACCACTACAAAGATTTATTCCACCTTTATATATGAATATGATTTAGTAATGTCGTGATCTTCGAATTCAGTAGGTTGGATACACTTTGAGTCAAACTGTTATTTCATCCAATTCAATTTGCTCACACGAAAAATAGTTCACCTTATGTCAATCATACAAGTATTGATGATTATCTCACCTATAAAATTTAGATCATTACAACACATGCACAACAAACGGGGTCTTATAACATAATCCATTCAGAGACATGACACATCATGCAAATATACTAATCTAATGACAATTTCAACTGGTATCTAAAGGAGAACTGGGATTACCCTGGGCTTCAGATAGCAGAAGCAGTAGGACCTCCTCTGTCTTCCAATGCAACAGTCTAACTTCCTCCAATTCTTGGGTTGCTTGCATAATGCGTGCAACTAATTGCATAATTTCCAGCCTCAAGATCAAGATTACCTCATTCATGGTAGCCACACCATCTCTTCCTACCTCTAGTAGAGCCACAATAACTACAATATTTTTGCTCAGACTGCTCTCCAGCGGTGTTGCCTCTGAACTGCTACCATATGGTAACATGGATGGCGCACTGCTTCGACAATTAGATTCTGGGGTTGTACATTGTGTCCTAGTGTGAACGACATCCTGAAAGGTTTCCGCTGGACATAAGTAAGAGATAGTTATCACGTGATCCACGCAATAAGCTTACATGGTAAATGACATACAAATTATTGCCGAGCATGGAAAGCTATATTTAAATGGTTCGAAGCAGCATGAGCCGAAAAAAATTAAAATGGTAAGATGAATAGGGATGTAAGTGGCAAATAAATGGCATCCGCTAGTCCCATCTAGTTAGTTTTTGCTAGCTCGCTAGTTCATTTTCCTAAAAAAACAAAAACTCTTTTGAACTATCATAGCATTAGTGGACTTTAATCGGGATTAAACGGGACCCAGTTTGACATCCCTAGATGAAAGGGAGTGTACCACCACTATATTTAAGTTGCCCATGCATCTAAGCAGTTGAAATAATATGAGAAAGCACGTAACAGTGTGGCCTCATATAAACTACGAAGACACTCTTATGATGAAGTTCATAGGAAAAGTTATGGACTCAAATGAAGCAGGCATGCATTTCTTTACGATAGTACAACAGGCACTGCTGACATATTGGCCAACTCAGGCATAGCCTAACAAGTAAAAAACAAGCATTCAAATCAAGAAATACAGCAAACCAGACAACTAAAATATTTGTAATTTTGTAGGATTACAGGTTGAGGGAACAAGCCAAGAAAGCAGCCCACACGCATTACATTTCACATGTACTAAAACACACGGGCTTACCACATGTTACTCCGAAGCCTCGCTGCGGTTGCAATGTTCTTTGAAGATATTGTCAGCATCACGTGGTTGCAAATCTAGTTGTTGTAGTTTATTCTGCACCCTCTATTTAGGTAAAATTAATTTTAACCGCAGGCATCGGTTCAAATTGATCATCAATGGTTAATCTAAACTAATGAAAGAAGGGTGTGTGCTTACACGACAATATATGTGCTTCACTCTATTTTTATGCTTGTTTGAAGTGTCAACCCCAAAAGAACAAATATTTTGCTTGATGGGGTTGACAGCTCCATAATTAATATAAGCATCGAATTAGTCATGCAACTTGGGAAGATCAAGAGCGGACAAAAAGGTAATGAGCAGAGGCTCGGAGCAGTGATGTAATAGCTAGCATCAGAAAACATAGGGTAAAATGAACAAAAAGCAGCAGAACCACAAGCTAGTTTGCTGATGTGTAGTTAAGCATAGAGAACATGGAGAAGTCTGATGTAACCAATAGGTGTCATCAGAACAACACCATTATCATCTATATCTATATATATATCCCTATATAGTGTGCGAATAACTTTGAAAGATGGTCGATGGATGAAACCAATCCGACAGTGCAGAGATGGCAAATCCGAGTACTACTTGCCATTGGATATCATCTATATTCCACCAGATTTTGCCACAAGTACAATCTAGAAGACTCCATGGTTGAACTTAAGCAGAATGCACAAACCTCAAAACACAAGCACTTTTCCTTTGTTCTAGAATCTTTCGTATCATAATTGCCCAGTTATTTTTCTAGATGAATCGCCATTATTTGTTTTTACTTTGTGCTTTACAACGCACAATTCTATGAATCTTAAAATAGATTAGCTTTTTTATAAAAACTAATTGATTTGAATGAGAAGAACTATAAGAATTAAACGAACATCTACATCATGCATATATGACTCATCTATTCATAACTAGCAAGATGCACATGCATTGCACGAAACATCAATATGCATTTCTTAATAAAACATGTGTTGTGATTGATCCATGCGGGAGTAATCCCATGTGTAAAAACTAATAATATCTTGAGAAAGAGGAGAGATAAGGTGAGGAGGAGTGGGGCGTGGTGGTGATTAATGGTCGGACTGAGCGGAGGCATGGCGATGGACGAGGCTGGCAGCGGACACCATGCCAGATTGTTCCAGAGGCTTCCTTTTTTAATTGCTCAACAATGATGTTGTGGGAGATAAGGATGAATGAGGGAAGGCCTTATCTGCAAATGTGGAGCGAGGTGTGGCTATCTTTTTTCAAAATTGCGATAGTTTGATTTCTATCCGTCAGAAAAAGATCGTAGAATCTATATTGCAAGACGGGAGGCATACCATCAGCACCAACTCATTTTTTTATAATAATATACTAGCTAGACGCCCGTGCGTTGCACATAACATCAAGATGCGTTTATATGAATAGTTTATCCTGTGGAAGATAAGGATGTATGAGGGAAGGCCTTATCTGCAAATGTGGAGAGGAGTGCGGGTATCTTTTTGCAAATATAGTTTCCTTCCTATGCATCTATATTGCAGGATGGAAGGCACACCATCATCACCAACTCTGTTTTTTTATAAGAGTAGAGATACTCGCAAGATGCTCGTGCGTTGCACGGAACATCAAGATGCATTTACATGAGTAGTTTATCCTGTTGGAGATAAGGATGAATGAGGGAAGGCCTTATCTACAAATGTGGAGAGGAGTGCGGGTATCTTTTGGCAAAATTGTCATAGTTTCCTTCCTATCCGTCAGATATAGATCGGGCGACCTATATTGCAGGATGGCAGGCACACCATCATCACCAACTCTCTCTCTCTCTCTCTCTCTCTCTCTCTCTCTCTCTCTCTGTGTGTGTGTGTGTGTGTGTGTGTGCGTGTGTACACACACACACACGCAGACACAGACACACACACACACACACTATTATGATCACGGGATCAGAATAATATTCTGATCACAACCAGAACTTCCTGAGTTACACGTCTGAACTTCCCTCTGTACGAACCCGACCTTCGGGCTATCTGTAACACCCCAAAAAAGTTTTGGTTTGGTTTTTACCAAATTCTTTATTTGATTTAAAGGAGGTTATTTGAAATTTTTCCTTTTGAGAGACCCTCCTTCCCAAGTCTTTGCTTCTGACAAATCTTTTTGAGTCCTTCTCAATCTTGATTCTGGTCTTGAGGGTCTTTCTACTTATATGAGTTCAACACAAAAACTCTTGGATTGTTTTGCTAACTCTTTTGTTAAAAAGGATTCCTATCTTTTTTTTATTATTATTCCCTCTCTACTCAAAAATGCACTCTTGCCATGACCTATGTTGAAAACTCCCTCCCAAAGCCTTCCTCCCTACCTTGGGTCAAGTCAAGCATCAATTCCAGCAAGTTTCAACTTTCCCTAGTTTTTATTTCTATTTATTTAAACCACAAAATATTTTTCTGTCATTTATTTGGACCTTAGTAGTTTACAAAGGAACTACTAGATCTCTTTTGAATCTTGGCTCCAAATAAATTCCTAGGGCTAGTCCTTAGTACCCTCAACTCATATCCATCAAGACCTACTGGTCATCAGTTCAAAATTTTCAAAATATGCTTGCTGCAAGTTTGGAGCAGATTTGCTATTTTTGGTGAATTTCATTCTTTCTTCTTTCCAAAAATTCTATGGTAATTCATGCAGCCTCCAGATGCATCAAGAGACCCCCTCACCAAGTCCCAGCTCAAGAAAAGTTTTCCACGTGCGTCAAACATTTCATCAAACAGCTTACATGCACTGTTCCTGTCAAGCTTCAGAATTCAGTAAAGTTCAGAGAAGTTCAGTGTCGTTTCTCGTCAGAGCTCGTCGTCGATCTCGCTAGTACCCGTGTTGGCATCTTGCTCCATGTTCCCTCTTCTTATCCAGTGCGCCGCGCGGTCGCTTGGCTGGTTGCGAGCGTCGGTGGCGAACTGTCGCGTCAGCTCCGGCGTCGTCCGCGGCGACAGTACCGCCCGTGGCGGCCGTCAGGGGTGAGCCCTGTAGTACGGCGCCGCTCCGCACCGCCCAAGCCACCGGTGGCCTCCGCGTGTTCATTTCCCCCTCCCCCCTGAGCACGCTGCAGAACCGTCGCCGTGGCCTGAGAAGCGCAGAGCGCGCTCTCTGCCGCCGACGAGCCCGTGAGCTCCGTTCCGTCGAAACCGCGGAGCAGGCCAAATGCGATCGAGCTTAGACGTTGAATGGAGCCAGTGGACCAATCCGAAGATGCTCAGTCACCTAAACCACCAGTCCGACCACTGCCTCGCCGTAATCCCTCGCCGGAGATATTTCGCTCATGGCACCTCCCTCGCCCGCCTATAAATAGGACCCCAGAGGCGTTGTGAAGCCACCGCATCCACCACACATCACCACAGCCTCGCCAAAACCCCTCAGAGGGCCTCGGAAGGACCTTCTTCCCCGACTCCGGCCGCCCCAATCCGCTTCGGGCTCCGGCAAGATCCGCTCTGTCAGAAGCCCCGTCCGGTGAGACCCATCATCGCCCGACGCCGCCGTCCGCCGTAGAGGAAGTAGCCGTCGCTGTGGTGCCTCCCGTCGGTCTCTTCCACCACCCACCGACGCGGAAGAACCTCCTGAACACGCCGATACCGAAGGAGGTGACGGAGCCGCAAACTTCGCCGAGCTAGACTCCGACTACTCCGAACCAGGCAAGCATGTTTGAACCTTTGATATGATGAGTGTTTTTCATGTTTGCTAGTGTGGTCTTTCTTAAGGCATGTTTATATAAGCATTTGGTGGATGTTATATTCCATGCGCGGTAAGTTGCAAGTGAGCTACAAAACTTGATGAGATCATATGATGGAGAACAACCTGATCATGTGGTGGCATGATAAGATGTAAGCTGGTATTGTTGGAGCATGCCAGTTCTACATCAACTGTTTAACTACGGTGTCGACGTGGATCAAGTCTCGATCCCGTCCATTTCCCTTTTTGTGCTACCACATGTTTTCTGCAAAGAATACGGTTTAGTAAGTTGCAAACCTCTTTCCTGGTACACACCAAATAGAGAGGCCGTGATGAAGGTCCCATGGCCCTGGATTAAAGCCGTCATCCGGTCAGGGGGCATGGGTGTTTCCGGTTGGGACCGAGAGGGGGGCACCCCTTAGAGCGCGCGGTATAAATTTGATCCCATGCTATTCGAGGAGTGACCTCCCCGCCTCAGGAGTTTTGCTTGAACGTTGCCCAGGGTGATTCCTGGCAGCGGAATGTGGAATGGGTGTGTACGGGTTAGATGCGTTTTCTTCTAAAATACCGTGAACGGAACTAGTCCTTGGTGACTACTGAAATCCGTTGACTGTGGTAAAGTACAAACTCTGCAGAGTCAAAACCATTCGCATAACCAAGTCCTTGGTCAAGGACGTTGGTTAGCAGATCCGTGTCAGTCTCAGTGTCAGTCTCTGTAGAACTAATACTTCTGACAGGGGTAAACCCGGTTGAATGTTTCTTCTGTGAATGGACTAACCTGTTTACTTTTATGTGCCGAGTATTCCTTAGGATGGTACTACCTCCAGGAACTACTCAAAATTTTCCTTGTATGATATAAGCCCTTTATGTGATGTCGCTAAGACGTCCGACTGTGGCATTCTTGTTATTTACTTTTGATATAAGCCCTTTATGTGATGTCGCTCAGACGTCCGACTGTGGCATTCTTGTTATTCACTTTTGATATAAGCCCTTTATGTGATGTCGCTCAGACGTCCGACTGTGGCATTCCTGTTATTCACTTTTGATATAAGCCCTTTATGTGATGTCGCTCAGACGTCCGACTGTGGCATCCTTGTTATTTACTTTTGATATAAGCCCTTTATGTG
>LR738714.1:504365285-504413810 GCA_902687465.1 Secale cereale
AAGCGCAGAGCGCGCTCTCTGCCGCCGACGAGCCCGTGAGCTCCGTTCCGTCGAAACCGCGGAGCAGGCCAAATGCGATCGAGCTTAGACGTTGAATGGAGCCAGTGGACCAATCCGAAGATGCTCAGTCACCTAAACCACCAGTCCGACCACTGCCTCGCCGTAATCCCTCGCCGGAGATATTTCGCTCACGGCACCTCCCTCGCCCGCCTATAAATAGGACCCCCAGAGGCGTTGTGAAGCCACCGCATCCACCACACCTCACCACAGCCTCGCCAAAACCCCTCAGAGGGCCTCGGAAGGGCCTTCTTCCCCGACTCCGGCCGCCCCGATCCGCTTCGGGCTCCGGCAAGATCCGCTCTGTCAGAAGCCCCGTCCGGTGAGACCCATCATCGCCCGACGCCGCCGTCCGCCGTAGAGGAAGTAGCCGTCGCTGTGGTGCCTCCCGTCGGTCTCTTACACCACCCACCGACGCGGAAGAACCTCCTGAACACGCCGATACCGAAGGAGGTGACGGAGCCGCAAACTTCGCCGAGCTAGACTCCGACTACTCCGAACCAGGCAAGCATGTTTGAAACTTTGATATGATGAGTGTTTTTCATGTTTGCTAGTGTGGTCTTTCTTAAGGCATGTTTATATAAGCATTTGGTGGATGTTATATTCCATGCGCGGTAAGTTGCAAGTGAGCTACAAAACTTGATGAGATCATATGATGGAGAACAACCTGATCATGTGGTGGCATGATAAGATGTAAGCTGGTATTGTTGGAGCATGCCAGTTCTACATCAACTGTTTAACTACGGTGTCGACGTGGATCAAGTCTCGATCCCGTCCATTTCCCTTTTTGTGCTACCACATGTTTTCTGCAAAGAATATGGTTTAGTAAGTTGCAAATCTCTTTCCTGGTACACACCAAATAGAGAGGCCGTGATGAAGGTCCCATGGCCCTGGATTAAAGCCGTCATCCGGTCAGGGGGCATGGGTGTTTCCGGTTGGGACCGAGAGGGGGACACCCCTTAGAGCGCGCGGTATAAATTTGATCCCATGCTATTCGAGGAGTGACCTCCCCGCCTCAGGAGTTTTGCTTGAACATTGCCCACGGTGATTCCTGGCAGCGGAATGTGGAATGGGTGTGTACGGGTTAGATGCGTTTTCTTCTAAAATACCGTGAACGGAACTAGTCCTTGGTGACTACTGAAATCCGTTGACTGTGGTAAAGTACAAACTCTGCAGAGTCAAAACCATTCGCATAACCAAGTCCTTGGTCAAGGACGTTGGTTAGCAGATCCGTGTCAGTCTCAGTGTCAGTCTCTGTAGAACTAATACTTCTGACAGGGGTAAACCCGGTTGAATGTTTCTTCTGTGAATGGACTAACCTGCTTACTTTTATGTGCCGAGTATTCCTTAGGATGGTACTACCTCCAGGAACTACTCAAAATTTTCCTTGTATGATATAAGCCCTTTATGTGATGTCGCTCAGATGTCCGACTGTGGCATTCTTGTTATTTACTTTTGATATAAGCCCTTTATGTGATGTCGCTCAGACGTCCGACTGTGGCATTCTTGTTATTTACTTTTGATATAAGCCCTTTATGTGATGTCGCTCAGACGTCCGACTGTGGCATTCTTGTTATTTACTTTTGATATAATCCCTTTATGTGATGTCGCTCAGACGTCCGACTGTGGCATTCTTGTTATTTACCTTTGATATAAGCCCTTTCTGCGGTGTCGCCCTGACGCCCGACTGCGGCATGTTTATTCTATTTTACCTTCCGAGGCGTCGCTTCAGACACCCGATCGGTCTTCCGCTATTTATTTATATTGCAGTGCTAATTTAATTACTCGCGTGTGCATTACTGCTCGTGTGCATCATGTTTGCATTTGTTATATCTTATGTCCAAACTGTCTTGCGAGTACATTCAAAGTACTCACCTGGCTTGTTGATTTGGCCAGATGTTGACGAAGGCGATCTTATGGATGAAGAGTTCGATAGCGAGTCCGACGCCTAGAGGAGTCCCAGTCAGTCCCTTGCGATCCTGGAGTTGGTCACTTGTATTATATACGCTTCCGCCACCATAATAAAATCACCAAGCCTCACTCCGGCGCTTGATGAGTGTAAGATATTGGAGTCACGCCACCCACACCACTGTGACATATTCACTACCACTATATCCACGAGTTAGTAGTTATGCCACCATATCCCATTGTGCCATACGCGCCTTTATGTATGATATTGGCGTACTTGTAATAAATTGTTGAGCAGCTTCAGCTCAACCTTGTATAATATTTAGTGCTTCTGGATTTTCTGTATCAAGGATTTGTCTGCCAGTATGGAGGATTTCTCTATACTAGTTTGATAAAAGGGGCGATTTTTCAATAAGTGTTTTATTGGAAAACCGGTCCTGACACTATCTTCGCAACCATGTCTCCCCGCATGAATTATTCCGGTTAGTCGTGTTCTATATGATGTAAGTGTAATCTTCAACCGGTTTTTAGCAACTAAATGCCTATTTTAAATAGGAATCTCGCTCGTTGGCAGATTTTGCTCTCTGGTCGTGATGAACTCGCGTTTTTTGCAATTTTATTGCCTGAGTTGTTCGACCTGAATTTCCCCCTGTGCTAGGTTGAACTTCCGCAAACATTGCCCAAATGAGGCTTGCGGTATATCGTTATAAAGCTATGGAGACGAGTATCATGACCCAAGTTAAATTTTGGACAAAATGTAAGCGGTTTAAGATCAGTTTTAAAAACCATTTTTTCTTCATACAAAAAACATGAATTGTATTTTCGATCGCATTTCTAAACCGTTTATCGGAATGAGGCAAATAATAGGGCGTTGGAAAGCTTCTGCAAAACCGCTACTTCCACATGTTGGAAGTTTTCTCTACTTCCATATGGTTAAAGAGTAATTTGAAAAATCGTAAACTTTTGCCAACCGAACAAGAGAGTCGGTATTTTCGATGTCATTTCTAAACGGCTAATCCAATTGAGGCAAATGATATTGTGTTGGAAAGCTTATGAAAATGTGCCGCTTTTTTATGTTGGAAGTTTTTTCTAATTTTGAACTGTTTAAGAGTAATTTAGCAAACAGTACAACTTCCACCGAGTCTGTATTTTTGATCTAATTTTTTAACCATACGTCCGAATGCAGCAAACGATATGGCGTTGGAAAGTTGAGGAAATGCGACATTTTTTGTATGTCTTGTTTCTCCTAATCCTTACGGTTTTAAGTTAATTTTGAAAATGGTTGAAAACGTATTTTCGCCGTAATTTCTACAAACTTTATCGGAATGGGGCAAATAATATACCGTTGAAAAGCTATAGAAAATGTGACACTTTTTCAGGTTGATGGTTTTCTCTAATTCCTAGTCATTTTCTAGTAATTTCGAAAAGACGAGATCATGCGTTCTGCCTTTATCGGAAAACAGATTCTGCGAAAATGCACCGGGTGAAGAACTTGAACTTCTCGGCATGTCTACTTGAAGTTCACTCTGTTTTTCACGTGCTTTTTTGGCTCGTAGCTCTCCATCCACTCACCGAAATTGAGCAAGTGATATACAAATGGAAAGCTGTTGTAAACATGCAACTTTCCCATGTTGATCATTTTTTCATTCTCGCGATGGTTTTAAAAGTTTTTCGTCTGAAATTCATTCAGTGTAGTAGTTGAACTTCCTGCTGTTTTCATGTTGAACTTCTGTGATGTATTTTCGTTTGTAATTTTCTCATCCATTCATCAGTGTTACACAAATGATATTCGTTTTGTACAAACCTCTCTCACAATAATTTTTTTAACTTTCTCCGACAGAGAACTTGAACTTATAACAACAAAACCTTTTGTCTTTGGCTTTTTATTCCTTTTTAATAGAAAATGCACACCGTGTAGTACGTGAACTTCTGGCAGTTATCGATCAGAACTTCTCTCGGTTACGTGAAAATATCTAAGTTTTTTATGAATATTAATTTGAAATTATTAATGCTTTTTTATGAATTCTGAAGCGCTCTATTTTGAAAAGTTGAACTTCTTGTTATTTTTTTTGAACTTCTTGTTGTCATTCTTTAATAACGAGGGAAATCTGAGTTGTCTATAATCATCAAACTTCTCCATCTTTTTAATATCGGCTTCCTGGGTTTTTTTTCTTAATCCTTTTTATGAAATTTTGAAGCGCTCTATTTTTAAAAGTTGAACTTCTTTGTCATTTTATTTTTGAACTTCTTGTTTCCCTTCTTTGATAACGAGGAAACTCTGAGTTTTCCATAATGATCGAACTTCTCCATCTTTTTAATATGGACTTCCTGGGTTTTTTTCTTAAACTTTTTAATGAAATTTTGAAGTGCTCTATTTTTAGAAGTTGAACTTCTTGTTATTTAATTTTTGAACTTCTTGCTTCCATTCTTTATATAACGAGGAAAATCTGGGTTTTCTATATTCATCGAACTTCTCCATCTTTTTAATTTGGACTTCCTGGTTTTGTTTCTTTTAGTAATGGAAAAATCCTACTTTTTGATAGACATCGAACCGCTCCGTTTTTAAATTTGAACTTCTAGCTTTATTTTAACATAGATTTATTTTTATAAAATTGTTTGAGATGCTTTTTTTACCTTCACAAAAAAATTAAAGCAATTTTTTGTATAGTAGTACAAGCACATATTGACATGCCACTACGCAAGGTGATGCACAAGCAAAATATTCAAGATAAGGCCACTATTGAACTTCTTATTTTGTACTTTTTTAGAAGCAGAAAAACTTCTTGGTTTATTCTTTAGTAATGTGGGAGAATCCTAGGTTTCGTTAATATGGAACCGCTCCGTTATTTAAATTTGAACTTCTATAGTTTTTGTAGAAATGGGGAAAATCCATTATTATAAACTTTTTAAACTACTCTATTTTTTATTTATTTTATCTTCTTGGGTTTGTAATAAACGTTGAACTTCTCCGTTCTTTAAATATGAACCACTAGGTTTTTTCCAGAAACGGTGAAAATCCAATTTTTTATATAAATTTTGAACTCCTCTATATATTTAATTTGAACTCCCATGTTTATTATTTAGTAACGGGGAAAATCCTTGTGTTGTAATAAACATCGAATCGTAGAAGGAAGAAAATCACTCCATGCGAGACATGAGAGATCTTAGAAACTGGCCATCGAAGTGAAAAATGTAAGGCGAGAAAAAAAAGAGCATGTTTGCCTATCATCCGCCTCAATGGTGGGAACAAGCAAACACAAACCTCTCATTTTTTGCTGGAACCATGCGGAGCAGCTGAAAGGCATTTTTCGCTATTTTTGGTGAGGTCGTCGGGCGACGGAAGAAGGTGGATACAGATGGGTAGTGAGCATATTTCCATCAGGGTCTTGTGGCAAACGGCTCAATGTCCATGCTGTCGGGTGGTGGGGAATCACAGATGTGGTGGCCGATTCAGTCAAGCATCATGGGATTTATGCAAGAAGGACTTTCTGAACTATCAACACAGAGCGACATGAACTTCTATTTGTTGGGAAATCATTTTCTGAACTTTTTAGTAATCAGTAGCACAAATCCACGATATTTTGGACGAAGCAACACATGAGTTCAGTTAGTTTATAGGAACTTTTCTAAATACAACAAGCCAAGAGCAGGCAATGGACGAGCGGCCGCTCACTGCTATCACAACAGGGAGGAAAGTAGCCACACTATGGCGAGTGGCTTAGGGAAGCTTGGCACTCGAAGGGTAGTTCGAGGCAGTGTGCTGGAAGCTTCGTGCGCTGGCAGTCTATTGGTGACACATGGCAGAGGTGTGTGTCAAGACAGGCATGGCGCGGCCGCTCCATGGATGAACCTTCCTCCGAGAAGGTCAAGGAGGCCCTCGTGAGAAGGTCGATGTGTCTGGCCAGCACGGCATAGGGTAGGGGATCTCGCCCGGCGGGGCGACGCGGTGGGGCAGAGGAGCTCCACCGTGGCGCAGGCTTGGGAGGGTCCTCTCCAGGGCAGCATCGAGAGGAGGAACGTGGGCTTTGCCGGGGCTAGTTTCGCCGGTGGGATCCCGTAGGAGGTGGAAGTGTCTAGTGTTTCCAGTGGGTGGCCGCGAAAAAGGTTTCCGGGGGCGGCGGTGGCCGGGATATACGGTGGGCAACGATGGCCGATGGAGGTGCGTCGGAGCCGGGGGCGGCGGAGGCGCGTCGTGGCAGGGGTGGTCAGCAGCGGAGATGCTTTGGGGTCGGCATAGGTGGCAGCAGTTAGTGCACCGGGGACGAGTAACCGGCGGTGGGAGGCCCACCGAAGCCATGGAAATGGCGACGGGAGGCTGGACAGGGGGGATCAGTGAGGATGCGGGGTAAGGTGAGCGCCAGGAGTGGATTAGGTGGGCGCAGAGGCGAAGGTGGTTTTTTTCTTTTTGGGGAAGTTCGGCTGGGCTGCCTTTTGAGATCCAGGAGGACCTCATCGGGCCCTATATAGGGGCTGACCGTGATCCGAATAACTATTCTGATCCTGGGATCAGAATAGTGCTACTATATATACAGCTGGTCTATTCTGCTAATATTAGCAGAATAACTATTCTGATAACACTTCCGCACCGCACGCATAACGCGAGGGCACTGCATTCACAGTAGCAGAGGTACTGCAACAGAGCGACCACTGAACTTCATGATGAAAAAACTGTACGTGTTGTTTTTTTCGGTACCTTTTTTGCTCTAGTTTTTTAATCATTTGTCAGAACAATCCGTGCAATATACCGTTGAAAGCTATGGATTATGCGCTACTTCGCCATGTTGAACACTTTTCGAGATTTCTTACGGTTTAAGAGCATTTTTAAAAATGGTGCAACCCATGAATAATGGCAGCTAGCGTTTCTTCGTGTTTTTTTCTAAACCGCTCGTCGCAATGAAACATATGATACACCATTGGAAAGATATCGTCGAGGCGCATCTTATTCATATCTACTATTTTGTCTAATTCGGTACGGTTTAAAAGCAGTTTCAAATTTCATAAATCGCGGAATTCTGTTTTTCGAATTTTTCCAAATTTTCGGTACTGTTTTCACTCCAGATTTTAACCGTTTGTTGAAACAAGGCGTGGAATATACCATTGAAAAGCTATGGACGAGGCGCAACTTTCATATGTTGAAATGTTCTTGAGATTCATTACGGTTTTAATTTAATTTTGAAAACGGCGCGGCTGCTGTTCAGTGACATAGAACGTACTTTCGTAAATTTGTTCAAACCGCTCGTCGTAATGATTCAAACGATACACCGTTGGAAAGATATCGACGAGGCGCAACTTTTGCATGTAGAACACTCTCTCTAATTCATTATGGTTTAAGAGCAGTTTTGATTTTACCAAAAAAGTGCACACTATGTTTTTCGCGAGACCAAAATCGTCGTGTGTACTGCATCAGACGGAAAAACGCACTGCTTCAAACTGAAAAACACACTGCATCAGACAGTCAAGTGAACTTCATGATTTCTTTTGTCGGATGTAATTTTTTCTCAGCCGAGTTTTTAACGTCTTTTTTAAACATTTTTTATGCCCGCCAATGGACCGCGGATACGAGGGCAAGTGAACCGCGACATATATCAAAGTGAACCGCATTACTATTGTTGTTTCGCTTATTTTTTCGCATCTTTCATGTTGGGTACAACTGAACACCATCACTCTCAAAAGTGAACCACATCCGAAGGCCAAACGCACTGCAGCGTTGCATTGATATAGTGAACAATGGAGGAGTTTTATTATAGTGAACCACGTGGGAGAACAAAGTGAGCTTCAAAACAAATACTCTATATCTTTTCATTATTTTTTAACAGCCACACACATAGCCATACACACAAATTCTACAATGTCACCAGCCGAACAGCAATTGAGGACTAGTCGTGATGCACTAGATCACACCCCAGGGGCGTACTGCACCTGCAAACTATACCATGCCACTGAACTGCATATTCAAAATAAAATAGTCTGATGAGATGAAACATTTTCCTATAAAAATGAAAGAAAAAAATGTTGCTCGCGCCACCAAAATTGTAATCGCGCTGCAATTAACTGCTTGCGTGATCCGGGTGCACTTCTCGCATGATCCGGGTGCACTGCACATCCAAAATCCTAAAAAGGAAAAAACTCCTATGACCCGCACAACACGGCGAGGTGCACTGCACCTTGCGTCGCCGGCGAACTGCACTAGCACGACAGCTACTGGGACTATCACGGGATGGCGAGGCAAGGCAGGGTCACGACAGATTCGGTCGTGGGAGGGGTGGCTCCGGTCGTGGCGACAAATGCATGCCACGAATTGCACACACACGAGCTCTGCACCACACGGGCACACTGTGCGAACTGCGTGGGGGCTCAGGTGTCTATGGTCGGTGCAGATCATGGCAAGGTTGTCGAAGTCGTTCGGGCAGCACACTGGACGGGGGATCTGGCTGAACATCGGCCAGTTCGTCTCCCATGACGACTATATAAGAGAAGAGGAGACGTTGTGGCTCGAGAGAAGGAACCACCGGGACCAGGGGATCTGGCGTGTGGCTCGCGGGAGGCACCACCGGTGTCGGTGTACTAAAGTAGGGGTACCTTAGTATCCCGAACTTGTGCACGGGAAGTTGCAGCGTCCCGCGGCAGGGCTAGCCAGGCGACTGCCAAGATCCTCCGTGGTTCCCTTGGAGCCATTCAAGAACAAAGTATTCGAGTCAAAGAGACAAGACCCCGGCAAGAGGAGCTTGCCGGGATGACCATTCAAGGCACAAGACCCTGGCAAGAGGAGCTTGCCGGGAAGGCCAATCAAAGGCATGTCAAGGAACTTGTCGCGGCGCGCCATGCGTCGCGGCAAGGCCCGATGAGCGACAAGCTCCCAGGCGCGACAAGATAGCGACCGCGGCAAGGCACTTGCCGCGGCAAACTTTTACTCAGTACCCGCGCTCCAGCACATCCACCCACGTGTCGCCCTGGGACCCTTCCAGGAGCATGTGGCGGAAGGCTGTGCAGCCTGGGGTACACGGTGGCAAGCGGTGATGACAAGGCTACCGTCGTGGCGGACGGTGGCACCCCTGATGGCCACTTTTTGCACTGTTTGGGCGACGGCGACGGGCATTTAATGCCCTTGTCCCCTGTCGTCAGGGTTAGGTATAGAGCACTGTTCCATCTACCACCTTTTTACGTTTTTACCCTCATCTGTGTTGCCACCTGTCGGTGACCCCTTTGACCTATAAAAGGAGGCCCATGCGCAACGTAGAGGAGGTTCCGAACATCGATCATTCGCGCGCTCGGTCTCGTTAGCGGTTAGAGTGTACTGTAGCTCTCCTCGCTCCCGAGCCAAGAACTCAATACAACCACCAAAGCAAGAGTAGGGTTTTACGCATCCGTGCGGCCCGAACCTGGGTAAACTGCTCGTGTGCTCGCCTCGATCTGCTCTTTGTGCATCCTCCGCCCCCTGCCGTACCGAAAAGGGGATCCGGTCCCATAGGTGTTCGTGGGTGATCAGTTTCCCCGACATCTTTGGCGCGCCAGGTAGGGGGTGCGTCGAGGTTGTGTGAACCCGATCCGGCGTCGCACGAGCTAGATCTTCACCAACTTCATTGACTTCATCAACATGTCGCCGAAGAAGAAGGCTTCGGAGGCAGCAGGCCCGTCCGCGTCGATCCCGCCACCGCCGGAGCCAACGGCTGGTGGGGTAGACGCCGGCGGAAGGACAGACGTCGGCGAGGAAACCCACGGCGCCGCCAAGTCCAAGGACAAGACGGACGACCGGGCACACTCCAAAGCCTCGACGTCCGTGCATGCACCGCGCCCATCTCAGGAGGCGCGGGACAGGCAGCGACGTGGTACTCAAGGTACCATACGCTTGCTGGGCCAAGGTCAAGCTGGCGGATCTTGGGACGCTCAAGGCCAGCATGCACATCAACATGCTGGCACGAGCAAGGCGCGGTCGCCGGGACGGGATGCTGCTCCTTCTAACGTAGTTAGGAGTCCGAGCATATCCCGCTCCTCGCACCGTTCGGCGCCGCTACCCGCCACTCCAGCAGAAGCTCTAGCACGAGCTCAACTGCTTCTAGACTTCCCTCCAGCGGCAGACAAGGCCGACGACTGGAGGGCCACCATCCAAAGCCTCATCGCCTTCGCCAACGGCGACACCCCGCAGCAGCCGAGCACATCGCGGCCGCGGCAAGTCAGCCAGGCGCAGGCCGATGGCGGCAAGACCGGCGGGGGTGCAACCACCGTGCACTCTTCGCCCCGGAGGCCAAAATCGCCGACTCGCCGGATCAACCTCGACGACGATTCCACTGCGTCATCAGATCCACGAGCTCGCCGCGATCAGCGCCAAATTCTCGACGATCGACAACAAGAGGACGCTCGAACCCGCATCGAGCGTCGAAGAGAAGCGCTGCGTCAATCTGACCAGCGCGCTGGACCCACTGTCGACGCGCATGCGCCAGGGGGACCAGGCGACTTGCCGTACGAGGTAGGTTGTCATGCGTTCACTCGTGAGCTGCGGCAAGTCCAGTGGCCCAGCATGAAGAACTTCAAGCCCGACGTACCGGAGAAGTACGACGGCAAGACACATCCGTCGGAGTTCCTCAGCGTCTACACCATCGCGGTGCAGGCTGCTGGGGGACGAGACAAGAAGATACTCGCCAATTACTTCCCGCTGGTGCTCAAGCCAAACGTCAGATCCTGGCTCATGCACCTGCCGGACAACTCCATTTCTTCTTGGGCTGACCTGTGCCATCAGTTTGTCGGTGCCTTCACAGGCGGCCACAAGCCTCATGGCCAGGAGAGCGACCTTCACCTGCTCGCCCAGAAGGAAGGAGAGCCCCTGCGCAAATACATCCAGAGGTTCAGCCGCGTGCAACACAACATCCCAGACGTCCACCCTGCTGCGGTTATTAGCGCGTTCCACCAGAACGTGCGTAACCGCAGGATGAGGGAGGAGATGGCGATGTGCAAGATCAGGGACGTCAGCGATCTGTACGCCCTGGCCGACAAGTGTGCACGCGCTGAAGAGGGGAGGAAACTCCCCGTAGAGGATACAGGAGCAGGGGGATTTGACAGTGAAGATGCCGCCCCGGCAAAGAAAAACCGGCGGCGGAACAACAGGAAGAAGAAGAACCAGGAAGTGCTAGTCGTTGAGCAGTCCGGCAAGGAGGCTGGCGCCAAAAAAGCCCAAGTTGGTAGTTCCGGCAAGGAGACTGCCGCGTGCACCAACTGCCAGGCAGTGGCGGCTGCCGACAAGCAGGACGGCACCGACAAGCAGTACTGCAAGGTCCACCGCACCAAGGGCCACGATCTCCAGAACTGCAAGAGGTTCGAGTACCTTGTTGAACAACAGAAAGCTGAGTACGAGCGACGCGACAAGGAGAAGGCCCAAGGAGGTGATGGAGGATCCGGCAAGAAGCGACCGTTCAACGGCCGGGGAGGACGCCGCGGCAAGGCCAAGCAGCGGCAAGGAGATAGACCTCCCCGCGGCCGTGACAAGGATGAAGACGACGACAAAGATGAAGACATGGATGATGGAGAAACCAGTGAGCAGGAGTTTCAGAAAGCCACCGAAGTTTTGTGCGTTGACGGCGGTGCTTCTCTGCACACTTCGCACCGCCAACTCAAGCAGTGGGTGCGTGAAGTCAATGCAGCAGAACCACCTGTCGAATCGCACAAGCTTATGAAGTGGTCCAGCACACCTATCGTCTTTGACATTGAGGACCACCCTGATCGCACAACTGTGGTCGGGTGCTTGCCGATGTTAGTTTCACCAACTATCCGCAACCTCAGGGTCACGAAGATGTTAGTTGACGGCGGGGCCGGCTTTAACTTGATCTCCTCCGCTGTGGTCCGGAAACTCCAGATCCCCGACAGCGATCTCGAAGAAACCGGCACATTCCAAGGGATCAACCCGGGGAAGGAGCAAGCCGAAGGGGAAGATCACATTGCCAGTAACGTTTGGCGGCGATCTGAACTTCAGGACTAAGAGGATCACTTTTGATGTTGCCGATATCCCATTGCCTTACAATGGGATACTTGGCCGTCCAGCACTCGCCAAGTTCATCCAGCCTCTCACTACGCCTACAACATGCTCAAGATGCCAGGCCCGATAAGCGTCATCTCTGTCCCTGGCGACAAGAAAGATGCCATTATCTGCGCCGACAAGATTTATCGGGAAGCAGCAGCCGCAGCAGAACGCAAGACACTTGTCGCTGAAGCTCCCGAGGGAAAGAAGACCAAGTCCGGCAAGAGCTCTGGGGCCCACTCCGGCAAACGCACCTCTTCGGAGTGCTGCGCTGTCGTCGAGGACGCACCATCGAGCTCCACCGGCAAGTGTAGGAAGACGATGGCACCTCCGCCAGAGACCAAGAAGGTGTCTGCCAAGGAGGACGGCACTGGTGGTACCTTTACCATCAGTGCCACGCTTGACCCTAAATAGGAAAGCACGCTCGTTGCTTTCTTGCGGGCGAACGTCGACGTGTTTGCATGGCAACCGTCTGACATCCCCGGTGTTCCCAGGAAAGTGATTGAGCACAAGCTTGCCATTTGTCCTCACGCGCGGCCCGTCAAGCAGAAGGTTAGAAAGCAAGCAGTGGAGCGCCAAGAGTTCATAGCAGAAGAAATCAAGAAACTAGAAGCGGCAGGCCTTGTCAGAGGAGTGCTCCATCCGACGTGGCTGGCCAATCCTGTGGTCGTGCGAAAAGCAAATGGGAAATGGAGGCTTTGTATCGACTTTACTGATCTGAATAAAGCTTGTCCCAAAGACCCATTTCCCTTGCCGTGCATTGACCAGATTGTTGACTCCATGGCTGGATGTGATCTGCTTTCATTTCTTGATGCATACTCAGGATACCATCAGATCTTCATGGCTGAAGAGGATGAGGAGAAGACCGCATTCATTACTCCATGTGGCACTTACTGCTTCATACGGATGCCTTTTTGTTTAAAGAATGCTGGTTCAAAATTTGCAAGGGTGGTCCATACAGCTTTTGAGCCATAGATCCACAAGAATGTAGAAGCATACATGGATGACATAGTGGTTAAGAGCAAGGACAGGGCTACCCTAGTGCAAGATCTAGATGGGACCTTTGCAAATCTGCGCAAGATCCAACTCAAGCTCAACCCCGAGAAGTGTGTGTTTGGAGTCCCTTCCGGCAAACTTCTCGGGTTCTCTGTGTCTTAGAGGGGGATTGAAGCCAATCTCGACAAGATCAAGGCCATAGAGCACATTGAAGCACCAAAGCACGTCAAGGATGTGCGAAGACTTGCCGGTTGCGTGGCTGCTCTCAGCAGATTTATCTCTAAGTCAGCAGAGCGCGCCCTGCCGTTTTTCAAAATCTTGAAAAAGGCAGGCCCAATGAAGTGGACTCCGGAAGCGGAGGCTGCACTGCAAGACTTGAAGAGGTACCTGTCCTCTACTCCAATACTTGTCGCACCTAAACCACAAGAGAAGTTGCTGCTGTACCTAGCGGCAACCAATCAAGTGGTTAGTGCTGCGTTTGTAGCGGATAGGGAGGCAGATGATGAGCCAGCGACTGCGGCAAGCGTATCCAGCGACAAGCAGAGGGCTTCCCCGACAAGCTCTAGTCCCGACAAGGATGGATCTGCACAGACGCAAGAGGAGATACGGAAGAAGATGGTGCAGCGCCCAGTCTACTTTGTCAGCTCCCTTCTACAGGGGGCTAGGTCAAGGTACTCTAGAGTGCAGAAGTTGCTTTTCGGCCTTCTCATGGCCTCGAGAAAGCTGCGCCACTACTTCCAAGCACATGAGATAACAGTTGTCACTCGCTTTCCGCTGAAGAGGATATTGCAAAATCCAGAAGCAACAGGCAGGATTGTTGAGTGGGCACTGGAACTGTCAAGCTTTGGCCTCAAGTTTGAAAGCACTTCAACTATCCAAAGCTGAGCATTGGCAGAGTTCATAGCAGAGTGGACGCCAACACCAGACGAAGAAATCCCAGAGACGAGCATCCCCGTCAAGGAAGCAAGCAAAGAGTGGATAATGTACTTTGACGGTGCCTTCTTGCTGCAAGGCGCCGGTGCCGGCGTGCTGCTTGTCGCGCCCACCGGAGAACACCTCAATTACGTGGTCCAGACGCACTTTCCCAAGGAGCAGGCGACAAACAATACTGCAGAGTATGAGGATTTGCTTGTCGGCCTCAGAATCGCGGCAGACCTTGGGATCAAGAAGCTTATTGTAAGGGGTGACTCGCAGCTTGTCGTCCGCCAAGTAAACAAGAACTACCAGAGTCCGTTGATGGAAGCATACGTTGACGAAGTGAGAAATCTTGAAGAACACATTGACGGCCTACAGATGGAGCACATTCCAAGAGCTCAGAACGACATCGCAGATGGCCTGTCAAAGTGCGCTGCACTTAAGTTACCTGTGGAACCAGGGATCTTTGTGATCAAGCTAACTCAACCATCCGTAACGCCGTCAACTGGACAGAGCAAGAAGAGGAAGTTGGTTTTCGGTGACTATTTTCCGTTAGAGCTTCCCGAAGCCGCCGCCAAGAAAGTCCCCAAGATCAACACCGAAAATGCTGAGGAGCAGTTTGCTCCTGCAAGCCCTAGGGTTTGTACAGTTGAAGCAGACACTCCCGACAAGTTGTGCTCCGGCAAGCTTGCCGGGGAACGTCAAGCTCCGGCTGAACCACAGGTCCTAGCCATAGAAGCGGACGTTCCCGCAGCAGTAGATGTGCCTTTAGTCCTTGCTGTCGAGCCACAAGCTCCAGCATGGGCACAGCAGATTGTCCGTTTCCTTCAGACAGGAGAACTTCCCGAAGAGCAAGAAGAAGCGGAAAAAGTAGCCCGGCAGTCAAGTATGTACCAGTTTGTCGACAACACACTGTGCAGAAGAAGACTCAACGGTGTGAAATTGAAGTGTATTCCCCGGGAAGATGGACAGAAGCTATTGGCAGAGATACATGGAGGCATATGTGGCCATCACATTGGCGCAAGAGCACTTGCCGGCAAGGCGTTCCGGCAAGGTTTCTTTTGGCCAGAAGCCCTCCAGGATGCAACTGCACAAGTAACCAAGTGTGAAGCGTGCCAGTTCCATTCCAAACAGATACACCAGCCAGCTCAAGCTCTCCAGACGATCCCTTTATCCTGGCCATTTTCGGTCTGGGGGCTCCACATCCTTGGCCCCTTTCCCCGCGCCGTCGGGGGCTTTGAGTTCTTGTACGTTGCAATCGACAAGTTCACAAAGTGGCCGGAAGTGGAGCCAGTGAGAAAGGTGACCGCGCAGTCAGCAGTCAAGTTCTTCAGGTCGATTGTTTGCCGTTTCGGAGTCCCTAACAGGATCATCTCCGACAACGGCACACAATTCACAAGTCGCACCTTCATGCAGTACGTCCAAGACCTTGGCGCCAAGGTCTGTTTCGCTTATGTTGCTCACCCGAGGAGCAACGGTCAAGCGGAGAGGGCAAACGCTGAAGTGCTGCGCGGACTCAAGACAAGAAATTTCGACAGGCTGCACAAGTGCGGAAGAAACTGGATCGAGGAGTTACCGGCGGCTCTTTGGTCGATCAGGACGACGCCAAATCGAGCCACCGGACAGACACCCTTTCCTCTAGTCTATGGAGCAGAGGCAGTTCTCCCCACGGAACTCGTATACGGGTCGCCTCGAGTGCTCGCTTATGATGAGCTCGAGCAAGAGCAGCTGCGACAAGACGACGCGCTGCTCCTTGAGGAGGACCGTCTTCAGGCTGCTGTACGAGCTGCTCGATACCAGCAAGCTTTGCGCCGCTACCATAGCCGCAAAGTTAACGCCAGAAGTCTCGAGGAAGGCGACCTTGTTCTTCGTCGCGTTCAGTCCGCCAAGAATTCCAACAAGTTGACGCCAAAGTGGGAAGGCCCTTATCTGGTGAAACGAGTCACTAGGCCCGGTGCTGTCCGCCTTGAGACCGAAGATGGCTTACCGCTGAGCAACTCCTGGAACATTGAACATCTTCGCAAGTTTTACCCATAAGGCGCGGTTGCCGTGATCCGCTCCGGCAACCACCTTCTGTACAAGTCTTGTCGCTGTTGCATGTAATCCTTTGTACAAAGCCGGGCGCAGACCCCGTGCATCAGTAAAGCTTATGTGCCTCGCACAACTTGTCATTTAATGCTTTTTTATTTTTTGCATGTGCTATCTGACACTTTGTGCAGCACCTACCCCGGTAAGCAATAACGAGCCCGAAGGCTCCATATCTGTATTTTCTCTTCTATCTTTTTTCCCAAGGAAAAGAAGGTTCCCTCGCGCACAAGTTTGCCGGGGGGGAGGAAGATAGTGGTATGGACCAAGCGCCGTTCAAGAAAAGCCTTGCCTTGTCGGGAAGCAAACAACACAAAAGCTAAGTTGCCAAAGTTTGAGCAATCAATTTTTTAAATTTATAAGTTATCTTCCTTGAACGACCTCGCTTTGTATGGAAAACCAGTGCGCGGAGGAACCAACTCGTGGCTAGCCGCGCCCTTACTTTGTTTCGAGCATGCTCAACGACTTAAGTGTGCTGCAACTAGTGTCGCGCCCTTACTTCGTTTTCGAGTTCGCTCAACAGTTTAAGTGTGCTGCGATTAGTTGCGATAAGGTTCCTTGTCGGCAACGGCACTGCCAGCGGGCTGCTGAAGTTCCGCACTCAGCGCTCGCGGCAAAGGTGCCTACGCCGGCAAGTTCCCTAAAAGCGTAGGGTGAAAACATACAAAGCAAAGGAATCAAGTAGAGGAAATAACATTGCATTAACTACCCAAAATAAAGTTATATTACAAAGCAACTTGTCGCAACTCTAATAGACTGTTCTCGTAACATGGTTAACAGCGACAAGGAGAAGAAGAAAGTGGACAAGACTAGTCCGCACGGTCGCCCTCGACCCTCTTGATGCCACCCACCTTGTCCACAATGGGTGCGACAAGGGCCTTGAGCGCTTCTTGGTCGGCGTCCGGCGGCAAACTCCTAAGGACGTTGGTGAGGTTGAGGCCTGGATTGCGGAAGGCCACCTTCACCAACACCTTCTGCAGGGCCCCCGCGCAGAGCCTGCGTGACTCGTCTGCCAGCTGCTTTGGGATTTTCTCCCGGAGTTGCTGGAGGGCCGTCGCCACGCCCTTGAAGAACGGAGTTAGCTTGGCACTGTGGTGGAGATTCTCGTCGGTGGAGTACCCGAGGTGCTCCGCCCCCAGCTCCGCCAGCTCCTTGTCTATATCTGTGGCGGCATTGACGAGGCCTTCCATCCAAAGCTCAACGGTCTGCCTAAAGTTGTTCTGCGTAACGGAAGCGCTCGCCAGCAACGCCTTCTCGACCTTGATCTGCTCCTTCAGAGTCGTCTCCCGTTCCTTGGCGCGTCCAGCGTCTTGGTGAGGGTGGCCAGCTTCAGCTCGAGGTCAGCGTTGGAATCCTTGGCGGCGGTGAGCTCCTTGCCCTTCTCGGAGAGGCGGACCTGCAGCTCGGAATGGATGTGGGCGTCCTTCCCTCGCTCGAGCTTGAGTGCGGCAACCTGCTCGCCGCTCGTCTTGAGGTTGGCCTCCAGCTGTGCCACCCTCGTCTCCAACTCCCTCTTCGCGGTCTCGGCAGCCGCAGCAGCATCCTTCGCTTCTTGGAGAGCTCCGCCAAGTGACTGCTCGCGCGCGGCAAGCTCGTCCTCGTGGCTGTCGAGGTCGACCTTCCGCTGCGCCAGCTCGCCTTCTTGCCGGGATAAATCCTCGGCGGCAAGCCGCTGCTGCTCCTCCACTTCTGCCTTCTCAAGGATGAAGGCCTGCTGCGCCTCGGCAAGCTGCTCCTGCTCCTCTGCCAAAGATCGGAGAGCTGCTTGGTTGATGGCCCGGAGCTCCTCTGCGCGTTTCTCCAAGTCAACTCCCGCCTTGGCGGCCAAAGCCTCACGGGACTCCAGCTTGGCTTGTCGGGCGCGACAAAGCGCCAGCAACTTCCGCAGCAGCCGCTCCTCCTCGGGCTCGCTGCTACTACTGCTGCCTGGCGCGTCCACAAGCTTCAGCCCGGCGGAGGCAAGAACCTCTCCGTCGAAGACCTCTCGCTCTACCGGCGCCCTGGACATGGACGCCCAAGGGAGCTGAATGAAGACGTCGTCGCCGGCCTTTAGATAGGCGCCTGGCTCGGGCTCGTCGGGGCTGGGGGCTGCAGCGGCGGTAGAGGGCTCGACGGCCGGCATAGCGCCCGGCGTTCCTGCGGCCTCAGGGCCGTCAGTGCGACCGCCCGCCCCTTCATCGGCTGCTGCGGCGACGGCCTCGGCGGCCTCAGCGCCAGCAGGATCGCCCGCGCCAACCGTTTCTTCAGCGACGGCGGCGTCGTCAGCAACGACCTCCGTCTCCATTGGCTCAGCTGCGGACGGGTCTAACGGAGGAAAAGAAAAGACAAACAGTCAAGCAAATATCCAAAAAGAAGAAATTAAGAAGAAGAAAGGTCCAAGGGAAGAATGAAGCAAAGGGGTTACCTGCGCGGGCCGGCTCCTCGGTGAGATTCCTTGCCGGGGAGCTCTCCCTCGGCGGCGTGGTCGTAGCTCCCGGCGGCGGAGGGCCACTAGTGCCATCCCTCACCGGAGTGCTCGCCCTTGGCGGAGTGTTCGCCCTTGGCAGAGAATCCGGCCTTGGCGGAGGACTCGCCCTTGCCGGAGAGCCTCCCCTTGGCGGTGTGGTCGCAGCATGCGTCACGTTGGGGGCGGTCTCCTGGCGCTCCTGGTGCTGCTGCTCTGCTTCTACACAAGTCAACAGATAAGACATCAGCAAAGAAGAAGCACCCCTGCGCACCCAACAGCAGAAGATGAACTACACTTACGCTGGGGGCTGCGCTGGGGGCTGCTCTGAAGAACAGTTGCCGGGTCCGGCAAGCTTGTCTCAGGCGCGCCCCCAGCTGTCGCGGCGGGCTCGTCCTTGATGACGATCACCGGAACCTTGGCCCTCTTCGCTGCCCTTTGGGCCAGAGTTCTGAAGAAGAACAGGTTCAGAGTTAGGCAGAGGAGATACAAGACAAAGGACAAGTTGAAAATCAAAAGAAATACAAAAATTGCAAAGACTTACTCTTCTTCCTCCTCGTCGAAGCTGAGCGCAGAGAAGTCAAAATCTGGCTCACGCGTCCCGGCGCGAGGAGGCGGAGGAGTGGGCTCCCTTGGCCGCTTGGCGGGAGCAGGGACGATGGTCTGAGAAGACCCCGCTCCAGTTGCCGTCGAGGCACGAGGGGCGGCAGGAGCAGAGGCGCTAGTCTGAGAAGATCCCCCTCTAGCCGCTGCAGAAGCGCGAGGCGCTCCCGTGGCGGCCTTGCTTGCCGCGGTGGCGCGTGCCGCGCGGCGCTGCGGCCGTTGGCCCGTCTGCCGCTCCGTCACGCCCGCGGCCTTGCGGAGGCGCCTTCTTAGTGGAGCTGGAGGACTTGCTGGTGGTGGCGAGCTGCCCGAGGACGAGGAAGAAGAGGAGCCGATCTCCAGTGAGCCGCTCGTGTCCTCAACGGGCCCGCTCGACTCGGTGCCCTGCTCGGCGGGCTCGCTTGTCTCGGCGACTTTCCCGGCAAGCTTCCCCGCTTTGAGAAGCTCTTCCTGCTCGGCAAGGCTTGTCGCCTCCGCTGCCTCCGCCTCCTCCACTGTGTACCCGAACTCCCCCGCGGCCGCGGCTGCCGCCGCCTCTTCCAGTCTGGTGGCAATATATGCCATCTCTTGGTCAGTAGTGTCGCGGGTGAGGCCTTTCTTCTCGTCGGAGTTGACTGGAATTTCCTCCAAGTTGTCGAAGAACATCTGCACAGCTTCGTCGGAAGGCTCTTGCCAAGTGGGGTCGATCCCGTGAGAATCACACAGCGGCATGACTGCATGGATGGCTCTGAGCGACGAGTTGTTGCACAGCGGAACTACACCCCTCGGCAACGTGAACCACTCGGGATGGTCGGAGTCATAATTGAACAACGCCTGTAGCATCGCGTTGAGCTCCAGGACAGTGAAGTTATAATTAAGGCCCGGGCGCAGCCTCATGATATCTGCCGCGTTCTCGAAATCCCAGACGGGCCTCTTCCTCTCCTGCAAGGGGGCGATGCGGCGGCGAAGAAAGTCTGCTCCAACTGCGCCTACAGTGAGCTTGGCGTGCCTGAGGCGAATGATCCGAGTAGTAGCAATCTTCAATCTGCTATCCTCCGGGGCCAAATCGCTCCAGTCGTTGCCGCGTACTACTGGGGCTTGGCGCCGGGCGGTGAATGGTTGCGGGTCATCCTCTACGATCCAACACCAATTGGCTCTCCACTCATCCCACTTTCCGCGAAGCTCTCCCATCAAGTAAGCTTCCTTCTTATGGGTCCTAGAGATCCAAGAGATTCCGCCAGACAGAGGCTCTCCCCTCTCAACTTGAGGCGTGAAGTAATGGCGGAAAAGAGCTACATTTGGGAAGACTCCGACAAAGTTTTCGCACAGGTGTGCAAAAACGGCCATGGCGAGAACGGCGTTGGGGGTGAAGTCAAGGAGATGAAACCCGTAGGTGTTCATGATGTCACAGAAGAACTCAGAATAGGGCGGGCAGAGCCCGCAGTAGAAGAACAGCGCGAAGAATGCGTAGCCATTTGGGAACATCTTGCAAGCGGCGGCTGGGGGTACCTTGGTGCGCGGATGCGCCTTCGTCTCCCTCGACCAGAAAAGGTAGAAGGTATCCCTCAGCTCCTCCGCGTCAAGCTTTGGCGGGAAGACCGCCTTCTTCTTACGCATCGCCGCGAGCCGCAGCGCTTCGACCGACTTCTTGGTCTTCCCCTTCTCGCCTTTCGGAGCCATGGCGGAAGCGGTGAAGGAGGTTGACGGTGCTGGTGGTGCTGGTGGCGACGGAGGGCGGAGCGCTGCTCTCTTTCGGCCTTCGGGAAGGAGGGGAGCGGCGGAGGTTTCTGAGGATTGAAGAAGCAACGGGCAGATGAACGAACTGCCCCTGTTTCCCCTGCTTATAAGGGGGAAGGGGGCGGTCGTTTCCGCATTTCCAATTAAAGAAACAGGCCACGATCTCTCCCACGACGCCACGATTGACGCGTGCCGTTAGGGGAGGGCGCGGTGGATACGGAGTGGGATACGGTGTGCCGCAGGCCGCGCGTGCCCGTGCACTGTTTTGGGCCTGGCCCAACAGCGCTCGGCACCGTGTATGGCCCAGGCCCGGGGGCTCCTGTCGGTGTACTAAAGTAGGGGTACCTTAGTATCCCGAACTTGTGCACGGGCAGTTGCAGCGTCCCGCGGCAGGGCTAGCCAGGCGACCGCCAAGATCCTCCGTGGTTCCCTTGGAGCCATTCAAGAACGAAGTATTCGAGTCAAAGAGACAAGACCCCGGCAAGAGGAGCTTGCCGGGATGACCATTCAAGGCACAAGACCCTGGCAAGAGGAGCTTGCCGGAAGGCCAATCAAAGGCATCTCAAGGAACTTGCCGCGGCGCGCCACGCGTCGCGGCAAGGCCCGGTGAGCGACAAGCTCCCAGGTGCGACAAGATAGCGACCGCGACAAACTTCCACTCAGTATCCGCGCTCCAGCACATCCACCCACGTGTCGCCCTGGGACCCTTCCAGGAGCACGTGGCGGAAGGCTGTGCAGCCTGGGGTACACGGTGGCAAGCGGTGATGACAAGGCTACCGTCGTGGCGGACGGTGGCACCCCTGACAGCCACTTTTTGCACTGTTTGGGCGACGGCAACGGGCATTTAATGCCCTTGTCCCCTGCCGTCAGGGTTAGGTATAGAGCACTGTTCCATCTCCCACCCTTTTTACATTTTTACCCTCATCTGTGTTGCCACCTGTCGGTGACCCCTTTGACCTATAGAAGGAGGCCCATGCGCAACGTAGAGGAGGTTCCGAACATCGATCATTCGCGCGCTCGGTCTCGTTAGCGGTTAGAGCGTACTGTAGCTCTCCTCGCTCCCGAGCCAAGAACTCAATACAACCACCAAAGCAGGAGTAGGGTTTTACGCATCCGTGCGGCCCAAACCTGGGTAAACTGCTCGCGTGCTCACCTCGATCTGCTCTTTGTGCATCCTCCGCCCCCTGCCGTACCGAAAAGGGGCTCCGGTCCCATAGGTGTTCGTGGGCGATCAGTTTCCCCGACAACCGGGGTCGATGGATACGACGTGTGGCTCGGGAGAGGCGGCGCCGGGATCGATGGATCCGGTGCTTTGCTCGAGGTAGGGACGATGACGCGTTGTGCGGTGGAGGCGTAGGGCCTAGATCCACCACCGGGAGGCGGGATGGGCCGGTTGCCTGCCCGGATCTGCCACGAGGAGGTGGTTGCAGTGGGCTGAGGGGGTTGTGGCCGGCGCTTGGCGGTGCAGGCCCGACGGCATGGTGGGAGGTGGTGGTCGGCGGTGCGGTGGGAGGTGGCCAACCCGGCGGCGTGATGTGAGGCCGGCTGCACGGTGGGAGGTGGCCGGCCCGGCGGCGCGATGGGAGGCCGGCTGCGCGGTGGGAGGTGGTCGGCCCTGCGGCGCGGTGGGAGGTCGGCCTGACTGCATGGTGGGAGGTGGCCGGACGAGCGATGGGAGGTGATCGGCTCGGCGGCACGGTGGGAGGTGGTGAGGTGGAAGAGAGGTCGGGAGTGAAGGTGGGTGCATGCGTGCGGAGTGGGTAGGGCTGGGTTTTTTCTGTTCCGTTGGTTAGTGCGGGTCGGGTGGCTATGTGGGTCAGGTGTTATCAGAATAAGAGGGTGTTATCAGAATAAGGTCTTAAGGGGGTGTTATCATAATAGACCGACCCTATATATGCCGCGGTTATCAGGTGTTATCAGAATAAAAGGGTGTTATCAGGTGTTATCACTCTCAAAAGGGGAGGCTGCCAGGAGGCGTCCCAAGGGTGGCCGGCCGGCCCCCTTGGGCTCCTACCCTCTAGCACCCCCTATTCCTTGTATGCCTGCGGAGGGAAGGCAAGAGGAGGTGGCGCCCCCCTTCCTTTCTCCTAGGTGGAGGGAAGAAAGGGGGGCTAGCCCTCCCCTTTCCATCCCTAGGGTCGGTGGCCAAGGGCAAGGGCGCGCCAGCCCCTCGTGGCCTGGTGTGTTCCTCCTCTTGGCCCATAAGGCCCATTAACCTCCCGGGGCTTCCCGGAACCCCTTTCTGTGATCTGATGACTTCCCGATACAATCTGAAACCTTTCTGGTGACCAAATAGCATCGTCTTATATATCAATCTTCACATTCGGACCATTCTGGAGCTCCTCGTCTTGTGCGTGATCTCATCTGGGACTTCGAACAACTTTCGGTCACCAAAATACATAACTCATATAATACTATATCATCAACGAACATTAAGCGTGCGGACCATACGGGTTCGAGAATGACGCAGACATGACCGAGATGACTCTTCGGTCAATAACAAATAGCGGGACCTGGATTCCCATATTGGTTCCTACATATTCTACGAAGATCTTTATCTGTCGAACCTTTATGACAACATACGTAGTTTCCTTTGTCTGTCGGTATGTTATTTGCTCGAGATTCGATCGTTGGTATCTCCATACCTAGTTCAATATCGTTACCGACAAGTCTCTTTACTCGTTCCGTAATACATCATCTCGCAACTAACTCCTTAGCCACTTTTCTTGCAAGTTTCTTGTGATGATGTATTACCGAGAGGGCCTAGAGATACCTCTCCATCGCATGGAGTGAAAAATCCCAGTCTCGATCCATGCCAACCCAACAGACACCTTCGAAGATACCTGTAGAGCATCGTTATGATCACCTAGTTAGGTTATGACGTTTGATAGCACACAAGGTATTCCTCCGATACCTGGGAGTTGCATGATCTCATGGTCGAACAAACATGTATATGCCATTAAGAAAGCAATAGCGATAAACTAAACGATCATATGTTATGCTAACGGGTGGATCTTGTCCATCACATCATTCTCCTAATGATCTGACCCCGTTATCAAATGACAACTCATGTATATGGTTAGAAAATCTTAACCATCTTTGATCAACAAGCTAGTCTACTAGAGGCTCACTAGGGACACGGTATTTGTTTGTGTATTCACACATGTATTTAAGTTTCCGATCAATAGAATTCTAGCATGAATAATACACCTTTATCATGAATGAGGAAACATAAAATAATAACAACTTTATTATTGCCTCTAGGGCATGTTTCCATCTATCTCCCTCTGGCACTAGAGGTCAATAATCTAGATTACATTGTAATAAATCTAACACCCATGGAGTCTTGGTGCTGATCATGTTTTGCCCGTGGAAGAGGTTTAATCAATGGGTCTGCCACATTCAGATCTGTCTGTATTTGGCAAATTTCTATGTGTCCATCCTTTTCCTTTTCACGAATGGAGTTGAAGCGTCTATTGATGTGTTTTGTCCTCTTGTGAAACCTGGATTCCTTCGCCAAGGCAATTGCTCCAGTGTTGTCACAAAAGATTGTCATTGGACCCGATACACTAGGTTTACACCCTAATCGGATATGAACTCCTTCATCTAGATTCCTTCATGCGCTGCTTCTAAAGCAACTATGTACTCTGCTTCACACGTACACCCTGCCACGACGCTCTGCGTAGAACTGCACCAACTTACAGCTCCACCATTGAATATAAATACATATCCGGTCTGAGATTTAGAGTCATCCGGATCTATGTCGACGTGTGACGCCCCCGATTTGTCTGTACACTAATCATGCACGCAAATGTGTACGACCAAGATCAGGGACTCACTGGAAGATATCACAACACAACTCTAGACACAAATTAAAATAATACAAGCTTTATATTACAAGCTAGGGGCCTCTAGGGCTTGAATACATAAGCTCGGATACACAAGAGTCAGCGGAAGCAATAATATCTGAGTACAGACATAAGTTAAACAAGTTTGCCTTAAGAAGGCTAGCACAAAAGTAACAACGATCGAAAAGGCAAGGTCTCCTTCCTGGGACCTCCTAACTACTCCTCGAAGCCGAACTCCGCGTAGAAATATCCTCGGGATCATCTAGGTCCTGGAATCCACCATCTGGTTGCATCATCCGAGAAGGGACAAAGAGGAAAAGGAGGAGCAAAGCAACCGTGAGTACTCATCCAAAGTACTCGCAAGCAAGGATCTACACTACATATGCAATGGTATCTGTATAAAGGGGTAATATCTGTGGATTGAACTGCAGAATGCCAGAATAAGAGGGGGTAGCTAATCCTATCGAAGACTACGCTTTTGGCATCCTCCATCTCTAGCAGCAGTAGATGAGATTAGCTGGAAAGTAATAAGTATCCTCGCTTCTCGCAGCCTCCGTCTTGCAGTAGTAGAATAGAATAGATGGTAAGTTCACCAAGTAACATCGTATAGCATAAACCTACCCGGCAATCCTCCCCTCGTCGCCCTTTGTGAAAGCGATCACCGGGTTGTATCCAGAACTTGCATCGGTGTGTATTATTAAGTATCCAGCTCTAGTTGTCATGAGGTCGGAGTACAAATCCGGGTCGTCCTTATACCGAGGGACACGACTATTCGAATAGATTAACTTCCCTACAGAGGAGCACCACATTACCCAGCATGCTCGATCCCATTTGGCCGGACACACTTTCCGGGGTCATGCCCGGCCTCAGAAGATCAACAAGTCGCGGCCCTACCTAAGCACAACAGAGAGGTCAGCACGCCGGTCTAAGTCCTAAGCGCACAGGGGTCTGGGCCCATCGCCCAATGCACACCTTCATGTTGCGAGGGCGGCCGGTAAGCATACCTAGCCGCTCCTAATACCAGAGCGGCGTTCCAATCCAATCCGGCACGCACCGCTAAGTCGCTGACGTCAAGAAGGCTTCGGCTGATACCACGACGTCGAGTGCCCATAACTATTCCCACGTAGCTGGTTAGTGTGTATAGGCCAATGGCCAGACTCAGATCAAATATCAAGATCTCATTAAGCGTGTTATTATGAAATAACCGCGGACAACGGCCAGGGCCATGCCCACCTGTCTCCTAGGTGGTTGTGACCTTCCCTGCCGCTCCGCCACAAAGTAACCATCAAGGGGCTGCCAGAAACCCAGGCCCACCACTACCTGTGTGGAACCACCTGCCCCTTCAGCCCCCAGCTCCGAATCATCATCATGAGTATGTAATAGTATAATATATACCCGTGATCACCTCCCGAAGTGATCACAGCCTGATAGTATAGCATGGCAGACGGACAAGGGTGTAGGGCCACTGATGGAATACTAGCATCCTATACTAAGCATTTAGGATTGCAGGTAAAGGTATCAACAGTTGTAGCAACAATGACAGCTATGTAGCAGATTAGGATTCATCGAAAGTAGTAACATGCTACATTACTCTAATGCAAGCAGTATAGAGAGGAATAGGCGATATCGGGTTGATCCAGGGGGTGCTTGCCTGGAAGCTCTGCAGACGAAAGGAATCTTCGGAAGCGTAGCCATAGTCTAACACCGAAGCATCAATGGTCTTGGGGTCTATCGTGGTATCGGAGTCCATTGAAAAGAAGCAACGTAGAGAAAACAAATATATAACTGAGCAAACAATAGCATCACAAAATATAACAAGGCAAATATGCGGTGCCAGGGGTGAGATCACGCAGGGATACGTGATACTGGCGAAGGGGGAAAACATCCAGAAAATTATTCCCGATGTTTCGTGTTTTCGGACAGATGAACCGAAGGGGAAAAGTTGCGTGTTTTCTATGCTAGGGATGTGTGGCGGACGAACGGGCTGCATATCCGGATTCGTCACGAAATTCTGAGCAACTTTCATGTATAAAGTATTTTCATCCGAGTTACGGATGATTTTATATTAATTTTTAAAGATTTAACAATTTCTTATTTTTTGGTCCTAATTTAATTCGAAAATAAATTAATATTTAATTGCTATGTGTACACAAAAGTGTACCCAGCAAATGCAACAGAGAGACTGACTGGTGGGGTCCAGGTAACAAGTTGACCAGTCAAAGTTTGACTGGTCAACTGGGCTTTGGGACCCACACGCCATAGGCACATGTGTGTAATAGGTTTATTTAACTCTATCTAAATAGTGTTGGGGGCCCATTGTCATAGACATAATATGAATTAGATTTTATTTTAAACATATAGTTAACTGAAAGGGCCCACACATCATAGGCCCAATAGGTAATTTAATTTAGCTATATTTTTTGTTAGCAGAGTGGGTCCTCGGTGTCAGTTTCAGTTATTTTAGTTAAACAATTTTATTAGGCTTTAATTAAATCGTTGGGCATTAGTTAAACGGGCAGGCCCACATGTTAGTGGCTCAACCCAGTGGTTTGAACGCGCGTGCGTGCCCGCTGGCGAGCACAGAATGCCGGGAGGTGGCAGCTCCGGCGACCAAACGGACGTCTGAGGCCGCCTGAAGATCGGGCGCTGTGAGACAAGTGATATGGTGCTTGTGGTTCGGGCAAAAAAAAAGTCCGGAGTCGACCGTGACGGCGGTGGCGGGCAGAGGCCGAGGCACGGCTTCGTCAGCAATGGAGCTACGATACGCAGAGGGAGGGGAAGGTCACTGGGGACTGAGAGCTCACATGAGCTCAGAAGCGCGCTTGATGAAGATGATGGAGTAGTGTTGGCGAAGGATCGACGGCGATGACCATGGGGGCTGAGGAGGAGGCTCTCAGGCGCGAGAGCGCTTGCCGAGGCCTCCTAGAGCAGCGCCGAAATGGAGAGGAAGGTCGGCCGCTAGGATCCACAGTAGCTTGCCGTCGAGGTTGCCGAGGCGGCGCAGCTCGGCGGAGGCAGAGGACGGGGCCGGTCGAGGTCGGACTGGGAGGCGAGCAGGTCGTCGAGAGGGTAGCATGGGCGACGACGACGGAGCTGGAGGGAATGGAGTCAGGGGAGGCGGCGAGGGAGGGCTCGGGCGTGGGGCGCCTCGCCTCTGGGAGTGCGGCGGCGCGAGGGAGAGGGTGAGGGGAGCGTGAGGAGTGGGGGGATTGGGTTAGGGTTTGAACCCAGGAGCGTGGGGGTGAAGGGAGGCTAGGTGGGTCGGCCTGGTTAGCCAAGTGGCCTGCTGGGCCGAGGCCCAACGAAAGGGGGGGGTGTTTATTCACTCATTTTGTTTTATATTTACTTTCTGTTTTCTTAATATTTTTTATTACTTCTTAGCTTCTTTGTTTTAGTTGTAATAAAATACTAAAGTGGCACCTTAATTAATGTTTCAACTAATGCCATTGCCACAAACAATTTAGCACTGAAATTAAAATAGTTTTGAAATTGTTTAATATTTAAAAAGCATTTAAATAATAGTTTCACCGTTGTTTATTTACTATAGTGCATTTAAACATTTTTATAAATGTGTGGTTTCACAACCATAATTATTTATGATTTATTTCACATGTTTAGAGCATTTTAGTTTTAATTTTTGGAATGTTTTACCGTTTGACTTGATTTTGAATTTTGAATTTCGAACGGGATTGATCATCGCGAGATTAATAACAGTAACAGTGGTGACGTGGCATCATTAGCAGGGATTACTCTAGCTTAATTATCCGAGCGTCACAATTCTCCTCCACTACAAGAAATCTCGTCCCAAGATTTAAGGGGTTGTGTAAGGGGGAAAGGTCTGGTTACGAAATTCTAACGAATCTTCTCGGTCTTGGCTGCTCTTCTCGAAGAGGTCAATCCATTACATTGTTGTCTACATTCCTCTATTTCAGGCCATCAAGACGATGTCGTCATCCTTTCTTCGGGATCTCCATCGTCCTACGAATGCGACCAGGGGGAAAAACTCCAAAGAACGCATCTCCACAAAGCTGGGTCTCTGACGGTGAACTCAATGGGTAATACACGAGGTACCCCACGAGTTGTATTTCAGTGAATTCGTTGAGTGTAATATATGATGGTACCAAGGTCTCAAATGGGTAGGCAATAATTCGATGCCTAGACATAAGCTGGAATGGGGGCTTCAACAATGAGAATAACATGGTGTTTGATTCCAGTGTGAATAATGGTATGGAATTTAGCTCATTAATCACATACGAAGCCAGGTGCACAGGATACATTAGAACCTGGGTTGTAAAGAAGAGTCAAGTTTCGACCTAGTGGACGTGTGGGTTATGGACCCACCATGTGGGTTGAAAATAGGAAGGGTGGTGACATCTTGCACAGTCGCGACAGGGAGGCATATCAATGGATAGCTTGTCAGCTATGTCGGCAACAATGTTGGTACCAAGGATGGGGAACGAAGAGAACCATTTTCCTGCTCGTTGAAACGAGGCGGACCAATAGGCAAAGTTCTCGTCCATCGGTGGTTACCGGAATGTTATCAACAATAGTAACAGGGTCTTTTTACATAAATAGAAAATTATTACTGCTTAGATTATATGAAGATCAAAGAAAGGTTAAACAAACAAATGGAAATCAATTGTGTTTAAAAACAATGAATAGGAGTATATCATTTCCAAGATTAAGAAGGGCATGATATACGTGTCAGGAGATCAAAGTCATGACCATATAGAAAAAGGGGTAAGAAGAATTAGGATATGTACCCACACAACGATGTTGGATAGTTGATCAAGAAACACTTAGCATTGGGCTTCAAATGTTCTTGTTGATGAGCGGGGTATCATTGTCATGCTTTGAGGTAGCAATGATATGGTGTTTCAATCAAGGGCCAGACTTTGGATACACAAATGATCCATCAGGAGCAACTTATAAAATAAGTCTTACAATTTCCTACTGGAAGAATGGTTATCCTTGCAAAAGAAATTATAATGATAAGTCCTCCAGTTAGGGGTGCTTAGCATGACATCATATTAGTGGGTCATCAAATGACCAATGTTATAATTCCTGGAAATTTGTTCCAACCATCATGTTTGACCGAGATTCAGATCTGATTGGTGTTAGGTTACCTCAGACTCAGGCTGTTCGAGAAGAAAAGGTGCAACACCAATTGACGAAATGACATTTCAATATTCTTGGGAAATGAACTATGGGAGCCGGTTCTAGAAACAATAGTTCATCATTAAACCAAGGATAGGATGAGGAGGTTGCTGATGGGCTAAGCGACAATTCATTGAGAATTCCAAACGGATGGATTTCCACAATAATGTGAACAAGATGACGACACTAGTCAATTCAATTGATATAATGTTGTATGCTCGAGGAAAACATACACCATTAATCATTAGATGAAAGGTGTGCCTGAAATATGACCTTATGGTGCAAGATCAATGTTAAAGTGATGATTCAATATCCAACAGTCTAAGAACGAATTGTTGATCGTTAACTTCAAAGTAATAGGGTTGCTAGAACTACAGAACTTAAGCAGCATCGTTAGTATATTGGTATCCCGGTTCAAAACAACACGGGGACCAAGGAAGAATGGCGATGGTGAGAAGTATCATCATACCGAGAATTTCGAAGAGGTGGAGCAATCCCCACAACATTCTCGACATAAAAGATAGTAATACTTCAAGGTAGAACACAACACTTGCTGGAGAGCAAGTTGTATTCATAATGTGGACAAGTTCGCGATGAAAGGAAGTCAAGCGTGTCATCGATGATAATAAAAATCATTGAGGGCAAGGAGGGTATTTCTCATCATGAACACAATTGACATCTCGGAAGAAGTCAAAGTTTTGAAGGTGATCCGACACATTTGCCGAGAAGTTTCAAGAGGATGCGATCAAACAACAACGGCAACAAGCAAGGGAATGACGAAGTGGCAAGTTATAGGATCAATATATAAGATGCAAGCTCGGAACCAAAGTTACCTTTCAAGACAAGCAACAAGATGTTGAAAGCTCGACGTAAGTCGTGCTCACACACTGAAGAATTCGTGCACCAGAGAAGGACGAGGTAGCACAGTCAAATATAGCAAGATCAAGATGCAGCCGATATTATAGGAATGACCAGATTGAGTTTAGAATTTCCCAGTAAAATACTATGGGTATTTGATTTGTAGTGCGGAATAATTTCACTAGTCGGTGTCCTAGGTTGACAACAACCCAGAACCCGTAGAGTGATCACGACAAGGAAAGACATTACTTCAACAAAGTTAGTAAGATGTGGTGCAATGGAAAGATATCTTTGAGATACCAGGGGTAATACTCGAAGTTAGAACATGATAGAAGTAGAACCGGATCATTAACCTATGATAGTAGATACTTCAACCTTGCTAAAATAGACGAGACACTGGAATGAATTCCCATCAGATATATCAGATCAGGACAGCATGGTCGGAACCATAACTGTAAGGAATCAATTCAAGGATACCGGATGAGTATGACTTGTGAAATCTATCGGGTTCTCACGGATTAGGGGAAGCCATAGGTTTAACCCATCACGCATCTTAGTAACATATACCACAAGTTTCAAAAGTAAATACTCAAGCTTGAAAGTAGAGCATGGCTGGCCAAGCAGAGGATAAAATTTACCAAAGGCATTATGTATCAGGGGAAGAACTCATAAGGTGATTGAATATGAAGGACACTGTTGGATAATAATCCAACTACGGATCAGGCGATCCACAATGGAGCTGATGTGAGTAACAGTACTCACTCAGAGGAAGAAAGAATGCAGAGGCATCAGATTCAAGAATCGCCTGATTAGTCTGATGCTTAAATAGAAAGAAATTATTGTTTCCAAAATGAAGGATCAGAAGCAGACGCTCTGATCAAGGATGGTTAAGTTGAAAACACTTAGTTGGACAATCAATAAAGGCTTGAATTGCCGAGAACCAACTCATGTCCGGAATGACATCTCAGCCGGAAAGATAATTTAAAAAAAGGACAACGTGATGACTGCGTGCATACGCACAAATTGAATCAATAGGCTCCAAATGGCTAAGACAAGGGATGTTAACGAAGACTACTAGTCATATGAAATTAACCATAATGCAAGTAGGCAAGAATTTCAAGAGTAATAGGCTGCAGAGGATTTTCGAAAGATCAAAAAGTATTCCGAAGAATTTTGTGAGACACATGAACAATTGAGAAGAATGGATCCTTGTTAAATGTGAGGGAATAACCGTAAGGGTTTTCATGCGAAATAAAACTGCAAGACAGTAAACTCATAGGATTCTCGAGACAACGGAGAATATTTCGAGGCATCTTGTAACAACAAGAGCGACGAGGAATGATCATGAGAATGACAAGTGCATGTATATATCCATATGGATATATCAGTGGAAGTGAATCGCAAAGGCGATGAGCACAAGGGTCTCGGGAAAATATCGAGGAATATCCTCAGAATCTTCTGACGACGCAGGTGATCTTCCGGATTGAGGGCTCTCTGGGAGAAATCGTTATGAGAACCTAGAGTCAGAGTTAGTAAAATATTTTAACCCAAATAGAAGAGAGATCAGAGTCCCAGAGCATAGAAGAGAAATAAAAGATCCTAACACCACACATTGGTGTTGTGGGCCCGTAAGCCACACAACAAGTTAGTAAATTTGTTTTTCAAAGACTAGACTCAACTTCGGCCAAGGAGTTGGAAAGGGTGGCTACCTACAGGCTGTCGGCTTTGATACCAACTTGTGACACCCCCGATTTGTCCGTACACTAATCATGCACGCAAATGTGTACGACCAAGATCAGGGACTCACTGGAAGATATCACAACACAACTCTAGACACAAATTAAAATAATACAAGCTTTATATTACAAGCCAGGGGCCTCGAGGGCTCGAATACATAAACTCGGATACACAAGAGTCAGCAGAAGCAATAATATCTGAATAGAGACAAAAATTAAACAAGTTTGCCTTAAGAAGGCTAGCACGAAAGTAACAACGATCGGAAAGGCAAGGCCTCCTGCCTGGGACCTCCTAACTACTCCTCTAAGCCGAACTCCGCGTAGAGACATCCTCGGGATCCTCTGGGTCCTGGACTCCACCATCTGGTTGCATCATCCAAGAAGAAGGGACAAAGGGGAAAAGGAGGAGCAAAGCAACAGTGAGTACTCATCCAAAGTACTCGCAAGCAAGGATATACACTACATATGCAATGGTATGTGTATAAAGGGGTAATATCTGTGGACTGAACTGCAGAATGCCAGAATAAGAGGGGGATAGCTAATCCTATCGAAGACTACACTTCTGGCAGCCTCCATCTTGCAGCAGTAGATGAGACTAGCTGGAAAGTAACAAGTATCCTCGCTTCTCGCAGCCTCCGTCTTGCAGCAGTAGAATAGAATAGATGGTAAGTTCACCAAGTAACATCTTATAGCATAAACCTACCCGGCGGTCGTCCCCTTGTGGCCCTGTGGGAAAGCGATCACTTGGTTGTATCTGGAACTTTCCTGGGTGTGTTTTATTAAGTATCCAGTTCTAGTTGTCATGAGGTCGGAGTACAACTCCGGGTCGTCCCTTTACTGAGGGACACGGATATTCGAATAGATTAACTTCCCTTCAAGGGTGCACCACATTACCCAGCACACTCGATCCCATTTGGCCGGACACACTTTCTGGGGTCATGCCCGGCCTCGGAAGATCAACACGTCGTAGGCCTACCTAAGCACAACAGAGAGGTCAGCATGTCGGTCCAAGTCCTAAGCGCACAGGGGTCTGGGCCCATCGCCCAATGCACACCTGCACGTTGCGAGGGCGGCCGGTAAGCAGACTAGCCGCTCCTAATACCAGAGCGGCGTTCCTGTCCAATCCGGCGCGCGCCGCTAAGTCGCTGACGTCAAGAAGGCTTCGGCTGATACCACGACATCGAGTGCCCATAACTATTCCCACATAGCTGGTTAGTGCATATAGGCCAATGTCTAGACTCAGATCAAATACCAAGATCTCGTTAAGCATGTTATTAAGAAATAATCGCGGACAACGGCCAGAGCTAGGCCCACTTGGCTCCTAGGTGGTCGTGACCTTCCCTGCCGCTCCACCACGAAGTAACCATCAAGGGGCTGTCGGGAACCCAGGGCCACCACTACCTGTGTGGAACCACCTGCCCCTTCAGCCCCCAGCTTCGAATCATCATCATGAGTATGTAATAGTAAAATATATACCCCTGATCACCTCCCGAAGTGATCACGGCCCGATAGTATGGCTTGGCCGACGGACAAGGGTGTAGGGCCACTGATGGAATACTAGCATCCAATACTAAGCATTTAGGATTGCAGGTAAAGGTATCAACAGTTGTAGCAACAATGACAGGCTATGCAGCATATTAGGATTCATCGAGAGCAGTAACATGCTACACTACTCCAATGCAAGTAGTAGAGAGAGGAATAGGCAATATCGGGTTGATCAAGGGGGGGGGCTTGCTTGGAAGCTCTGCAGACGAAAGGAATCTTCGGAAGCGTAGCCGTAGTCGAACACCGAAGCATCAATGGTCGCGGGGTCTATCGCGGTATGGGAGTCTACCGAAAAGAAGGAATGAATGGGAAACAAATAAATAACAGAGCAAACAATAGCATCACAAAATATAAAAGGGCAAATACGCGGTGCTAGGGGTGAGCTAACACAGGGATAGGTGATACTGGCGAAGGGGGAAAACATCCAGGAAAGTATTCCCGGTGTTTCGTGTTTTCGGACAGATGAACTGGAGGGGGAAAGCTGCGTGTTTGCTATGCTAGGGATGTGTGGCGGACGAACAGGTTGCGTATCCGGATTCGTCACGAAATTCTGAGTAACTTTCATGTACGAAGTATTTTCATCCGAGTTACGGATTATTTTATATTAAATTTTAAATATTTAACAAATTCTTATTTTTTGGTCCTAATTTAATTCGAAAATAAATTAATATTTAATTGCTATGGGTACACAAAAATGTACCTAGGAAATGCAATAGAGAGGCGGACTGGTGGGGTCCAGGCAACATGTTGACCAGTCAAAGTTTGACTGGTCAACTGGGCTTTGGGACCCACACGCCATAGGCACATGTGTGTAATAGGTTTATTTAACACTATCTAAATAGTGTTGGGGGCCCACTGTCATAGACAGAATATGAATTAAATTTTATTTTAAACATATAGTTAACTGAATGGGCCCACACGTCATAGGCACCGCAGGTAATTTAATTTAGCTATATTGTTTGTTAGCATAGTGGGTCCTGGGTGTCAGTTTCAATTATTTTAGTTAAACAATTTTATTAGGCTTTAATTAAATGGTTAGGCATAAGTTAAACAGGGAGGCTCACACGTCAGTGGGTCAACCTAGTGGTTTGAACGCTCGTGCGCGCGGGCGTGCCCGTCGGCGAGCATAGAACGCCAGGAGGAGGCGGCTCCGACGACCAAGCGGACGTCCGAGCCCGCCTGAAGATCGGGCGCTGTGAGACAAGTGTTATGGCGCTTGTGGTTCGGGCGAAAAAAATGGCCGGAGTCGGCCGTGACGGCGGTGGAGGATGGAGACCGAGGCACGGCCTCGTCGGCGACGGAGCTACGAGACGAGGAGGGAGGGGAAGGTCACTGAGGACCGAGAGCTCACAGGAGCTTGGAAGCGCGCTTGATGAAGATGATGGAGTAGTGGTGGCGACGGATCGACGGCGATGACCGTCGGGACAGAGGAGGAGGCTCTCAGGCTCGAGAGCGCTCGCCGGGGCCTCCGAGAGCAGCGGCGACATGGAGAGGAAGTTCGGGCGCTAGGATCCATGATAGCTTGCCGTCGAGGTTGCCGAGGCGGCGCAGCTCGGTGGAGGCAGAGGACGGCACCGGTCGAGGCCGGACGGGAGGCGAGCAGGTCGTCGGGAGGGTAGCATGGCAACGACGACGGAGCAGGAGGGAATGGAGTGAGGAGACGCAATGAGGGGGGGCTCGGGCGTGAGGTGTCTCGCCTCTGGGAGTGCGGCGACGCAAGGGAGAGGGCGAGGGGAGCGTGAGGAGTGGGGGGATTGGGTTAGGGTTTGAACCCACGAGCGTGGGGGGGGGTTAAGGGAGGCTAGGTGGGCCGGCCTGGCTGGCCCAGTGGCCAGCTGGGCCGAGGCCCAACGAAAGGTTGTGTGTTTATTCTCTCATTTTGTTTTATTTTTACTTTCTCTTTTCTTAATTTTCTTATTAATTCTTCGCTGCTTTGTTTTAGTTTAATAAAATACTAAAGTGGTACCTTAATTATTGTTTCAACTAATGCCATTGCCACAAACAATTTAGCAATGAAATAAAAATAGTTTTGAAATTGTTTAACATTTAAAAAGCATTTAAATAAAAGTTTCACCGTTGTTTATTTACTATAGTGCATTTAAACATTTTTATAAATGTGTGGTTTCACCACCATAATTATTAATGATTTATTTCACATGCTTAGAGCATTTTAGTTTTAATGTTTGGAAACTTTAATTGTTTGACTTGATTTTGAATTTTGAATTTCGAACGGGATTGAATCATCGCGAGATTAATAAAAGTAACAGTGGTAACGTGGCATCATTAGCAGGGATTACTGTAGCTTAATTATCCGAGCGTCACACGACGCTAGCTACGACATAACCCCTTACGACGAGCTCTTCGGCACCTCCATGAACGTGAAACATATCCTTGGTCCTTTTCAAGCACTTCAGGATATTCTTGACCATTGTCTAGTGATCCACTACTGGATTACTTTGGTACCTCCCTGCCAAATTTATGGCAAGGCACACATCAGGTCTAGTATACAACATATCATACGTGATAGAGCCTATGGCTAAGGCATAGGGAATGACTTTTATTTTCTCTCTATCTTCTGCCATGGTCGGGCTTTGAGTCTTACTCAATTTCACACCTTGTAACACAGGCAAAAACCCTTTCTTTGACTGATCCATTTTGAACTTCTTCAAAACTTTATCAAGGTATGTGCTTTGTGAAAGTCCTATTAAGCGTCTCGATCTATCCCTATAGATCTTGATGCCCAATATATAAGCAGCTTCACCGAGGTCTTTCATTGAAAAATTCTTATTCAAGTATCCTTTTATGCTATCCAGAAATTCTATATCATTTCCAATCAACAATATGTCATCCACATATAATATCAGAAATGCTACAGTGCTCCCACTCAATTTCTTGTAAATACAGACTTCACCGTAAGTCTGTATACAACCATATGCGTTGATCACCTCATCAAAGCGTATATTACAACTTCGAGATGCTTGCACCAGTCCATAGTTGGATCACTGGAGTTTTCACACTTTGTTAGCACATTTAGGATCGACAAAATCTTCTAGTTGCATCATATACAAGTCTTCTTTAAGAAACTCGTTAAGGAATGCAGTTTTGACATCCATTTTCCCGATTTCATAAGCATAAAATGCGGCAATTGCTAACATGATTCGGACAGACTTAAGCATCGCTACGGGTGAGAAAGTCTCATCGTAGTCAACCCCTTGAACTTGTCAAAAACCTTCCGCAACAAGTCGACCTTTGTAGACAGTTATATTACCATCATCGTGCGTCTTCTTCTTGAAGATCCATTTATTGTCAATGGCTTGCCGATCATCGGGCAAGTCCACCAAAGTCCACACTTGGTTCTCATACATGGATCCTATCTTAGATAATATGGCCTCAAGCCATTTATTGGAATCTGGGCTAATCATAACTTCTTCATAGTTCGAAGTTTCGTCGTTGTCTAACAGAATGACTTCTAGGAGAGGATCACCGTACCACTCTGACGCGGTGCGTGTTCTGGTCGACTTTCGAGGTTCATTAGTAACTTGATCTGAAGTTCCATGGTCATCATCATTAGCTTCTTCTCTAGTTGGTGTAGGCACCACGGGAACAATTTTCTCTGATGTGCTACTTTCCAATTTGAGAGAAGGTACAACTACCTCATCAAGTTCTACTTTTCTCCCACTCACATCTTTCGAGAGAAACTCCTTATCTAAAATGGACCCATTCTTAGCAACAAAAATCTTGCCTTCGGATCGGTGGTAGAAGGTATACCCAATAGTTTATTTAGGTATCCTATGAAGACGCACTTCTCCGCTTTGGGTTCGAGATTATCAGGCTGAAGCCTTTCAACATAAGCGTCACATCCGCAAACTTTAAGAAACGACATCTTAGGTTTAGTACCAAACCACAGTTCATACAGTGTCGTCTCAACGGATTTAGATGGTGCCCTATTTAACGTGAATGTGGCTGTCTCTAATGCATAATCCCAAAATGATAAAGGCAAATCGGTAAGAGACATCATAGAACTTATCGTATCCAATAAAGTACAGTTACGACGTTCTGACACACCATTACACTGTGGTGTTCCAGGTGGCGTGAGTTGTGAAATAATTCCACATTGTTTTAAATGAAGACCAAATTCGTAACTCAAATATTCGCCTCCGCAATCAGATCGTAGTAACTTTATTTTTTGTTACGATGATTCTCTACTTTACTCTGAAATTCTTTGAACTTTTCAAATGTTCCAGACTTCTGTTTCATCAAGTAGATATATCCATACCTACTAAAACCATCTGGGAAGGTTAGAAAATAACGATACACACCGCGTGCTTCAACACTCATCGGACCGCATACATCGGTATGTATTATTTCCAATAAGTCATTAGCTCGCTCCATTGTTCTGGAGAATGGAGTTTTAGTCATCTTGCCAATGAGGCATGGTTCGCAAGTAACAAATGATCCATAATCAAGTGATTTCAAAATTCCATCCGCATGGAGTTTCTTCATGAGCTTTACACCAATATGACCTAAACGGTAGTGCCACAAGTATGTTGCACTATCATTATCAACTTTGCATCTTTTGGGATCAATATTATGAATATGTGTATCACTATGATCGAGATTCAACAAGAATAGACCATTCATCTAAGGTGCATGACCATAAAAGATGTTACTCATATAAATAGAACAACCATTATTCTCTGACTTAAATGAATAACCGTCTCGCAATAAAAAAGATCCAGATATAATGTTCATGCTCAACGCTGGCACCAAATAACAATTATTGAGGTCAAAAACTAGAGCTGAAGGTAGATATAGAGGTAGCATGATGAAGGCGATGACATCAACCTTGGAACCATTCCCGACGCGCATCGTCACCTCGTCCTTAGCTAATCCTCGTTTATTACGCTGCTCCTGTTTCAAGTTACATATATGAGCAACCGAACCAATATCAAATACACATGCGCTACTACGAGCATTAGTAAGGTACACATTAATAACATGTATGTCAAATATACCTTTGTTCACTTTGCTGCCTTTCCTATCTACCAAGTATTTGGGGCAGTTCCGCTTCAAGTGACCATTCCCCTTGCAGTAGAAGCACTTAGTTTCAGGCTTGGCGTCCAACTTCGGGCTTCTTCCCCGGAGTGGAAACTTGCTTGCCATTCTTCTAGAAGTTCACTTTCTTTCCCTTGCCCTTTTTCTTGAAACTAGTGGTCTTGTTAACCATCAACACTTGATGCTCCTTTTTTATTTCTACTTCCGCCGATTTCAGCATCACGAATAGATCTGGAATCGTTTTCATCATCCCTTGCATATTGTAGTTCATCACGAAGCCTTTGTAGCTTGGTGGCAGTGATTGAAGAACTCTATCAATAACACACTCATCTGGGAGCTCAATTCCCAACCAAGTCAAGTGGTTGTGGTACCCAGACATTTTGAGTATGTGTTCACTGACAGAACTGTTCTCCCCATCTTATAGCTGAAGAACTTGTTGCAGACTTCATATCTCTCGACCCAGACATTTGCTTGAAATATTAACTTCATCTCTTGGAACATCTCGTATGCTCCATGGCGTTCAAAATGCTTTTGATGTCCCGTTTCTAAGTCTTAAAGCATGGCACACTGAACTATCGAGTAGTCATAAGATCGAGCTTGCCAGACATTCATAACATCTGCATCAGCTCTTGTAGCAGGTCTGTCACGTAGCGGTGCATCAATGACATAATTCTTCCGTGCAGCAATGAGGATAATCCTCAAGTTATGGACCCAATCCGTGTAGTTGCTACCATAATCTTTCAACTTAGCTCTCTCTAGGAACGCCTTAAAATTCAAAGGAACGGTAGCATGGGCCATTGATCTACAACATAGATATGGAAAAACTATTAAGACTAAATTCATGATAAATTTAAGTTCAATTAATCAAATTACTAAAGAACTCTCACTTAAATCAATATCCCTCTAAGTGACACATGATCCGATTCAACTAAACCATATCTGATCATCACGCGAGATGGAGTAGTTTTCAATGGTGAATATCTACATGTTGATCATATCTACTATGTGACTCATGTTGGACCTTTCGGTCTCTAGTGTTCTGAGACCATGTATGTACATGCTGGGCTCGTCAAGTTTAACCCATGTATTCCGCGTGTGTAAAACTGGCTTACACCCATTGTGTGTGAACGTAGAGTCTATCACACCCGATCATCACGAGGTGTCTCGGAACGACGAACTGTAGCAACGGTTCATACTCAGGGAGAACACTTTTTATCTTGAAATTAAGTGAAGGGATCATCTTATAATGCTACAGTCAATCTAAGCAAAAAAACATAAATATGTGACATGATATGTCCATCATCATCTTGTGCTTTTGATCTCAATCTCCAAAGCAACGTCACGATCTCCATCCTCACTGGCTCGAAACCTTGATCTCCATCATCACGTCGGGGTCGTCTCGCCAACTATTGCCTCTACAACTATTGCTAACTCATAGCGATAAAGTAAAACAGGTGGCATGTCTGTTAGTGGAACCGGTCTAATGTACGTCGACATGTAAGGTTGGTCCGTGCCGCTTCATCCCACAATGCCACCGAATCAAAATAAGACATTGGTGGTAGGCAGTATGAACATCACCGCCCACAACTTCTTTGTGTTCTACTCGTGCATCTCATCTATGCATAGACCTGGCTCTGATACCACTGCTAGGGAATGTTGAATGGAAAACAAAGAAAATTATATGCGCACGCAAGATCTATCCATGGAGATGCATATCTACAAGAGCGGAGAGTATGTCTACATACCCTCGTAGACCATAAAGCGGAAGCGTTTAACAATGTGGTTGATGTAGTTGAACACCTTCGTGATCCAACCGATCAAGTACCGAACGTACATCACCTTCGCGTTCAGCACACGTTCGGTTCGATGACGTACTCGCCTTCTTGATCCAGCAAGAGGGGGCGAAGTAGTAGATGAGTTCCGGTAGCACGACGGTGTGGTGACGGTGATGGTGAACTCATTCCCGCAGGGCTTCGTCGTGCACTACGAAAAAACTGGACGGAGTACTAAACTATGGAGAGGGGCGTCGCACATGGCTAATAGATTGTCGTGGGGTTGTGTGGCGCCTCCTCCCTCATATATATAGGGTGGGTCTATTCTCATAACACCCCTTAAGACCTTATTCTCATAACAAAGGCCTTATTCTCATAACACCCCCCACTTAACACAGGTTTCTAGCGCGGCAGCGCCCCGAGGAAAGCAACCCCCTCCCCACCCTTCGTATCATCCCCACCCCACCTCCCGCAGGACACCCACTCCCCCTTCCCCGATCCAAACCGATGCCTACCTCCACCTTCCCCCGATTCAATCCTCAGGCCGCCCCCTCCCCGAGCACCACCTCAGGCCGCCCTCCTCTCGCGCGGCCGCGCCGCCCCCTCCTCGTGCCGCCCCCTCCTGCTCCGCGCCGCTTCCCTCCTAGCACCGTCGCGCCGCCTCCCTCCTTCGCCGCGAGCCACCTCACCAGTTCCTCCCTGGGCGGCTGGCCATTGCCATCGCGCCGCCCGGCCACCACCACCCCACCGACTCCCCACAACACCGCCTGATCTGTCCATCTCCCTCCCCCCACACACCACTCTGGATCCGGATGTCACCGTGGTTCCCGCGTCAGATGCAGCATCCATTCAGCCAGATCAGCCCGGACCGGATCTCTTGCTGGTCACCCCGGCCGGATCCACCCTACCTACGACCGGATCGGCCAACGCCCTACCTTGCCTCGCCGCCCTTCGACAGTCCCGCGTCGGAGGTCTCCGATCTGCGCCATCCTGCTCTCGTCTCTTCTGACTACCTCTGACAGCTTGAGTAGGGGAGGACAACGGAGCTAGCCACGAGCGTGGGTGCCATGCTAGTGCCGTTTGCTAGCGACGCATGATGCAGTGCACCTCGCCATGAGGGTGCGGTTAGGAAGAGTTTTTCTTTCTTTCTATTTTCTGGATTTTGCTTGTGCAGGTTTCTAGATCCCGCGAGCAGTGCGTCGCGCGCCCCGATGTGGTTCTCATCCATGGCCACCTCGCGCGGTCTCCGTCACTGGCGCCGGGACTCCGAGCGGATGGCGGGTGGAGCTGCACCCCTCCTCTCTCCTCGCCAGAGAAGTATGGCAGCGTGACGGCTTGCACTCATATTCCAGCGGCGGCCACCATTGGAAAATCCTGTGTTCATAGCCCGTGCGTTTCCGCAAGCAGAACATGCAGCTCAGGCAAAGCAGAACATGCAGCTCCTCTAGTGTGCACTTGGGGTTCGCCAACTAATCATGCATCTCTTGCATTTTGCCGGTGACCATACTGCTGTGTACTGGATGGTTGTGTGGCTATGTAAAAATAATGAGTGGATGTGTATGTTTTGAAGCTCACTTTATTTTGTCACGCAGTTCGCTATAAAACTCATTTGAGGTTCACTTGGTACTTCGAAACAAAAACAACTCACAAGAAGCGCGCTACTCATTACATGTAGTGTGTTTGGTCCTCAGATGTGGTTCACTTTTGAAAGTGATGCCGTTCACTTGCGCCTAGCATGAAAAATGTGAAAAATTTAGCGAATCAACAAAAAAGTAAAGCGGTTCACTTCGATATATGATGTGGTTCACTTGCCCTAGTCTCTGCGGTCCACTCGTTCATAAAAAAAGTTAAAAAAACAACAAAAACTCGTGCGACAAAAGAAATTATGCAGCTCGCTTGCCCATCCGATGCAGCGCGGTTTTTATTCTGAAGCAGTGCGGTCGACCGTATGATGTTGTTCATCTCAGAAGTGCAAAAAAATTATTACGAAAGCGAAAAAAGTAATGCGGTTCACTTCTTGATAGTTTTGTGGTTCATTTACACCCGATGTGAAGTGCACTCTACTTTCTCGTCCATGAAAAAATTACGTTTGAATAAAATAAACCATGCAGTTCTCTAACACATCTGATGCAGTGCAGTTTTCAGTCGGATGAAGTACCCACGTCGATTTAGGTGTCGCGAAAAACAGAGTGTCCGCGTTTTTGTAATTTCAAAACTACTCTAAAACCGTAATGAATTAGAGGTTGTGTTCTACATGAAAAAGTAGCTTCTCGGCGATATCTTTCCAATGGTGTATCGTTTGGATCATTTCGACCAGCGGTTTGTAAAAATTTCACGAAAAACGGCCGCTACCTCTCGTAGTCAGCCGCACAATTTTCAAAACTAACTAAAAACCGTAAGAAATGTCAAAAACATTTCAACATATGAAAGTTGCGCCTCGTTCGTAGCTTTCCAACGGCATATCACACGCCTCGTTTCGACAAACGATTCAAAAACTGAAGCAAAAACAGAATGGAAATTGAAAAAAATTCAAAAAACATAATTCCGCGATTTGTTAAATTTAAAACTGCTCTTAGACCGTAACGAATTAGAGAAAACAATACATATGAAAAAGATGCGCCTCGACGATATCTATCCAACGGTATATCATTTGATTCATTCCGGCGAGCGGTTTAGAAGAAAACGTGAAAAAACGCTCGCTGTCATTCGTTGTGAGCCGCACGATTTTCGAAACTGCTCTTAAACTATGATGAATTTTGAAAATTGTTCAACATGGCGAAGTTGCGTCTACTCCATAGCTTTTCAACGGTATATTACACGCATAATTCAACGGTATATTGCAGCGCCCCGGCGGCCCGCGGCGACACCCACACCTCCCCGCCTTCTTCCGTGCCCAGTAGCGCAGAGCGCCCGCCGAGCGGCCGGCGATGCAGTCCGTCGGCGAGGATACTTCCGCGACGGCGTTTAGGAAGCGACGCCGCCCCTCACCTTCGCCCCAACACCACCTAGGGGATCTGCCGCTGAAGCATCCAGCCTCGGTTATGCATGACAGGGGAAAGAGAACTGCAAGGATGCCTTCTCCATCGCATTCGTCGTGGATGCGAACTGCAATGGTGCACATCCAGCCTTCTCCCGCAACAATGGCAAAAGTTGAAAAGGCCCATGAGTTCCTGCAGCGGAGGTGGACTGCACGCCAACATCGGCCAGAGCTGCATATGCAGAAGGAGAGAACTGCATATAATGTAAGAAAATTACATACCCAACTCCCACATCCAGTTTGAAGTGCCATTTTTATCCCCATGCAGTGCCCCTCTTGCCTCGACTGTAGTCACATGTATCTCCAAGTAGAAAACAGAAAAAGATACTTCGAAAAATAAAAAATGCTATATGGCTCAAAATTGCAGTCCACCATGACTTACAAATGTAGAGCGCTATGCCTAAAACTGAAGTGCATTGTTTCTTCATGTTAACTAACAGTGCCCCTGCTATAGAATGACAAAATGAAGTGCAATTTCTTACAGCTGCAAAATATAATGATATATAGTATGAAAGATGCAGTTCATTTCACTGTTAACGTGCATAAAAAGCTTTGGCTTAATACTGTGCAGGAAATTACTATGCCTCCAAAACAGAAGATGCCTCGATTCATTTACGACCCAAAGCCCCTGCACTGCATTGGAAGAGAAGAGTGGGAGATGCCTGGATGGATAACACCTGAAATACCTAGGGGTTTCTTTAACACAACAAATAGAACTGCGTACTCCATGGAGGAAGATGTAGAGGATAAAGATGAAAACAGTGAACCAAACATCATTCATGATGAGGAAGGCAGTGAAGCAAAAAGCGCGCAAGATGAGGAGGACGACGACGATCTGGTCTTCCTGGGGGAGCACGCGCAGAAAGATGATGAGGAGGATGATGATGAAGAGCAAATCATAACAGTTGTGCAGCCAAGGTACACGCGTGTCTTTGAAACATTTGGCCAGCAGATCAAAACGGATGATATAGCACCTCCACAAGCCAATGTTGAAACCCAGCAAGTTCGGCAAGTTCATGAGCAAACGATTCGTCGACAAAGAGATAGTGGAATTCCACCCAGGCCGCCTACTGCCCAACAAAAGAACCGGAAGCAGAATCAACGAGAGGCGCAAGCAACCAAAAAAGTAAAGTTCTCAACACTTCTGCCTCCTCGCGATCCTAAATTACACAGATCTATTGTCACCCCTCCATGCCCAATAAACATTGGTGAGCTGCAAACACCATTAGAGAAAAAACAGTACACGCATGTAAGCATCCTTGCCTAACTATTGCAGTTCACTTACACAATCTTTCAGCTTGTGCATTCTCATTAACAAAAAAAATTCCATATTGTGTGTGCAGGATGAGAACATGCTCCAAGAACTTGTGCCTGTGAAAGGTATGCAATTCACATCACACACTGCGGTACGAGAATTCTACAACACGTATGCAAGGCATGCAGGCTTCGGCACACGCAAAAACGGCGGATACAGAACAAACAGATACATAGTGTGCTCAAAGGAAGGCTGAAGCAAAGAAACTATCACTGATTATGACAGAAAGCGAGATAAAACATCAAAGAGGACTGGCTGCAAGGCGGGAATGAGATTGAAAAAAATCAAGGATGTGTTTGTGATAGCAGAGATTGAGCTCAATCACAACCACATGATGATTGACAGCCCGGCTATGCTTCTGCATAAGCACTCGCATAAGACGGATGATCCGTTACTTGATAAACTAGTGAAGGACATGCAGAGCGACAACCTGACGCACACGCAGATGATGTCAACCCTGTCAAGGATGTCAGGAGGGCTGCACTTTATGGGGCGCACCAGCCGTGACTGGGTGAACAGGTACGTTCACTAAACAAAAAATGATATCTCGTCTATTTCATGCAGTTCGCTTGTGCATTTTCTGTATGTCCCTAATGCTGCAAGTATATTATTATTTCGAACAGGAGGAAGCACCAATTCGCGAAGGAGGAAACAGAAGACGATGTGAAGAAACTCCTGGCTTTCTTTGAGAAGATGCAGCAAATAAACCCGGAGTTCTTCTATGATTACGACAAAGATGTCGATAACCGTGTGCGGAACATATTCTGGGCGAACGCGAGCTGCAGGGGATCGTACGAAGATTTTGGAGATTGTGTCACATTTGACACGACCTACAAGACCAACAAGTTCCACATGCATCTGGCCGTCTTCGTTGGAGTCAACCACCACCTCCAAAGTACAATATTCGTTGTGGCTCTCATCAGAGACGAAACAATACCGACTTTCGAGTGGGTGTTCCGAACGTTCTTGCGTTGCATGAACAACAAGCGGCTAATCTGCATACTCACAGGTATCCTGAAAAAAAGAATGGGTTTAAATAACAATGCAGTTCACTGCCAAGTTTTGTAGTCCATTTCTTCCATCCAATGAAAAGAAAAAAGAAAAAAAGCAGAAAAAGGATATGCAGTTCTCTCAATAACTCACTGCTTGATTTTTTTCAAAAACATGCAGATCAATGCCCCTCCATGGATGCCGCGATAAAAAGTACGCTAATAGGCACGCTGCACAAGTTATGATGTTGGCATATATTGAAAAACATACAAGGATCACATGTCCTTGCTGTACAAAGCGTATGAGACATTCAAAGGATGAGCTGACCTCCGTTCTCAACCACCCGCTGATGCCATCAGAGTTTGAACACGCTTGGCATGAGCTCATGGACAAGTATAACCTGCAAAATGATGAGATTATGAAGGCGCTCTGGACAGACCGAAAAGAATGGATATCAGCTTACTACAAGGAGGTGTTCTGTGCACGGATGACGTTGACACAGAGAAGTGAAAGCATGAACCGGATCTTGAAGAGGAACTTTGTCAAGGAAAGACACGACCTACACATCTTTGCGTCGCAGGTGGACAGGTGCATCCAGACAAGGAAGGGCGTCGAGCATGCGGAGACCATAGCTAACGAGGTATATAAACAGAGCAAAGTTTTTAAGCTCGATGAGCAATTAATAAAACACTACTCGCTTTTCTTGATTTAAGCTATGAAAAGACAACTACTTAACTGGTTTTCTTTGTTTCACAGACGGAAATAAAGACTACTACTCAGTTTGGTTTCGAGGTTCAGCTCTCCAAGATTTACACCAGGGCGGTCTTTGCTGACTTCAAGCAAACGCACTACCGCAGCACTGCATTCAGATCAGAGCAGTCCACTAACAACCCGACGAAATATTTGATGCGCCACTACAACCAGTCTGATGATTTTGATTGGGCAAGACACGAGTTCTAGGTAGTTGCTGATGTGACGAACGGTATCTACGAATGCGAATGCAAGTTGTGGACACACACAGGTCAGTGAGACAGGAAACAAAAAATAAGCACACAGAAAACATAATGAAGTTCACTTATTGCTGGTAGCAAAAAAGAGATGAAAACAAAAAAAAACTTTGTGAAGTTCACTAGAACAGTAGACCCAGGACCTATTTGTAATGTAGTTCACAAAACCAAAAATTGAAAAAATGTTGCATATTTATGTGAAAGTTTGCTGACACGAATAACCAAAAAAATTCTTTTGCTGCAGGCCTGTTCTGCGTGCACATCATTTGCATGTTGGATCAGTTGTGGGTGGACAAGATACCTGAAGAGTACATATTGAAGAGATACACACGGAACGCACGCTAAAATCCAACTTTTGACCGCAGAGACTATGAGCAAACTGCTCCAGATGGGAGTTTGATGTTCTGCCGTAGGAGACTACTTGCAGAAACTGCTATGGACCTGGCGAACAGGGGTGTCAAATCGGATAGAGGGTACAACAGAGCTTTAGCTGGGATGAGAGAACTCATACAAGAAGTGAACGTAATAAACGAAGAGAAGAAGCAGAAAAGATCATGGATGCGCGGGGTGAAGAACAAGGAAAGGAGCGCGAACATGCTGCTGATGGTGCAGCTCATAATATGGATGACACAATTCTTCCCCCGCCTGTTTCAAACACAAAAGGGAGAAACAAAGAGAGCAAATCAGCCAATAAAAAAGCTGCAGCAAATGAAAAAAGCCCTGAAAAAAATAGCAGGCCTGAGCCAGAACTGGACAGCGGAGGAAGACCACTAGGGGTAAGGATGTGTAAGTCACGCAATAAGATTGCGGCACACAACTCAAGAACATGTAAGGAGAGGCTGAAACAAATCCAGGCTGAAAATGCCACCACAAATCACCGAGCTGACCAACAAGATGATATGACAAAGAGAAGACTATGTAGCGTCTGCAACAAGAGAGAGAAGCATAACGCGAGAACTTGTCCAAATAGAACTTAAAAAAAGATGAAGAAGATGACGAAGAAGATGCTGACAGAGAAGAGAACGAGGAAGCGAGCGAAGCTGATGTAACAGAAGAGGAAGATGAGGAAGAAGAAGAAGAAGATGAGGAAGAAGAAGAAGAAGATGAAGACATCGAAGAACCATCATAAAAAATGAGGGGGAGAGACAGAACGCAGAATCCAGCGCGTAGGCAAGCATCGCAGTCGCACGGTCGCGTTACGAGGGGTAATGCGAACAACAAGAGCAAGACAGAAGCAGCAACAACCATTGAAACAAATGCACCGCACAATTTGAGAAGAAGCAGTAGGAAAAGGACATAGCTCAACACATATACAGTTTTACATTTTAAAAATATATTAACTTCATCCTTTATATATATCGTATCGTATATAATATATATAGCTTGTGTTCAGTGGACTGCAAAAAAAAGAATTCAACATGTAATATTGAAGTTCAAAATGAATAGATATAACATATGCCATATATACTTTGTGAC
>LR738714.1:504413916-504444325 GCA_902687465.1 Secale cereale
AAATGCAGTTCTCTTCTATATGAAAAAAATAAGATGAGAATGTCATTCTCAGAATGCGGTTCTCTTCTGTATGAAAACCCTGAGATCAGAATGTCATTTTGAGAATGCAGTTCTTTTCGTCGTATAGAATCTGAGATGACCATGAATCAATATAGAATGCAGTTAGAAAGAAAACATATAGAGTCAGACTAGGCTTCACGTACAGTGCAGTGTGTACGTGGTGCGTTTAAAGCTTGCAATGCAGTCCGCTTCGAGTACACAGTGCAATGCGCTTAGTGCAAAAAAATGTAAAAAATTGAGCTCTCCCTTAGCAGACACGGTTGATTTTCTGTCTTCTAATACATTTTTTCCAAAATTTTGAAACTCGACGACAAACATGTTGAATTCGTCTTTGCAGTCCCATGTGGTAAGGTGAGATGTAGTGCAGATGCGTATATTTAAAAAACTTGGCTGCTACTCATATAAGTGAATGCAGTGCGCTGCGAACATGTTACAATTCACAAGGAAGAGTTGGCTGAAAGCTCCATTATGTACATATTTGACATTGTCACTGTCTGCCACAAAAAGAAAAACACAAAAACTAACTAGACCGGTATATACAAAAGCACACAGCATGGTGTGAACAGTTTTGCAGATGAAGAACTACACACAGCGACCATAGATGCTGTTTACAGAAAGTTCTGGAGCACACACGAAAAGACATCAACACACATAAAAAAGATCCGCTATCATTTATGCCTCATCCTGCTCCTGCGAATCCAGTTTTGGATAAAAGCCAAGAGAAATGCAGAGATTTCTTAGATCCTCGGGGAACTCGGTGACTACGACCATGTTTTCAGGGTGGAACAGGATCTGGAACAAAAACTCAGCCTTCCAATCCTGAAGAACAGCTTCCTGCGATGAAGAAAAAAAATAAAAAAAAATATACAACATCATCTACAAAAAAGAAACTGACAAAAAAATATCAAGGAATGAGGGATTATTATTGGGTTAAAAAAAGATACTTACATTATGCTTTGCGAATTTCACAACAAAGCTGTTGCCGTCATAAAACTGAGCCATCTTCAGAACAAAAAAGCCGCACTCGTTGGGGCCCTGCTCAGGGGAGCCCAAAAAGCTAGCTTTCTTTGAAACATTGACCCAGTCTACCGACTCCTTTCTCTTGTACTCCTTTTCTCCGTAAACCTTCTTCAACAATGCAGTCATCCTGATCATCTGGTGGAAATAAAAAAACAAAAATACACATCACAACAAAAATTGTTCAACACGCGCACGCATGAAAACAAGAAGAAAGGTGAAAAAGGAAATTTTTTACCATTTCAGTGCGGTCGCTGTGGTATTCAGACTTATGCCACCTCATCGTTTGATCAACCGGTCCGCTGTACCTCCTAGTGTCATGAATGTCAAGGGTCTCGCGGTGCCTATTCATCGTGTATAGCGAATAATGCTGGTCTTTCATCCGTGGTAACAGAATCTGATTTTGTTTCATCAAATTTGTTATGGGTTTGATGAGTGAAAAAGGATTACTGGAAAAAATTGGGAGAGAAAATAAGTACATAAGGCTGAACAAAAAGCAAATCTGATAACTTACTAATTTGCAATCAAGAAGGTTCTCGTCATCACGAACATAAAGTTTGAACTGCTTTGCTGCATCGTCAACGTTAAACTTGCCGTGGACAAAAGGCAACACAACGTTTCCATCTTCATCTCTATCCGCGTGATCATTCATTTGAAGAACATACTACGTGTGGGTAATTCACAAAAGAACGTTAATGCAGTTCCCCTTAAGATGTTCGCTCCGACACTTAATCAAAAAACGGATCACGCTTCTCTAAAAACAGTATGCAGTTCACAATTCTCCCCATAATTTGTTTCATTTAAGATGCATGGGTTAAAACACAAAAAAAAATGTATGCAGTTCAGTACATTCTAAAAACAATTTATTATACACTATTTACTACAGTTCACTCGAGCAGAAAAAAAGAAAAAAAGGAAAAAAGAGAAATAATGTGATAAACAAAGGGGACAGCAGAATGCGTTCGCCAGATCGATAAACCACATTCATATGCGCGTCATTCTTCCAGTACCTGATGATATGATCCATCAATTCCGAGTCCATAAAACCACCTCTGGTGAAAGTTAAGAACATGTAGTCCACATTCACAGTGTAGACTTCGATAGGATTCCTGTGCATGAAAAGCACGCACCTGCACAAAAGAAACGGCGAAGGTGGGGGGGTTAGGAGCACAAAAGCAAAAACACAAAAGAACATTACACACATTAAAAAAATCAAAAAGCGAAAAAACGAACGAAAAAAGAACTGACTCGCTGTATTTCTGCCTGAATGGTGTGCTCGTGATGAGTTGCAAGACCTTCCTCATCTCCGCAAGATAGCTGAATCTCGCAGGATTCAACTTTTGTAGAGGAGATCAAAATTTTGATGGCTTCTGCACAGGCCTCTTATTTGATAGAATTAGTGCCTCGCTGTCCGTCGGGCGTTCCACAGCTGCGCTCCTGGTCCTCCTAGGCACTGGTGGTGGCCTCTCAAAATCATCATCACTATCTTCAGCATTCGGAGGGCTCACTGCTTTCTTCCCATGCTTGACATTGACAGGAGATTTCTCAAGAGCTTTTCATTCGAAGTGCCGGCGCCACTCCTCAACCTCTTACACACAGGTTCTTTCACAAGCTTAACGGGGGGTTCATCAAGGACAAGTTTGTGAATCGTTTGAGTGTGAACCTGAGTTTCAAACAAGGAAATACCACCTTGGTGTGCGCCTTCGTCAAAGCCTGCACAAAAAATGGATAATGAGCAAAATGAAAAAGAATCATCAAGTTCACTAAGGAAAGTCATTTTAAACATGCGAATGGGGTTCTACTAAAAATCTTAACAAAAGTAGCGGACCTCAACTCTCTTTATCAATGAAGTTCACTTAATAAAAAGAGTGTGTGACTGAAAAAAATGTAATAACCTTCTTTAAAAATTAAAAGTGATGTCAGGTCAAGACAGCAATGCGACGAGGTCAGCCAACTATAGAGCATCGCCTTCCTGATGTAGCCAATGTGCTCCTTCCCCAACTTGGCAATCGTTTCACCATCCCAGGTCTGCATGAATTGGAACATGTAAAATCCACAATCATGCCTGCAAGAAAACCAACATAAACACATTACTAATGCAGTTCACTCAATAATGAAGTGCTACTGATGTTAGTAAAACAATGCAGCTCCATACACACAAAAAACCGAGGGAGAACAACTAATAACACATTAGTAATGCAATTCGCTCAAGGGAAAAAGTGCTTCTAATTTAGTAAAAACAATGCAGCTCACTTACACAAAAAAACTGAAGGAGGAAAAAGAAAAAAGGAGAACAAGTACAAACCCGTTTCCCTGTTGCGGGACATTAATATGAGTCAGCGCAAAGCCGTCAAGGGTGGGAGGGTTCAACAGCTCATCGCAGCTTGCGCTGCCATCTTTCCAAACTTTTTTGATGTTTCTGACCATTTTCCTGAAGGCAAGATTTGCAGGAGCGTTGTCGCCTTCGTTCAATGAGTCGAGAAACTCAAAACGCTTCTCCCGCAGGTTCAAAGTGACCAAGCAGTAGTGGCATATCGCGTCCTTCATTGTTGCGGGAGGAGGGTCAAATGTTGCAAACATAATCTGAAAAAAAAAAGAATAAAACAAACCAAATGAGAAAATAGAAAAACAGAAAACTTATTTTCAAGATGACGAAAAATGGTCAAAATGCGTTACCAATTTTTTCTTGTCCACACATTCCTCTCCGCTTGAAGAAAACATATTTTTCAAAGCCCTATTTGTGGCACCGCCGTTCCAAATGGAATTCTGCAAAAAAGACAAAACCAGAGAGTTAATGAAAATGCTTATAGCACAAATAAAAATTGGACGAGGGGATAAAATATAAATGAATGAAAATGCTTACACATAGGTTGTACGTGACAATCATCGTTTGAGATCCTTTGAACCTCTCAGCTAACATAGAGACGCCAATGTTTGCGAGGCGCGTGCTCAGCGTTCCATACGACCAAAAAGACTCGCCAACATGACCGATAGTAATATCACCAAACTCGCCCTTGAACGCAACTAGATGCCTTCAGACAAGAAGAAAAAAGCCCAGCAAAAAGTGATAAGATGGGTGTCCCTGTAAAAATAACATATTAAATAACCGGGGTGTAAGACAAAAAATGTCATACTGCTTCTTCTTATCCCTTCTAGCCCTCGTAACAGCGTCATATAACTCATTATATCTTCTCATAAGAGCTGGATCAACCCTTGAAGGAGTAACAACGGGTAATTCCTCATCTGCATATAGAGTGGGAATGATATCAGATAATAAAACACACACGGTCCATTTCGCCCCGGGAAAGAACAAAAATAATGCAGTTCGCTTACCTTCGGTTTCAGAATAAACTTCCTGCGGCTGCTCATATACATCTTCGCTGAGCGTCAAGTGCTCCAGCCCTGTAATATCATCGTCAAGCGGCGCTTGATTGCTCATGTCCTGAGAGAGTCTTGGCTGTTCCTCTTCAGAAACAATCGAAACTGCCTCAGCTGGGACTTTTGTTGTCTCGGCTGGGAAAGCCAGATTGCCAACAGATTGCTCGGGGGCGTGAGGGACGACACAAAATTTCTCAGGCACCTCATCGCCAAGCAACAAAACAGTAGGCCCAACAACACCATCAATGCCAGCGGATGTCCCCGCATCGTTAAATCCGACTCTAGGAGTTCCTTCTGTCTCTTCTGCAATTTCAATTTTAACACCAGGAGCTCCTTCTCTCTCTTCATGCTTATCACAATCCACGATATCCTCCCTTCCTTCTCTCTCTTGTGCCTTATCAGCCTCAACAGGACACTCCCCTCCTTCTCTACCTTCTGCCTTATCAACCTCCGCATCAGGCTCCTCCCCTCCTCTCCCTTCCACATTATCATCCTCAATGTTGCGCTCCGCTTGGATTTCAACATTTAATCCGCAGTTCTGATGAGTTAAAAAATAAAACACATTACACAAAAAAGATAGAATGCAGTTCACTAATAAAACGGACCATGAAGCTCCCATGAAAAATAAAAAATAAAACACAAAATGCAAAATTCTCTATACTCACCAGAGAAGCGTCGTCGCCTTCCATCTCTTTAGACTTGTCAGCCTCCTCATCCTTGCCAGCGTCACCCTCTGCCTCCTTCCCGTGTATTTCCACGTTTGATTCGGCATCCTAAAAAACAAAAAAACATAAATAAAACTATTATCCAAATCTGCAGTTCTACAACTAAAAAACCAACACGAGATCATGCAGTTCACTGCTAAAAAAGATTATGCTTCTTCTCTAAACAACAACTGCAGTGCACTACCACCACTGATGCACAAAATGCAAAAAAAGTTAAAAACTGCAGTTCACTGCCACTGCTGGTGCAAAAAATATGATTGTTTGTTTTGGATACTACAAAAAATCAAAACAATGAAGTTCACTGTAACAAAAAAAGGAAGAAATCAAACCTTGTCGATGACGCCTTCGTCAACAGGATTGTCTTTGGCAGCTTCGTCAATGGGGGACAATGGTCTGTCAAACAAATAATCAGAATCAACACCGTGGTCGTCCTGGTGGTCATCATCACGACAAGCGTTAGCCTTAGAAGATTCTCCTCCACACTGCGAAAAGAACAAAAGGATGCGAAAAACAAATAGACAATGCAACAAACACACAGAAAAAATAGATAACAAATATGGGTAAAAAAACTGTTGACATATGAAAAAAAGACATACATCCACATCTGCGGGGTCAGGCAAAGAAGGCCGGACAACATCTTCATGCCTGTTCATTTCCTTCACTAATGCCTCAGCTTCCTGCTCATACCTAGAACACTTGTCGTCCTGAGACTGCTTAAACTGAACGAATGAAGACCTGATATTCGTAACTGTCTGCATAAGGAATTCAAGCTGCCCACGGTCAAAGTTATGAGCGGCCTCGATTTCTGCTTCAGAAGGGCCTTTGCCTTCAGGAAACAATGCAGCAATATTCCTCATCCTGGAACCGGATGTTGGGAAATCACTAGTTAAATTGATGACCCTGTCGAGAAGCTCATCGACCTGAACAAATTTATTGCGATCAGCATAAGCCTGGCCAGAAAAACCTCCAGCAGCCGCCCTAGCAAAACCACGACCCCGTCGAATTGGAGCCACCCTAGCAAGAGGCTCACAAAACATTGCAGGCGCTTCGGCAACTACAGTCCGCTTGTACACAACGTCCGCTTCCACCTTCCACTGAAAAAATTAACAAAAAAAGAGATGCAGTTCACAAAAAAAAGTACATAAGAGGTTCACATTTAGCATGCGCGAAAAAAAGGAATAAAACAAACACAAAGGCTGGCTATGCACTGACCGGCAGCTTGCCAAACTTGTAAGAGTCCAGGTGTATCTTTCCCCTGACAATAATGTCGGCGTTGTGAATCTTCTTCAACTGCACATGGGACAGTATTGCGGCGCGTGGCGTGCGTCTATCCATAACCGATACTTTTCAAAGATTCAACGAATCCAGGTACATGAACAGGGGCACGATGGTGCAACCCTCAGCACAGTTCTGCTTGCTCCCTTTAGAATTCCACTTGTACACAGCGGCCTGCAGCTCGTCGACAACAAGCTGACAAAAGTCCATGCTAGCCATAGATGCAAAATCCAAGTTTTTAACCATAGCAGCTACCCTGGACAACCGAGTTGCGGGGCTGGGACAAAGCAAGCACTGGAAAACAATGAGAAAAAAACTTTCATAGTCTTATTAACCTTCGCAGGGTCCGCAGCCAGCGTGCGAAGTAAAATAAGCAGGTCCTTCGCATCTATGCTACGAGAACGGTTGAAACCAAGTTCATCCTTCAGATTAGTCAGCGAATCATCATGGCCGCTGGCAGCAGGCCTGGGAGCAGTGTGAGAACCCATAGGGAAATCAAAAATGTGATGGACAGCCTCACGATTGATTTCCAGAACCTCGTTTTACCCGCAGTCCAATCTCATCGTATCAGGGTCGATCTTTCCCATCAGCTTGCACATCAAAACACGAGAAACATTCTTCTCTAATTTCAGGTCAAAGACAATGCCAAAACCTGCTTGCCGCACCAAAGTTCTGTGCGCCTCACCCAACAAAGCGACAGCTTTGATTACGTTTGGAATGGACAGCCGAACAGTCTTGTTAAAACGCCATTCATGCGCAACATCATCTTCAGACCTCTTCCTCTTGGTACTCTTAGCAGTCTACAAAAAAAAATACAGTTCACATCAGCAAACTCATGCCAAACAACTTAAAAATAGAAGAAGAAAAAAATAAATAAACAGCGTATACCTTACTAACATTAACATCCTCCTCATCAGAATCACTGTCCAGCGCTTCTTCAGCTGCATTTTCCCGCGCAAGCTTAGATCAACGCTCAAAATCAACACCAGAGTGATCGTCCGCACGTCTCCGCTTTCCTTCAATCCCATCCACATTAACCTCGGCATAATTAGGTCTCTTTGAGTAATCAACACGCGGGCTCCGGCGTGGAGAACTTAAACCTTGCTCTGCAACAGTGTTGAGTTTTCTCTTCACGGGATTCTTTGCGGGGGCAAACTTAGCAGACTTCTTTGAATCTGCAATCCTCCTTCCTAACTCCTTACCCTCCTCAAACTTTACTTGCTTCGCCTTATGGGCCTTCACGAAAGTATTACCGAGCGCAATCGCTTTCTGCCTTTTCCTCTCAGCATCAGCTGCAATCTGATCAGGGACCATCCAATCATGTGTAACTGGTTCTGTGCCATCAACAGATTGCGACTGGGTTTCACTCAATTCAGGTAGAATTCTGCCCTGATCAGATGTACCGCCACCGACAACATCGGCTGTGAAATAATGTGTAATCAAATAGTTAACACGACCACCCCCTCACCCACCAGGAGATAAAACTGTGGGTGAGAAAAACATAAGAAAGATATGTGTGTGAGAGGGAGACCTAAACTTAATGCAGCTCATATCAACTTGGAAACACAAATGTAGAAATGCAGTGCTCTTTTCAGCAGTTTATGTTTAACAATTAAAACATAATAGTAAACCTAAATGCAGTTCATGTCGCTTGAATATCATATTGACGCGTGTCTGAAAATGGACATTGGTAAAGGGATATATGATGCAGTGCACTAATTCGTTCAGTGACCAATTGACCACATATAAAAAGAAGTGCGCTTAGATATACAAAACAAAACAAATTCATGCAGTTCTGTAAGAGGCAAAAACTAAAACTTAATGCAGCTCATATCAATTTGGCAACCGCATAGTGGATAGACAAAAAAATACAAAGCAATGTCCAAATGCAGTGCTCTTTTAGAAGTTTATGTTTAACAATTAAAACATAACAAGTAACTTAATGTCATTCCAAAAAAGTAAAAACAATAACTTGAGGCAGTTCATATCAGTTTGCCACATGTCTAAAAAAATGGGCCTTGCTAAAAAGGAATCTAAGATGCAGTGCACTATTTCGTTCAACAAAAGAAGTAAATTGACCCTGTATGAAAAATGCAGTTCACTTTGATGTAGTGCCAGATGGGGAAGCCGTTCTAACTGGTGAGGCATCAATTGGGGAGGAAGAAGCCATGTTGTGTCTGCAATCAGAAAGGGATAATAATTAAACCCTAGACAGCAAACCCCAAAAACAGGCAGAGAAAAACTTTCAATACATAGGGCGTTGCAATTTCAAGCATACAAAACAAACTTAAGAAGAGGATGCTGGCTCGAAATATAACCCTAGCACAAGATCTGGAACGGGTTGGGGGTGATTTGGGGCTCACCGTGAGACGATGTGACGACCGGACGAGGCGGGTGCGGACGGCGACGGCGGAGGAAGCGCCCTACGGATGGCGGCGGCTGCGGGCATCGTCGCTGTCCACCACGAGAGAGCCCCTACGGACGGCGGCAGCTGTGGGCGTCGTCGCTCTCCACCATGAGAGCACGAGGGCAGGGGGATTTCTGTGCGGGTGCGAGGGAGAGGAAGCGGAAGGGGCCAAGGGGGGCTGCAAGTAAAATAGAAGAAAAAGAGAGACTTAATGAATAAAAGGCCGGCAGGCCCACAGGTCATAGACAAAAAATAAAAAAACGTCTCAGTTGTAACACGATGCAGTTCGCTTACGGAAAACGTCTCGGCTTCTGAAGTGATGCAGTTCGCTTACGGAAAACGATTCGGCTTCTGAAGCGATGCAGTTCGCTTAAGGAAAACGATTCGGTTCGCCTGCCCTAAATAAATGTGCCCACTATCGCCCTAAGCGCCGCGCCCCCGCTCCTCTATCCGGCCGGTTGCAAGCCGCGCGAAGGCCACGATCATCACGAACCCACGATCGCCAACACGGTTGGGGGACGAGATCGTGGCCTCGGCAGAAGTTGCTGCCGCTCCTCTTTAAATCCCGCGCTCCATCAACCTGATCGTCCGCACAAACACACGACGCTGCCCTTCCTCCTCTTCCTCCTCTTTGCAGCCATGCCGTTCACCAAGACCTACGACGATGTCCATGCGCACCGGAAGTCCAAGCTGAAGGTGATCTACACCAACGACGTGGACGCCATGGCGACGTACGTCGAAGAGTACAAGGCAGTTCTCCAGCGGTGCCGCCAGAAGATCGTCGGCATCGACCTCGAGTACACACCCAACAAGAGTAGAGCGGCCCTGATTCAACTATCCATCGGCAAGTACCACCCAGTGCTTCTTTTCTAGGTATGTGGTACAATGGGCGAGAGATGCATCCCCTTCGACAGGTTCCTCGGCGACCCAAGGTAAGCAATTTTGTCTGCCGAGTATGTGTTGCAGTTCTATATGTCTATGTTTGCAGTTCCGAAAAGTATAACTTGCGGTTTACTTCCCTTAGGTTCGAGTTCGCTGGCTTCTCCATCGAGCAGGACAAGGAGAAGATTTCACGCTGCAACCTCCACATCCCCAACTTCGTCGACATTCAGGCGAGCTGGAGGGTGCCTGATGGAACGAAGCCACTGGACTCACTTGGCGATGTAGCTGCTGCCATCATCGACGACGAATACGCAGACATGAAGACAAAGATGACAGACCACGACCACAGCCTGTGGACTTCGATTCTCAGCACGAGGCACATCGAGTATGCTGCCAAGGACGCCTACACTGCGTTCGAGGTATGGAACCGAATCACCACAGTGCTGAAAGGCCTCGCGTGCTCTGAAAAAGAGAAGACCAGGAAGCGCCCGAGGTCATCCTGGAGTGTGGGGGGCAAGGGGGGATCAACTTCCACCTCCAACTCCAACGGGTGGAACTCGTGAAGCAGGCCAGATGCTGATAGCCAAGGATTCCTGTCGCAAGTGCTCGATTTGTTTCCTTCTGCTTATGTAGATTAGTTTGCTTTCGTTGTAGTTTGCTTTGGCACAATGTTTGCTTATGTTGCGTTAGTTTGCTTGATGATGTACTTTGTTAATTATGAGCGCAGAACCTTGGTTTGTATCTATCAACAATATGCAGTTCTCAGTAGTCTGTTTTCAGTATGTATATTGCTTCTAACTGTTGCTGTAGCTAGGATACACAAAAAAAACAATATATCAAAGCAGTTCACATAGAGTATTCTTTCACAAAACTGCTGCTATTATAATGGTTGATGCAGTCCTCTTTTATTAAAAAAACTCTAGTTTCGTATATGAATTAAAAAAAGGAAAGCTAAGTGGGTGTTTCCAGTATGTATATTCTTGAACTGCTGCTGCTCATAGGATGCACATGAAAAACTATATGTGAAAAGCAGTTCATTTATACTCAGAATTCTTATAGGAAATACACTAGAAGCCACACAAAAATGTCAAATTATTACAACAAAAATGTCTCATGCCGCTGCTGCTCAAGCAAGACTGATCTAAAGCAAATTTAACTTGATTTCCAAACACTTTGCATGACTATAAAACATAGCCATGACAACATCCCCAGCCTGAAGACCAGCTTCCTCCACAAATTCCTTCCAGCCATCTTTGAGAACCAAACAATCATCAGAGCCAACAGAATACATAACATCAACATCATGATATCCATTCTTGCTAACCAAGACCAAATTAACACAGCTTTCTGTTACCCTGACTAGACCAGAAGGGAATTTCTGCAAGCAAAACAACAAGAACAGAAAAAATAAGAACAAATAAGAAAAAGATTACAATCTTCAGAAAATAAATTGCTGCTACAATCTTCATAAAAAAATTAATGTCAACATATAATAATATTGACTAGACAAAATTGTTGCTGCTCCTACAATGTTCATAATAAAACTTCTGTGTGAAAAAGCAGTTCTCTTATACTTAGTGCACTTATACTGCTACAAAAATTCAGATAGTGTTAACTACAAACAACACATGAAAAAGAATATGCGAGAAATACATACCCATGAATCACTGACATCATCGTCAGTCATCTGATGAACAAATGGAGCCCGAAATCCAATACCTGAAGAATAGAGAAGGGAACAGAGCGCGCTGTGCCGCTGCCTCTGGTTCAGAACCAACCCTTCAGAAAAAACGCATGTCTCCAGCATGGGCTCCAACCTTGCCAGGCAGCCGCACGCGCAATCCATTGCCAGGCGTAGGGTCTGGTTGGGAAAAAAACAGATCGAGGAAGAGTGGCGCTGCCAGGGATAAGGTGAGATGGGAGCCGCCAGGGACAAGGTGGAAGGGGAGCCAATTGACCCACCAATATATATATGTAAAGACACAACACAAAAAAACGGCAAATAAAGCAGTGCGGTTACATAACAATGTGCATTTCGCATTGCATATTACTGCAGTCCACCGCGCTTGACCAAGCAAAAAAACTTATTAAACTAGTCCACCACACCCTCGTGGCTGTAATGCAGTTCATACAGGCTCGCATTGCATATTAATGCAGTTCACCGCGCTACAATATTCACCGCGTATTGCATATTACTGCAGATCACCCGTCCATGATTCGCAGACGAAAAACACAGCCTGCAATGCAGTTCTAACAACTATATAATGCAAACAATCTAGAAAAACATATTGAGTAACGACCAGAGCCAGTGGCGCCCGCAAGAACACAAAAAACATGGACAAAAGTTAAATTCTTCAAAATTAACAACTTAATCCGCTGCAATTCATACGGATAGGATCAAAGGCAACACATAATTGTCGAAAACAACAGAAAATTACATACAAAACACAACAATTTCGATCCGGACGGTGAAGGACAGAGAACTGACATTTTTGCGCTAGAACAAAGAGATACTCGACCAATTATACTAAAATTTCAATCCTATTAGCAAATTAATCTGTCGCGGAATAACACAAACATGAACGCGAAATTAGTAACACACTAGGACCACGCTATAAAATCGAATACAAACAGCCAGCGGGATGCGAAACTCCTGCACGAGCGGAAGAACAGACGCAGATCCACCAAATCAAACGATTTCCGTTGTTTCTCGCTGAATTCCGTGTTTAATCACATATTAAATCAGCGCACACACAAATAAAACAATAGAAATCGATCAAACTAGCCAGAAACGCTGCTCCATGAAGGTTTCCTACTGTCCCTCTATGTGGTTCGCAACAGAAGAAGGAAGCAGTGCGCATAGCTTTCCAATGCAGTATTACAATGCAGTTCAGAAGTGTTATGAGAATATTATTCTCATAATGTTATGAGAATAGACCGGCTGTATATATATATATATATATATATATATATATATATATATATATATATATATATATATATATATATATCCGTGCGTTGCCACGGGGAGAGAAAATTGTATGCCCCATATCCTCCTTGCACATAGGTCCACATCACTTACTTGCAAGGTTATATGGCTGCAAATGCATATTCAAATTAAGAACAATCACAATGCATATTATTTATCTTATATATAGTTTATACATGGAATATTCAACCTTTGAAGAAAATGAGGTGAAAGAGTGAACTTCTGGAATGAACGTCAAAACCAATTACCTTTTGGGGCAATGTATTATTAAAATATATCCATACAACTTGGGATGTGATCATGAGAGAATAAAGTTGAAGAATGATTTTTGTATCAAGTAAAGAAGGTGAGAACAGTGCTAAAAACTCAAGTGTGAGATTATAGACAACACACAGATTGCCTTATTCCAACTGAAGAATATATGTACCAATGAGATCGATCTCGATGCTACACCAAATTATCAATTCATCAACTGATTGTACATTGCATATCAGTTTACATACCTGGAAATTTTAAAAACCTGACTCGTGCTGAACTAACCGATTCACACAAAGAGCTACAATCAGAGGAAGTGGGTAAGAATGACAATTAATACAAATGGCAAACAACAATCTAACAAATCAGTACAATACTTATAGAAACTGCTAACGAATTTGGAATTTAATATTTTATTAAATGGAAAAACCCCTCTGCATTATTAGTGATGCAGATCCTGAAATAAGATGACAACTTGAAGGACAGAGAAAACTAATTTATTTGAAGCTTGTAGCTCAAAACGCAAATTGCAGTTTCCAGCTCGAGAGATAGACACGTGTCAGTTTCCCTTACATGTGTGACCCTTCAGAATATTGCATTGCTCTCATTACCAAACCGAGGACATCAAATATTTAACCTGCAAACTAGAACATGTGACAATATCTATGAAGAGTTGCATCAACTTCATTTCAGTGACATGTTGATTAGGAGGTAGTAGCACACAACATATACAAATAAAAGTTTTGCAGTGCGACGAGCACCGCCTCTCCAAAATTCTGGAAAGCTAAATCTTATCGCCCGGGACTCCATCTGAGACGACTACACGGCCGCCCGGGTGATCGTTACAGCGAATGACACTGACACGAGGCCGCCTCTGCCACCATACTAATATCACGATATTTCTTGGTTCACCGACACCTTCTACTCCATGCTCAACTCGGCTAACTCAACTTGTTATCTGCAAGCCTTTGTCTCCTCTCCTCTGAACATGTTGCACATTTCAGTTTCACAAAATTATAAATATATCCCGAATCTTTGATGATCTTGTACTAACTGTATAGTACGATAGAATTACAAAAAGAAAAGTATGATACTCCTGCATGTTATTGGTTTGTTCACTCTGTTTGCTCTGCATTGCAGATTACGTTTACAGCCACATAGTATCACGTCGAATGTCTCATGAATTAAGATCACCAGACTTCTCTAAAAAAAAGAACATCACAAAACTCTCATGAAAAAGATGAGGTCATGCAGGATGCAACCAACCTTGGGTCACTGGGGAAATCGAGCAAGATGTGTTATCTATGGTCATGTCCTTGGCCAGCCTCCTCTGTTGCTCCGCTCTCGCCCAATTGTCTGATAACTAAAACCACACAAACCTCTTGAATTCCAACTCTAATCCACCAACATCGGTCACTATGTGTGACTCGGCATGTGATGGCGCACGTTCAGCAACTCCCTGCAGCCCGCCGACGCAAAATCCACCGCTGCCGCTGCAATCTCCTAGCTGCACTATAGTCCAAGAAATTAGAATCTCGCGCCATGTGTAATCAAGAGCAGAGATGCGGAAGAATTCAAATACTTGGGACTGACAAACAACGACAATCCTGATTAGAGACTTGGGCTTAGCAGCTTGATTGGAAATGTCTATAAAAGACCAACCATAGTATAAATGTTTATAGAAGAGCAACCTCGGTATAAACGCCTATGAAAGAGTTCAAATAAAGGAGTTTCAATAGAGTTTCTGAACTTCATTGTCTAAAAATTATTACTTCTTGATACAGCTACCTGAACTTAACAACAAGCGGGTTACAATATCAAATTCCCAACTGAAAAAATTAAGTGGTCATGCACACACACAACTCACTTCAACAATTTTCGACCAGCTAGTTAACATGTGAAGCTGGGCTGCCTGTTCTTCATGATTTTTATTATATCTCCAGGCCCTTTTCAGCATATGATGGAACCATTCTTTTAACTCTCCTTTCTCAGACTTGCTCAATTGTGCGTGCATATCCTGTGACATCTGAACATCAAAAGAAGCAACTTGAAGAACATAATAATCTCAAACCCAATATGAACAAGACTGAACACGCAACCTAGATAAGCTTTTGATGGAACACATCAAGATCAATCAGTCGATCACCTCTCTCCGAAAAATAATGTACACTGCCAAATTCAGTTGTTGCAGAATCCGTAGGATCTCTTCAATCTAAGAATCAAAAAACAAAATAATAATTTCACGGGTTCAAATGCACACCTTCAATTCAACTCTCAGATTGGAAAGCAACTCAGGGTATTCCATTGAAATGTATGGACATCTGAACTGTACAACTTCAAGCAATTCTAAGACCTACAAGAAACAAATAGCACATAAGATTTTCGAGCGGACAAATTGTCAAGACATCTTTCTTTCACTGTTAATGAATAAAAGTTTAGCTAGTCTGGATACTTCTGAAGTTTTGTGGTGTCCTGAATGGTGAACAATTCAGGACTGCTCCATGTGCAGGTATGAGTTTTATTAAGTTCGGTGAAGCATTTGCGCTTCAAGCCACATCTGATTGGCTAGGCCATCAATAATCCCAAATCCACTGCCAAGCCTAAATGGCAATCTCTGTGATGAATCCAACAACCGGCAGCGGCAAAAACCTTTCAGAAATTGCTTTATCTATTCGGCAATCTGCAGCAGTATATCTACTTTCTTGGCAATGATAAACATATACTGATCGATAATATTTGAGCTTATTTGAGCTTATCTTTTGATTTGCATAGAGCTTGGCGATCCAGAGGGCATTGGTCTCTGCCGGTGGCCACAGACTGTGTTTGTATTCGGGGCTATCTCGTGCGTGGGCGTGCTCATCGTGGCGGCGTTCCTGGTGCCCGCCCGGTCGTGGCCGCGGCTCCGGCACATCCCTGCGGGCCTGTTCGTGTCACCAAGTACATATATGACTATATGAAAATCCATGTCACCAAGTACTCCCTCTGTAAACTAATATAAAAGCGTTTAAAGTACTGATCTAATCGCTCTTACATTAGTTTACGGAGGGAGTAGTCAAGTATATATAATCACATGCACAACGAAGCATAAACAGGGAGACGATTTGATAACCTACATATAGACTGACATCAACTGAATAAAAAGAGCGCCACCAACATAAAGATAAATATCAGAGGAAAAGGCATTTATCTCTACCCTTATCAGGCAACTAATATTCTGAAATTTCAGATGCAGTTAATGAAGGCAATCGTAGGAACACTTAGGTTTAGAAAAGCAAGTCAGGGGCACAACTAAATTATCTCTACTCTCATATGTAAGCAATGATAGCAGGCAAAAACTATGCTCTTAAATTTTGAAGCGTAATGTTGCCCATCTGGAATGAGTGAGTGATGCGCCATAGAGAGGGCACTTCTAGTTCTAGTGCTTCAGGAGCTGTGTTTTTAGTGTCAGCAGCAACCATTAGGAAAGTCACCTGCATCGGCCTGGGAGATGAATCCGGCGGAACCATGGCGCCCGGAGAACACCTTGCAGTTTTGGCCACGACGTCGCACGCTGCCTCCGCCGGCATCCGGCGCACGAATAGCGTAGCTGCCAGGAACGTTCCGGCGCCGGACCGTACTTGAAGTAGTCCGCGACGCGGGCCTCGGGGTTCCCGGACGGCTCCTGCAGCCAGCGCTCAAGCCTGACCAGCGCGTTCGTGGCGAGCACACCCCGCCAAGCCTGACCAGCGTGGCCGCGGCGAGCACACCCCGCTGAGCAAACCCCTGCCGGCTCCGGTGCCTGCACGTCGAACACGGCAACGGCCCGACACCGTGCTGACGCACCCGAGCCCAGACGAGGCGGCCTCCATCCCCTTCCGCATCGTGGTCGCGTCGCCGTCGCCACCACCACCATGGACGTCATCGCACAGCCGCCGCCTCCGAGTTCGCCAGCCACCGGCGCCCCGTCCTCCCCTGCGACCGGCGCCGCCATCCTGTCCCTCACAGACAACGCCAACAGGGCCGCCATCGACTGTCTACCATGGCTCGGACGACCCGTACGGCCGGCGGTGGAGGACGGGAATGGATAAGCTACTGGTGGAGGATAGGGAGTTTTATGTAAAACTGAAACGCTTTCTTAACTCAAAATAGGACCGTGGGTTGAATTTTCACAAACAGAGGGACTTTTTTGAAAAACCACCATGACGATGGTGAGCGGGCGGCCAGAAGCAATAATCGCTGGGGAGGCAGCCCAAGGGTGGCCGCCCGGCCCCCTTGGGCTCATTCCCTCTTGCGCCCCTTCCTTGTATGCATGCGGGGGGAGGCAGGAGGAGGTGGCGCCCCCCTTTTCCTTCCTCCTAGGTGGAGGGAAGGAAAGAGGGGCTAACCCTCCCCCCTTTCCATCCCTAGGGTCGGCGGTCAAGGGCAGGGGCGTGCCAGCCCCTTGTGGGCTGGTGTGTTCCCCCTCTTGGCCCATAAGGTCCATTAACCTCCCGGGGCTTCCGGGAACCCTTTCTAGTGATCCGATGACTACCCGATACAATTCCAAACCTTTCAGGTGATCAAATAGCATCGTCCTATATATATCAATATTTACCTCCGGACCATTCCGGAGCTCCTCGTCTTGTCCGTGATCTTGTCCGGGACTACGAACAACATTTGGTCACCAAATCACATAACGCATATAATATTATATCATCAAAGAACGTTAAGCATGCAGACCCTGAGTTGATCGCTGCCTGTTGGACGAGTGCCGCCGCTGCCGAGGACAAGGGCAAGGGCGAGGGCGAGGCGAGCACACACGATACTGCAATTCGACGCTACGATGCAGGAAGCCCCATGGATCTTCAGCGATCTAGCAATCAGCAATGTACAAGTGCGCTGATGTCCTATTAGCGATGCAAACTACCCAGACCAAGGCTGCTTATTTATTTTCTTTTTGAGGGGCGGCTGCTTTTTTTCTTTTCGAGGATTCCCAGACCTAGACTGCTATCCAACATCCCAAGTCAAGGCCGAGTGTAGCCAGCGAGCCCAGGTAAGGAAGCGAGGCACTAGAGCGCTTCTTTGCCAAATTTTCATGCGTGGTAAGTGTAAAATGATGGTCATGCTTGATATATATGCATATAAAGGTATATACACTGAAAAAATAGCAGAAAATATTGGGTATGCGTTTCATACCCTTGCATTAGGCTAGCTCCGCCCCTGCCCTCGTAGACTGTAAAATGGAAACGTTTAACAACGCGGTTGATGTAGTCAAGCACCTCCGCGATCCAACCGATCGAGTATCGAACGTATGCCACCTCCACGTTCAGCACACGTTCAGCTCGATAACGTCCTCGCCTTCATGATCCAGCAAAATGGGCGAGGTAGTAGATGAGTTCCAGCAGCACGACGGCGTGGTGACGGTGGTGGTGAACTCGTTCCCGCATGGCTTCTCCATGCACTGTGGAAAAATTGGACAGAGGACTAAACTGTGGTGAGGGGCGCCGCACACGATTAAGAGATTGTCATGGGGTTGTGTGGCACCCCCTCCCTCATATATATCCAGAAACAAGAACCAAAACGAGCTACGGGCTCTCTCTGACTTTAGCCCATCTCAGCCGTCGGATCACATGTCCGATCGACTCCTTGATGCGATCTCGGACGTCGGATCTCGCCGCCGGATCGTCTGAGCTGTCGGATCCATTCCTCGCTCCTGTAGCAATGAGCATTTACATCCCGGCCGTGCCATCGCGCATAAAACTGGGTGGCCGTCGAGGGCATTTTGGTCATTTCACATTGGAACCCTAGTCGTTTCCCTCCCGCTCCCGCCTGCTCTCCTCTCCTCCCCGATAACCCTAGCCACCGGCATTGCTCTACCCGTCCAGCAGCCACGCCATCGCTCTACCGCATCATCTGATGCTCTCCCGTGCCATCGTATGGCCCCAGCCGCGACCGCTCCTATGAGCCTCCCTCCTCCCCACGAGATCGCCATTGGCCCTACCTTCTGCTCGAGTCATGGAGGAGCAGCCACATTGGTGGACAAGATGGGCTACACATAGGAGGGAGCAGTCAGGTGAGGTGGTCGTGGCCGAACGCGCGCTCACCGCCACCACGCGCGTAGGAGGGAGCTGTAGGGCAAGGTGGCACCGCTCTTCCCCTCTTCTTTCGTTCCGCTACCCTTCCCGCTATCATTTTGTTACCTGGTCCGTGGAATTGTCCCGCCATGACGCTGGTTAAGGTGATTCCCACCATCTCTTGTGCTTTCTCCCCGTTGGATTGGTCATTTATGATTTACTTTGGGTCTCTTTTGCCTGCAGATCTGTAGTTCTTCCCATCGGTGATCCGGATCTCTTACTGAGCTCATCGATCTGTGGGTAAACCTCTGTTTTGACCCGGTTTTCATCATCTACTTTAGCTGAGCCGTGATGTTGACATTTATTTTGATTTGGAATGTTAGGTGCTCCTTATTTTGGTTGATCTTGTTGGATCCATGGCGGCCTTCACGTCTTCGTCCATATCCAGGGAACTGCAGGTTTGCTTCTTCTCTAAGTTGTTGTTCCTTTGCATATCTAGGCCAGTGCTCGTGCATCGGTGTGTTTTTGTTGTTGATGTATCATGTGTGTCGTTCGTGTGGGTGTGCATGCTAACAAATGAGTGCGTTCCTTTGTTGGTTCTTGTATTGGTGGAGGCCGAGTATTATGCTCTGGGTGGATTTTAGTGGTTTTCTTTTCTGCCTTAATTGTTTGCTGCCATGTGCATTTCCTTCCTTGGTTGCATCCTACTAAGGCTGTGATTTTGTTCTCATCTGCATATATGAGTGCTTGGTATTTTTTCTTTTCATTTCTTTGTGCTTATTAGTGGAGCTTGTGGAGGAGAGAGGGAGGGGCAGATTTGGCGGGGGCTGGTGTTATTGGATTAGTCCATGCTTTGGTCATTTAGCTTAAGGGCCAAGCACATCACACGCTGGTAACATTAGTGAAGGAAATATGCCCTAGAGGCAATAATAAAGTTGTTATTTATATTTCCTTATATATCATGATAAACGTCTTTTATTCATGCTAGATTGTATTAACCGGAAACTTGATACACGTGTGAATACATAGACAAAACAGAGTATCCCTAGTATGCATGTACTTGACTAGCTCGTTAATCAAAGATGGTTGAGTTTCCTAACCATAGTCATGTGTTGTCATTTGATCAATGGGATCACATCATTAGGAGAATGATGTGATCGAAAAGACCCATCTGATAGCTTAGCACAATGATTGTTCAGTTTTATTGCTATTGCTTTCTTCATGACTTAAACATGTTCCTCTCAGTATGAGATTATGTAACTCCCGAATACCGGAGGAACACCTTGTGTGCTATCAAACATCACAAGGTAACTTGGTGATTATAAAGATACTCTACAGGTGTTTCCGAAAGTGTTTGTGGTGTTGGAATAGATCAAGATTAGGATTTGTCACTCCGAGTGTTGGAGAGGTATCTCTAGGCCATCTCGGTAATGCACATCATAATAAGCCTTGCAAGCAAATGATTAATGAGTTACTCATGAGATGATCTATTACAAAACGAGTAAAGAGACTTGCCGGTAACGAGTTTGAACTAGGTATGATGATATCGACCATCGAATCTCGGGCAAGTATCATACCATTGACAAAGGGAACAACGTATGTTGTTATGCGGTTTGACCGATAAATATCTTCATAGAATATGTAGGAGCCAATATGATCATCCAGGTTCCTCTATTGGTTATTGACCGGAGATGTGTCTCGGTCATGTCTACATAGTTCTCGAACCCGTAGGGTCCGCACGCTTAACGTTCGATGACGATTTGTATTATGAGTTATGTGTTTTTGATGACCGAGGATTGTTCAGAGTCCGGATAAGATCACGAACATGACGAGGAGTCTCGAAATGGTCGACGCATAAAGAATGATATATTGGACGATGTTATTCGTACACCGGATGAGTTCCGGGGGTCACCAGAAAAAATCGGAGTGCCGGAAGGGTTATCAGAACCGCCGGGAAAGTAATGGGCCGCGCCCCCCCATGGTCCTAGTCTGAATTGTACTAAGGGGAGGGGCTGCGCCTCCTCTTTCCTTCTCCTCTCCCTCTCCTTCCCTCTTCTCCTAGTTGGACTAGGAAAGGGGGGATCCAACTCCTACTAGGAGTAGGATTGCCCCCCTTGGGCGCGCCCTATGAGGCCGGTCGGCCTCCCCCTTGCTCCTTTATATACGGGGCAGGGGGGCACCCTAGAACACACAAGTTGACAGTTTTTTTAGCCGTGTGCGGTGCCCCCTCCATAGATTCCACCTCAGGTCATATTGTCGTAATGCTTAGGCAAAGCCCTGCGCAGATCACATCATCAACACCATCTCCACGCCGTCGTGCTGACGGAACTCTCCCTCGTCCTCAACTGGATCAAGAGCTCGAGGGACGTCATCGTGCTGAACGTGTGCTGAACACGGATGGTCCATATGTTCGGTACTTGGATCAGTTCAATCGAGAAGACGTTGGACTACATCTACCGCGTTACTAAACGCTTCCGCTTTCGGTCTACGAGGGTACGTGGACACACTCTCCCCGCTCGTTGCTATACTTATCCTAGATAGATCTAGCGTGATCGTAGGAATTTTTTTGAAATACTACGTTCCCTCGAGCTCTTGAAGTTATTTGATAGTATTTCAAATACACGGTACCCCATCCATGTTTTTGAAATACTATGTGTCTTCATAGCATACCCAAAAGATATTCGTTGCTAAGAATGTATCCTTTATAGAGAAGGAGTTTCTCTCGAAAGAAGTTAGTGGGAGGAAAGTAGAACTTGATGAGGTAATTGTACCTTCTTCCGAATTGGAAAGTAGTTCATCACATAAATTAGTTCAAGTGATTCCTACACCAATTAGTGAGGAAGCTAATGATGATGATCATGAAACTTCAGATCAAGTTACTACTGAACCTCGTAGGCCAACTAGAGTACGTTCCGCACCAGAGTGGTATGGTAACCCTATTCTGGAAGTCATCTTACTAGGCCATGACGAACCTACGAACTATGAGGAAACGATGATGAGCCCAGATTCCACAAAATGTCTAGAGGCCATGAAATCTGAGATGGGATCCATGTATGAGAATAAATGGATTTTTAAGAGGAAGACTGACGCCGATGGTAATGTTACTGTCTACGAAGCTCGACTTGTTGCGAAAGGTTTTCGACAAGTTCAAGGAGTTGACTACGATGAGACTTTCTCACCCGTGGCGATGCTTAAGTCTGTCCAAATCATGTTAGCAATTGGCGCCTTTTATGATTACGAAATCTGGCAAATGGATGTCAAAACTGCATTCCTTAATGGATATCTCAAAGAAGAGTTGTATATGATGCAACCAGAAGGTTTTGTCGATCCTAAAGGTCTTAACAAAGTGTGCAAGGTCCAGCGATCCATCTATGGACTGGTGCATGCATCTCGGAGTTGGAATATACTCTTTGATGAGGTGATCAAAGCATATGGTTTTATACAGACTTTTAGAGAAGCCTGCATTTACAAGAAAGTGAGTGGGAGCTCTGTAGCATTTCTAATATTATATGTGGATGACATATTGTAGCTTGGAAATGATGTAAAATTTCTGGATGGCATAAAAGGATACTTTAATAAGAATTTTTCAATGAAATACCTTGGTGAAGCTGCTTATATATTGGGCATCAAGATCTATAGAGATTGATCAAGATGCTTAATTGGACTTTCACAAAGCACATACCTTGATAAAGTTTTGAAGAAGTTCAAAATGGTTCAGTCAAAGAAAGGGTTCTTACCTGTGTTAGAAGGTGTGAAGTTGAGTAAGACTCAATGCCCGACCATCGTATAAGATGGAGAGAAAATGAAAGTCATTCCCTATGCTTTAGCCATAGGTTCTATCATGTATGCAATGCCGTGTACCAGACCTGATGTGTGCCTTGCTATAAGTCTAGCAGGGAGGTACCAAAGTAATCTAGGAGTGGATCACTAGACAGCGGTAAAGAACATTCTGAAGTATCTGAAAAGGACAAAGGATATGTTTCTCGTTTATGGAGGTGACAAAGAGCTTGTCGTAAGCGGTTATGTCGATGCAAGCTTTGACACTGATCCGGATGACTCTAAGTCACAAATCGGATACGTATTTTTGTGGAAGGATGGAGCTGTCAATTGGTGCAGTTCCATGCAGAGCGTCGTGGCGGGATCTGCGTGTGAACTGGAGTACATAGCTGCTTTGGAAGCAGCAAATGAAGGAGTCTGGATGAAGGAGTTCATATCCGATCTAGGTGTAATACCTAGTGCATCGGGTCCAATGAAAATCTTTTGTGACAACACTGGAGCAATAGCCTTGGCGAAGGAATCCAAGTTTCACAAGATAACCAAGCACATCAAGAGACGCTTCAATTCCATCCGCAATCAAATCAAGGAAGGAGACATAGAGATTTGCAAAAGACATACAGATCTGAATGTCGCAGACCCGTTGACTAAGCCTCTTCCACGAGCAAAACATGATCAGCACCAAGACTCCATGGGTGTTAGAATCATTACTATGTAATCTAGATTATTGACTCTAGTGCAAGTGGGAATCTGAAGGAAATATGCCCTAGAGGCAATAATAAAGTTGTTATTTATATTTCCTTATATATCATCATAAATGTCATTTATCATGCTAGAATTGTATTAACCGGAAACTTGATACATGTGTGAATACATAGACAAAACAGAGAGTCCCTAGTATTTCTCTACTTGACTAGCTCGTTAATCAAAGATTGTTGAGTTTCCTAACCATAGACATGTGTTGTCATTTAATTAACGGGATCACATCATTAGGAGAATGATGTGATGGATAATACCCATCTGTTAGCTTAGCACAATGATCGTTTAGTTTTATTGCTATTGCTTTCTTCATGACTTATACATGTTCCTCTAACTATGAGATTATGTAACTCCGGAATACCGGAGGAAAACCTTGTGTGTTATCAAACATCACAACATAACTGGGTGATTATAAAGATGCTCTATAGGTGTTTCCGAAAGTGTTTGTGGTGTTGGCATAGATCAAGATTAGGATTTGTCACTCCGAGTGTCCGAGAGGTATCTTTGGGTCGTCTCGATAATACACATCATAATAAACCTTTCAAGCAAATAACTAATGAGTTAGTCACAAGATGATGTATTATGGACGAGTAAAAGAGACTTGCCGGTAATGATATTGAACTAGGTATGATGATACCGACGATCGAATCTCAGGCAAGTATCATAACATTGACAAAGGGAACAACGTATGTTGTTATGCGGTTTGACTGATAAAGATCTTCGTAGAATATGTAGGAGCCAATATGAGCATCCATGTTTAGCTATTGGTTATTGACCGGAGATGTGTCTCGGTCATGTCTACATAGTTCTCAAACCCGTAGGGTCCGCACGCTTAACGTTCGATGATGATTTATATTATGAGTTATGTGTTTTTGATGACCGCAGATTGTACGGAGTCCCGGATAAGATCATGGACATGACGAGGAGTATCGAAATGGTTGAGACATAAAGAATGATATATTGGACGATGTTATTCGGACACCGGATGAGTTCCGAGGGTCGCCGGATAAATATCGGAATGCCGGAAGGGTTATCGGAACCACCAGGGAAGTAATGTGCCTTATTGGGCCTTAGGGGAGAGAGAGGGCACCAGCCAAGGGCTGGCCGCGCGCCCCCCATGGGCCTAGTCTGTATTGGACTAGGGGGAGGGGCGATGGCTCCTCTTTCCTTCTCCTCTCCCTCTCCTTTCTTCTTCTCCTAGTTGGACTAGGAAAGGGGGGATACAACTCCTACTAGGAGTAGGATTGCCCCCCTTGGGCGCGCCCTATGAGGCCGGCCGGCCTCCCCCTTGCTCCTTTATATACAAGGGTAGGGGGGCACCCTAGAACACACAAGTTGACAGTTGTTTTAGCTGTGTGCGGTGCCTCCGTCCACAGATCATATTGTCGTAGTGCTTAGGCGAAGCTCTGTATGGATTGCATCATCAATACCATCACCACGCCGGCGTGCTGAAGGAAATCTCCCTCGTCCCCAACTGGATCAAGAGCTCGAGGGATGTCATCATGCTAAACGTGTGCTAAACATGGAGGGGACTTACATTCGGTACTTGGATCGGTTGGATCGTGAAGACGTTCGACTACATCAACCATGTTACTAAACGCTTCCGCTTTCGGTCTGCGAAGGTACGTGGACACACTCTCCCCGCTCGTTGCTATGCTTCTCCTATATAGATCTTGCGTGATCATATGATTTTTTTTGAAATACTACGTTCCCCAACAATTAGTTAGATCATCTATGTGTTAGGCTGATTAATCCAACATTAGTCATTTAGTTTAAGGGTTAGGAAAATCTCACAGTCTATTAGATTAACTAGATGATGTATTTGTTGGTTTGTTCTTATTAATCCCTGTTTGGTCATTTACTTTTAAGGGTTAGAAAAATCACACGACTAGTTAGAAAAAAGGAGGCTCTGTGCTTATCGTGGTTGCAATTCAGTGAAATCAAAGTGCCTTTCTTAGGTGCTAGATTTTTTTGCATGCAGTGTTTGTTCCCAGTTTCCAATTTGTAATTATATGATAAGCAGATATTTAGTTGTTGGTTGTTCTATTGAGTTCTATTTAATGTTGAGGTTGATCTATTTTTTCTACCTATGCATTTGAGAGGACAATTAAGCTTCACAAAAATAGAAATTTCCCTTGTATCTTAGCTTTTTTACCAGGTTGTTTTGAAAGACAATGTTTACTAAGAAATGTTTCACCATGTAGCTTTCAGATCTTTACATGTCCTCCTTTTCTTCCCTTCCATGTGCTGGAGTTCTCATATATGGTTGCCCACCTATTTGCAGGCAATTCGCGGCAAGCCGCACCACCTACGACGTGGTGATCCCCCTCCCATCGAGAACCGCCATGTAGTTTTCTCTGCCAAGGTTGTTGTTTGTGTTGGTCTGCAAATTTTCCTATGGTTGTGTGCATTGCCTTCAGTGGAGTGTGGTATATGCTTTTGGTTTCTTATATTGTTTCTAGTAGAACCTAGGACCATTGTTCTGTATGCTCTTTTTGTGTTTTGTTCTCTTCCTTACTTTGTTTTGCTGCTTACCCATGTCGTGTTATAGTGGTTACCAAGCAAACCAATTGCATGGCAGATACAATGTCTATAAAATGCACTACAAAAAAATACACTTCCGTAATGATACGTGTTTGTCATAGTAGGTCACTTTTTCTATCATGCATGTACATCCATGACAAATTTATGACAGAATGAAGATAGTCATACCTGTGCTGTCGTAGAAATGTTCCATGACATTACCAAAAGGATCATCATGGAAGTGTCCACTTCCATGACGATAAATCGCATGTCACAAAAGTGCTTTCGTCGAGGGTGACCGACACGTGGCATCCACCATAACGGAACGCCGTTAAGCTATCGGGTCCAGTTTTGGATCCGATAACCCGTTAACAGCACTGACTAATGGGGATTTTCCACATGTAAAATCATCATTGCGTGGAGGAAACACGTGTCAGCTCACCGTTGGGATAGATGTCATCCACTCATTAGACCAAAAGCGCCTATGATACGTCGACACGTGGCATGGCCCAACAGAGGCCCATTCCTGTGAAAAGGCCGACCCGTTGGACTTGGTCAAAAGGAGGCGGGCCGACCCATGGTAAGCCTGTTAACGGCATGTTCACATATAGCCCATTTTACAGCCTGCTAACCCAGGGCCCTTTTACGGCATATCCAAATTAGGCCCAGTAGCGTCATCTGGGTCGTCCAATATAATTCCAGCCCGTTTTAACTTCCGGCCCATGTATGGCCCATGACGTCTTTCGGCCCATATGAGGCCCTTAGTAACCCTCGACCCATTAACGGCCCGTGGTAAAACTGGCCCATATTGAACAGTGCCCAACAGAGGCCCATTCCTGTGAAAAGGCCGACCCGTTTGACTTGGTCAAAAGATGACGGGCCGGCCCACGGCAAGCCTTTTAATGGCATGTTCGCATATAGCCCATTTACAGCCCGCTAACCAAGGGCCCGTTTACGGCCTATCCAAATTAGGCCAAGTAGCGTCATCTGGGCCGTCCAATATAATTCCAGCCCGTTTTAACTTCTGGCCCATGTATGGCCCATGACGTCTTTCGGCCCATATGAGGTCCTTAGTAACCGTCGGCCATTAACGGCCCGTGGTAAAACTGGCCCATATTGAATAGTGTTTCACTTTATACCCATTAATGGCCCATTATTCCATTGGGCCGTTTCCAGCCCATGTTATCTTTCAGCCTTCTCAGGGCCCATGTATTCTTGGGCTCATTTCCAGCATTCATTTACTTTAGGCCCGTTACTGTCATTTTCTGCTTGTGGGCCAAATTCAGCCCGTGGTTACAGTCGGCCTGTTAATACGTTGGCCCGTTTTCATAGAGTCGTCAAATACGACCGATTAACGATGGCCCATTATGGTCGGCCCGTTATGGTTGGCCCATGAACAGACGATTTCAACTCTAGCGCATTTACGGCCATAATGTGGTCTGTTATTGGCCCATGTTTGGCCAACCGATCATACGGCCCGTAGAAGGCCCATTGTGTCTACGACCCGTATAAAGCCCATTGTTTCTATGCCCCGTAGAAGGCCCGTTGTTTCTACGGCCCTTAGAAGGCCCATTGTTTCTACGGCCCATAAGAGGCCCATGTTAACTACAGTAAATATGAAGCCCATGGTTAATGTGGCCTAGTTTTAAAAAGTAGGCTATTGCGGCCACTAGCAAACCATGGAAAAAGAACTGCAATGGCTACAAGAAAACAAATAAACAAGACAATAAGGAAATAAATAGGCAAGCAAGTTACGCTAGGCTATCACGGCTATTACACATATTACATCCACTGGGCATCAAAGTTCGCCACCAGTGCAAATATAGGGAACAAAGCTGCATATAAACGCCGCAGCAAAACAAGTCCAAAACTGAAACCACTTTAGAAGAGCTCAAGAAACAATATCCTGGGTACCCATAATGCTGGCAAGATGCTTAGCAAGCTTATTAACTTTCTCTTGTTTGGCGCTTAAATCCTCTAGCACTTGTTGTTGCACTAGAAAGTATGCATCTGAATTCTGCAGGGACTTCCTCAGTCCTTCGGCTTCCTGTCGCATAACATCTGATCGATGTCTTTCAACTTGAAGTTGAGACTCAAGAAGTCGAACTGATTCAGGCAGTGAGTTCGAAGAGCCGGTGCCAGCAGTAGTAGCCAGTAACTCGAACACTACATCAAGACAGGACTTTGGGGTTGTCTCGGTGTCTTCAATATAGTTTTTATCAGCTTTCTTGGAGAACAACAGGGATGTCTCACTATCTTGAACCTGATCTGCATTACTTCCTTTACCATTGGATAACGGGGTACTCTTCTCCAATATTTTATCCGTGTTCTGAAGGAGAAACAAACACATCACAGATTTACAATGTAGTATATGAAACTCATTTTGGTAAACCAGTTCGGTAGTAAGGTGGACAGGATAACAACATGAAACAAACATATATCTATGTAGTATGGTCACTGTATGGTCTATATCATTCTAGTTTATGTTGCCAAATCAAGATAGATACAGTTCGAATCATATCTATTTAAGACAAAGCAGCATAGAAAGAATATAAGTGTGGGAAACTACACGGCAATAACAACACTTGTAATGTGCATGGCATGAGAACATAACTGTTTATTCAATTGAAACTGAAATAAAAATAGAGCAAGTTACAACAGCAAACACGTTAAAGAACCAGGTTTAAAACATACATGTTGCGGCATTGGAGTTTCAATTGCATCCTTCAAATTTGAAATTAGTTGGTGTGAGTAAATACAGTGATGCAAGAGCAAAGTAGTATCAACCATATCTACGGTACCTGACCTGAGAACAATTCTTCTTCTGCTTTAAGCATTGATTTGGTGTTCGGAGTGGTGGTCCTCGTGCTTTGGGCAGTGTAGTTGTGTTACTAACTGCTCGTGTTTGGGTGCTCTGTGGTGGAGATGGTGATGTGTCAACGGGAACTGGGTTAGTATCTGTCGGGGTTGGGGTTAGAAGGGGTGTAGCTGGTTCTCTGTCCAACTGGGTAGGGGTACAATCTGCGTGAGTCTGGGTTATGCGTGGTGGGGCTAGTTCTTGGGAAAGTACAACCGTGGTCCTATCTCCATCGACATGTAGCACGATCTTTTCTGAAGGCCGTGTTTTTACTCCCGCAGATACTACCATCACCCCCTCCAATTGAAATGGATGATAAACAACAAAAGTAATTGAATGTACAGACATTGTAAGATAGACAGGTGCAATGGATAGTATGGAAGAAAACAGGGCATGAAGTAATTCACATTTATGTTGTATAACCAAACAGAATAGCAGGACATAATTTCAAATATTTGATGGCTAATTAAACAGGATAGCATGACACAATTTCACATGTATGATGGCTAACAAAACATGATAGAATGACATACTTCAAAATATAATGTCTGTGTAAACAAGATGACATGATATAACTGTACGATGTGTCTATTAAAGTGGTTGGCATGCCATAAATCACAAACATGACGTCGATGGAAACATGATGGCATGATAATTCACGGATAGAATGACATAATTAAAAATATGATGACTATGTGAACAGGATGAGATGATATAACTATATTATGTCTTTAGAAAATGGGTTGGCATGCCATAATTCAGATACATGCTGTCTATGTAAACATCATGGCATGATATAATTCAAATATATGATTTATATACTAAGGAAGTGAGTAGAGGGCAATCGCATATATGACGTGTCAACTAAGGAGATGGCATTCAATATCGTGTATATGATGTAAAAACTAAGCATTGCAATACAACATATGCATGATATGAGTAATATAACCCTACCAAGTTTGATCATACACCTCACGGGGATAATAGAACTGGTCATCTGCCTCTGAATCCTCCTCTGAAGAGCTATCTGTAACCAGCAACATATCTGCTTCACCAGGTAGCATTCTCTGCTCTGAAGACCTTGTTTTCACTCCAGATTTCTCCATCACCAATTCAAATAGCTGATGCACATGAAGAGCAGTTGAATATACAAACATTGTCGACAAAAGCAATGAGAAATACAAAAAAGGACGTCATGATATAATTCACAAATATGACGCTTGTCTAAACAGCATGGCATTGCATAATTCAAATATATAATGCCTTGCAACAAGATAGCATTGCATAATTCACATACATAATGTCTTGTAAAAATATGGCATTGCATAATTCACATATATGGTAATTAGACACTAAACAGGTGGCATTCACACAAATCATGTCTAAACTAAGCAAATGACATAGCAATGCAAGATACCATACGCACGATATGAGCAACCTAACCCTGCCAATTTAGAGGATGCACCTCGGGGGGGG